>CM076576.1:205796332-206310219 GCA_034641835.2 Pinus albicaulis
GCAGCGATCCAAAAGGCTGTATGAGTGAGCTGGAGCTCTCATTGTAATTAAATGTAATATTTTAATTGGTTTATATTGTTTGTGATGCATTGGAAAGTCTTCGGAAGAGAACAAATATCCCACTGTAATGTTGAATTGATACCTACAGTTATATTTTCTGAATGAGCCGATAAAAGAGATGAGAAGGCAGAAGGCAAAGAGACATCGTTGTCCATTTCGAATTCCTAGTAGAATACAAATAGCCATGAAGCTATTTTGTATAAAATAGGGTAATATCCAAGGGGAGAAGATTGATGAAAACGGAATGAGAGAAGAAGAGAGTGTGCAACAGAATTGAAGAAAGTTGAAGAAAATAAGAAAGCTGCAAGAGGTTAGAGAGAGTGAGGTTGGAGAATGCGGAATTGAGGTAGAAAAGATAACAAGAAGGAGCAGACCGAGATGCAAAGAAGTTAGAGAATGCAGAAATAAATCAGTGAAGTGGAGAAGAAGAAGGAGTTGAGCAGAGAAGAAGGTGGAGCTGATATAGAATTCAAGAATATGCAGAGATAATATAAGACAGATATGAAGATTGATGCACAACAGTGAAAATGGTACATAACAGAGTTGATATCCAAGGTAAATTAGGAAGTGTTTTCTTTTGAAAGAGTAAGGAAGTTAGAGCTTCCCTATTAGGTTGTCTCTTGATAGATGTCAGTTGGAGCCTCCTGTAGGTTGGTGCCCGCAGAAAATAGATGGGAGTTGGTGCTTCCACATCAAGTTGTAGCTTGATAAAATGTCAGTTGTAGCTGACTGAGGTTGGAGCCTTCTGTAGGTTGGTGCCTGCAGAAAAATTGAAGGGAGCTGGAGCTTCCTTGCATGTTGTAGCTTGCAGAATTGAGGTAGGAGCCTTCTGTAGGTTGGTGCCTACAGAAAATCAGTGGTGAGAGGGTGTTGGAGCTTGCCTTTGCAACACAACAATAATAAGATGTGGTTTTCTCCCTTTATGGGTTTCCACTTATATCTGGTGTTTCTGTGCATGATGTCTATGTGTTGATGTGGTTTATCTAATCTGCTTAATACATGTTTCTTACATATTAAGGCTGCTGCTACATAAAAAAATCTGCATGATACTTGCTGCTCACAAGTTATGATTTCTCACATACTAAGTTGATCATGAAATAGGTGTAAATAAGTTTTAAGGGAAAAGTTTTAAAAGTCAATTTATGTGTTAAACTGATTCACCACCCCCCCCCCCCTCTTAGTTTAACTAAGGGTTCAACACCTGTGACATTGAAGGATATAACTCTTAAATGGTTAATGAGTTTAGGTACTAATTCAATAAGATCATGGAACGATATGCAAAAGATATTTATAGAAAAATATAAAGATCGTGATCTTAAAGAATAAATCTTTAAAATGAATAAAAAACAAGATGAGAACCTTGAATATCTAATAGAGAGGTTCATGTATAATGTTAAGAGGGAAAAATTACATCATTTAGGATTTTACACACTAAAACCCCTCTTACTTAGAACAATTAGGGATGAGTAGATTGATCTCCTTGATATCATGAGTAAAGGAGATGTATACCAACTATCATTTGAAAAAAATTGTGAAAAATTCAAGAGCATATCAAGAGGAAGGGCAAGAGTAATTAAATCAACATCAATATTGGTAAGTCAAGGTGAACCTTTAAATTTTCTTAATAACTTAAAAAAAAAAATCTTAGAAATCTAAGTGAACAAGTAAAATGTTAAGAATTCAAAATGAGAAAAAATAAGATGTTGATATTTGTGTTGTCCATGCAAAATCATATGCTATTAAATATTTTCCATCATTACCAATGTTGAAGAAAAATGGAGCAACTAAATCACCAAAGAAGATATGTTATGTAGCTCCAAGAAGACCATGGGAGCCTAGTCAACTTGATATGATGCAAGGAAATACTTCAAAATTTCAAGCTCATTCAAATCCATCTCAAATCAATTAGAACACACTCTTTCCTTGGAAACCTTGGCCATCTCAGCCCCAAAACCAATCTTGGAAAAGAGGATGGAAAGAAATGTATGGGATAAATATACAATACCCTCAGTATTTTCCTCAATATACTCTATACCCAACTCGATGCTATCCCTACCATCCACCTCCACCACAACCACAACTTCAACCACATCCATCTCATAGATCCACTCCCATTCAACTACCTATACCACCATTTCCAAACCCATACAAAGACGTAACTCAACCCACTTACAATGTTGAGGTACAACACTTCCAAACATATCCTCTCGATCTAAATGTTATTCATCTTAGTTCAAGAAATGTATTTCAAAAAAATATTCTCTTGATGTCATTGAAGGACAACATCCGGAGGAAGAATATTCAAATGAGGAGATCAAAGATTCATGGGATGCACTTTATGGAGAGAAGACATCAGAATCAGAGACTAAGAGGATTCCCTCATGTTTACCACCAGATCCTCCATGTATTCAAGAGAAAAATCAGCAAAAAGAGGAAGATTTAAATTTCATGTTAGAAGAGGACATCCAAGATTATTCAAATCAGCCAGTGGACCAAGGGTACACAACTATATTGAAATATGGTTCCAAACAATCATTAAGTTGTAGAAACACACTCTTCTACAACAATTCCTGATCTTGTCTTAGTCAAAGAATTTGGTATCTCATATTCATGTACATGTCCAAGCATATATTTTGAGCCTACACATGAATTTACCTGTCATCTTGATGTGTGCATGCCTCCATTGGAAGTATTCCTATACTTGAAAGATATTTTGTTTTTTCAAGTAGAGTAGGATAGGAAAAAATAAAAAAAATGGAAAAAGAGAAAAAATAAAAGAATAAAATCTCAGGTGAAAAATTCTTTTGAGGTGTGTGAGATTGGATCACTGATTTAAAACCCCCATGAGGTGGTGAATGGGTTGTAAAAAGGAGAAAATAAGAGTGAAAAAAATATCCTATGTGAAAACCTCCTTTGAGGCGGCTAGGCAGACCTACTAGTTGAAAACCTCATTGAGGTACCTAGTAGGCCTAAGAAAAGAGAAAAAAATGAAAAGAAAAAATTTATTTGCTCCATGTATCTCTCTCTAATGAATGTAGGTTTTATCCAACCTTTGCAAGAAACAAAGAAAAAAGTTGGCATCAAAAGAAAAAGTTGGTCAAACATCTATTCAAAGGAAGTCAAACTTGGACTTTGATCTCCTCCTTTCCTCAGATGCTCCAAAAGGGCCAAGGTCATTCCAATCCATCACCCCAATCCATTTCCAACATCCACCCATCATTTCCAAGATTTTCTCATTCATTTTTCTTGTTGTCCTAAAATTCTACAGGAAGTCTTGTTTTTGCTACATGAAGTCCTGTTTTTGAGCAGAAAATTTCTTTTATTATATATTGAAAATAGTGAATCCATTTTCCCACCTATTTCATGGGGATATGCATATAGATGATGGTAACATGATCAAGAAATTTCAGCAATTTCTGGTGCATAGTTTGTGAGAAATCGACCTCCATCACCTACAACCATTTTTATTTTTTCTCGAGATTCATGCATCTAATGGCCAAGATTTTTTATGGGGAGGTGCATAAGGATTATGGTAACTGCTCAAAACATTTTAGGTCAATTGACTCTATTTTTCTAGAGTTATGGACAAAATAAGTTTTTAGGTCCTTATATTACTATTATATTCCCTTATTATTGTTAGCGTAACCCCCTTATTGTTATTTTTGTACCCCTATAACCCCCATATTGTTATTACTGTGCCCTTACATTATTATTTTTAGGTCGGCTAGGATTACATTCTCGCCCCACTAGGATTACATTGTGGCCCCATGGACTCCTATATATAGAGGGGAGGTTTTTTCATTTGTATCATCCAATAATTTTTCATTTATGTAATTTATTGGAGGTTTCCCCCTTGAAGTGGCTATTTCTAAGGTGTTGATATCTCTTTTCTTCTATTTTTGGAGTTGGTTTCATAACATTTGGTATTAGAGCTTTGGATTCTAGGGTTTCGCTGCTCCAAATAGGTCATCGTGGAATTTTTGCTATAACGTTTTTTGTATGAAGCTTCAAAAGCTTAATGTTTTAGAGTGTGAAGAAAAAATATTGAGGAATCACGTCACAAAATTTCAAAACTTGGTTCACAATATTTTGGGAGATATGATCTGTGGAAATTAGGATTGTTTCAGGCTCTCGAATTTCATCTCAAAGAGGTGACTGTGGGAAAAACATCATAACTCTCTCTCTAGGCATCGGTTCTGGATTCTGTAAAAAGTGGCCACAAGTAGACGAACTTCATTTTTGGTTATATCAATTTCAGAGCCGAAGGAGGAAACAGTGACACGCGGAAAGTCGTACAAGTTCACTCTACTGAACCAATCCATAATTAGGTCATCGTGGGAGATCGGGCATAACTTTGTCTTCAAGAATCCAAATCAGGTTAGACCAAAGAAGATTCAAAAGGATAATTCAGGGCTAAATTTTAGATATTGAAGATCCGAAATCACAAAGATAATTAAGTTTCAATATCGAGCTCCTCAAAATCAAGAAAAAGGTGTGTATTTTTTTTTTCAAATTGCATAAGTCTTCTTTGAAAAATCAGTTTTAAGTGATTCCAAAGGCCTATTGAGCATAGATATCAGTATTGGGTTCTAAAATGCCTCCAAAAAAGAATTCATCACCCATTAAGCCCTCATAGTACTCTACTATGACTCATGAAGATGAATAATTTCAACATGATCAATTAAAATTACAAGAGAAAGTGCACCAAAATTCGCTCTCGCAAAGAGAAACAAATAATAAAATGGATGTTTTGAAAAAAAGCGTGGAAGCTAAGATGGATGGTTTGAGGAAAGGCACAGAAGCTAAGATGGATGGTTTGAATTATGGTATCTAAGAAAAAATGGATGGTATGGAAGAAAAAATGGAAGGTTTGAAGGAAGGTTTGTCAATGTTGATACAAGAAATGATTCCTAATGGTAAAAAGATAGTAGAGAAAACTCATGATGAGAAAAAAATAAATGTTAATCGTGATTTCATAAACTCTAATGTCAGATTAAAGAACCACCATATTCCAAATATGGATATGAGGAAGTTTGATGGCAAGGATCTCGTAACATGGATAATACATATGGAGCAATATTTTGATCTCAATAATGTGCAAAACACACAAAATCTACACATTGCAGCTTTACATTTAGAAAAAAATACATTTGTATGGTACCAATGGCTTTTCTCTCATAAAAAAATTGTCACTTGGTCAAATTTTCTAGAGAAAATTATAGCACATTATGCGAATACAAAGAGCAACACCTTCTTTAGCCAATTGATAAATCTCAAACAAAAGGGTTTAGTGGCGGAGCACATTGAGGATTTCCAGAAATTGAATATAAGGGTAAGTGATATTCTAGAGGAACACAAGATTGATGTCTTCATAGGGACTTTAAAGGATAACATCCAACATGAAGTTCATGTTTGGGAACTGGATTCATTAGAGAAGGCATTCAGGTTGGCAAGAAAAATTGAATGTAAAATTATGGCGACAAGTAAGCCTACCACTCATATCTATAACGATGGAAGTGTTCCTACTCCTAGACTTCCACAACGTACAAGGTTGACACCACAATAATTGGAAGAAAAAAGAGAAAAAGGGCTTTGCTACAGTTGTGATACCAAATACACTAAAGGTCATAAGTGTGTTGAGAAGAAATTATTTTACATAGATTGTGAATAGGAGGAAGAAAATGAATAAGAAACTTCAAAAGAAGAGGATATACACCAGGAAGCAACCCTAGAAGAAGAAGAAACGAGTCTGACCATATCATGTAATGCATTGGAAGGAATTACCACTTCTCAAACTCTCAATATAGAAGGACATATGAAGAAGAAAAAGGTAATAATGTTGATTGATTCGGGTAGTACCCATAATTTTATTCATTGTAAGGTAGCCAAGGAATTGAATTGTTTCCTATACCTAGCACCAGAATGTCAAGTGATGGTTACAAATTGAGGAACTATAAATTGCTCTGTAAAATGAAAGAATATCAAGCTATCAATGGGGGAATATGTATTGAATAGTCCAATTCTTTCCATCCCAATGGGAGGTGATGATGTTTTACTAGGAATACAATGCTTACAATCTTTGGGGACGATAGCTTTTAATTTTCAAGAACTTTTCTTGAAAATTTTTTCAGGAAGGAAAGGAAATTGAATTACGGTGTATCACAGGGAAGTCAGGAAAGATAATAAGCTCTAATGTCATGGGAAAGCTTCTGAAGAAATAACAATGAGGCATAATACACAATTATGCTCACTATAAGTTCCAACATCACAATCATCTATTTCTCTAGATCTCGAAAAAGTCTTGGACAATCATTCCAAGGTGTTTGATACTCCCAAAGGACTCCCACCTATTCGGGATCATGATCATGCTATTCATTTGATTCCAAGAAGTGTTCCTCCAAACATCCAGCCTTACAAATATCCTTATGTCCAAAAGAGTGAAATTGAACATATGATTGCAGAAATGTTAGAGGCCAGTATAATTCATCCTAGTCAAAGTTCTTTCTCTACTCCAGTAGTATTGGTGCACAAGAAGGATGGATCATGGCGCATGTGTCTGAATTATAGGGAGCTCAATAAGCTCAGTATTAAATATAAATTTCCCATTCCGTTGATTGATGAATTATTGGATGAATTACATGGAGAAATTTATTTTACCAAGTTGGATCTTCATTCAAGACATCATCAAATTAGAACGAAGACTGAAGATATTCCGAAAACAACATTTCGAACTCATGAGGGTCATTATGATTTTTGGTCATGCCTTTTTGCCTTACCAATGCACCTTCTACATTTCAAGGGTTGATGAATTCCACTCATACCCTTCCTTAGAAAATTTGTGCTAGTATTTTTTGATGATTTACTAATCTACAGCAGGTCTTGGAAGGATCATGTTCAACATGTTGATAGGGTGCTCAAATTATTGGAGGAGAAACAATTATATGCAAAAACATCCAAATGTTTCTTTGGAGTACATGAGGTGGAATATCTGGGTCATATTGTATCTCACATGCGTGTTAAGGTAGACCCTAACAAAATTGAAGCCATTACGGAATGGAAAGTCCCCACAACCATAAAGCAGTTGCGCAGATTTCTCGGGTTAACAGGGTATTATCGCAAGTTTGTTAAGAATTATGGGAGAATAGAAACACCTCTAACAACATTATTGAAGAAAGATTCATTTTCATGAACTCCTGAAGCAACTGAAGCCTTTGAACATCTTAAAAAGGGAATGTGCCTAGCACCAGTATTAGCTACACCAGACTTCACAAAATCCTTTATTGTGGAATGTGATGCTTGAGGAAATGGAATTGGTGTTGTTTTAATGCAAGAAAGAATACCCATTTCTTTTGAAATTCGTTCAATCAAAGGAAATTATTTACAAAAGGCTATTTATGAGAAGCAATGTTGGCAATGCTACATGCACTAAAGAAATGGAGACCTTACCTAATGAGAAGACACTTCAAGGTAAAAACTGATCATGATAGTCTTAAACAATTTTGGGAACAAAGAATATCTTCGGAAGAGAAGCAAAAATGGGTCACAAAGATGTTGGGTTATGAATTTGAAATCATCTACAAAAAATTGAAGATAAATGTTGTTGCAGATGCACTCTCAAGAAATGATGAAGAGGTGGAAGCATTTCTTTGTGCCATTTCCATTATCCAACTAGATTGGATAACCAAAGCAAGGGATGAATGGAAGAAGGATGAATAATTTTGGACACTCATTCAAAATTTGCAGCAAGATCCTAGTACATCTGATACATTTAGTTGGAAAAATGATTCCTTATGGTACAAATATCACTTATATATTTGCAAGAACTACCAACTAGAACAAAAGATTCGTTTGGAATTGCACACTTCTTCTTTAGGAGGACACTCGGGATTTTTAAAAACTTACCACAGGGTGAAGAAAGAATTATTTTGGGGATGGCCTTAAATCTGATATTCAAAATTTTTTGGTGGAATGTTTGGTTTTCTAGCAAAATAAATTTGAGAAAATTAAGACCCCAAGTCTTCTACATCCTTTATCTATTCCAAGTCAACATTGGGAGGAGATTTCAATGGATTTTATCATAGGTTTACCTAAGTCCGAAGGAAGGAGTGTCATCATGGTGGTAGTTGATAGATTTACCAAGTACGCACACTTTTGTGCATTATATGATCCATTTAAAGCAAGTACAGTTGCTACTGCATTTATAGAAACAATTCAAAAGCCGCATGGAAACCCGAAGATTATTGTAAGTGACAGAGATCCCATTTTTACAAATAATTTTGGACAGAGTTATTTTCTTGTTTGGGTACTCAACTAGCTCATAGCTCATCTTATCATCCTCAATCCGATGTTCAAATAGAGATAGTGAATAAAATTTTGGAAGGATATCTTCATTGTTTTGTATCTGATAAGCAAGCAAAATGGGTCAAGTGGTTACCTCTCGCTGAATGCTGGCATAACACTTCCTTCCATACTGTAACAAAAATGACCCCATTTATGGAACTTTATGGATATCATCCACCATCCATCACATATTCTTTAAGGGAAAATTCTAGGGTTCAAGTAGTGGAGGATCACATCGAGCATCAACAAGAAGTTCTCCAAATCTTAAAGGATACCCTAAATTTGGCACAAAATCGAATGAAGCAACAGGCAGATCGACATCGCAGTGAGAGAAGTTTTGATGTGGGGGACTGGGTATTTTTATGGCTACAACCATACAAACAAATGTCCCTCAAGCAATCTAAGAAGGATAATAAATTATCGCCAAAGTACTGTGGTCCCTACAAGGTGTTGTAAAAGATTGGTACTAGGCATACAAATTGGAGCTTCCTGCTTCTTTGCGAGTGCATCTAGTTTTCTATTTTTCATGCTTAAAAAAGGTTATAGGGGACAAAATTCCAGTTGGAACAATATTTCCAGAACTTGATGAGGAAGGAAAAACCATATTGGAACCTGAAGCAGTCACGGAAACAAGAACTCGACAGCTAGGAAATCGATCAATTTCAGAGTATCTCATCAAATGGAAGAACTTACCCACTAAAGATTCTACATGGGAGGATGATAATTTTATACAAAAGCACCCGATGCTACTCAAGCGTTGAGGACAACACTTTTTTGAAGGAGAGGAACATGTTAGGTCCTTATATTGCTAGTATAGTCCCTTATCATTGTTAGTGTAACACCCTTATTGTTATTCTTGTACCCCTGTAACCCCCATATTGTTATTATTGTGCCTTTACATTATTATTGTTAGGTCGGCTAGGATTACATTCTGGACCCACTAGGATTACATTTTGGCCCCATGGACTCCTATATATAGAGAGGAGGTTTTGTCATTTATATCATACAAGAATTGTTCATTTATGTAATGTATTGGAGGTTCCCCCCTCGAAGTTTCTATTTCTAAGGCATTGATATCTATTTTATTTTGTTTTTAGAGCTAGTTTCATAACATAAGTATACTACGAATGGGTTGTCTAGTTCTTTTACATAAATTTATCTAATTGTTACAGGAAGTTACAGTAACTGACATGCAAGTGGATCAAAGAAAAACAACAATCACAAAGGGACTTAAGGTGTAAAAAAATCAACGAGAAGAGTCTTCCCATCATTTCCTACCACCTTCTCATCACTCCATCTCAAGCACAAAGGTTTTTCATTCTAACCTTACCTTTTGTCACCTATGTAAAATCAGTTTTTCTAAAAAAACATAGAGTTTCTTCACTCCATTTTTCCAAGGCAACACGACTTCCTCACCAACCTATAATAATACTACCATCACCCTAATACCACCTCATATTCTCCCTGATCATTCATACAGAGCTAGAAGCCTAAACCAAAAAGAGAAAGAGGTTGCTACAAGAAAAAGTAGCTTCATGTAGTAAGCCTTATGTAAGCACCAAAAAATCCCTGAAGATGGTTTTGACCAATCATGGAGACCAATAATAGTTGTAAGATGTATCTGAAGATAGTAATGGCACTACAATGAGGATCCTCCACCAGTGGACATTCATGAGAAGACTCAACAAGGTACCTACACACACAAAAAAATTATCAGTCAAAGAATCATCATTCTATGAAGACTTGTACAAAAGTAAAATCGTCAACTACAACACTCACATCATGAGCATCTCAACAAAAAAAAATTATCTAGGGATGTGAAACAACAATAAAAACAAAAAAATAAGCCCTAGAAGACCTCCAGCTTCAAGGTTATTAGAAATAGAAAATCCAACAAATTATCACGTGCAGCTTCAGAACCACCAAAGGCAGCTTCAACAACCATATCATCAACCTCAATATCACCTGCAAAAACACATCAAGTGTAAGGCTGAGGTATGAAATCATATAAACATTTCTTCAAATCTATTCTGGCTCAAGAAAACACTAAAATTGTGAGAAGAAAAGTTTTTTTTATAGCCAAAATCAGTAGCACAGAATCCTCTGCCTAATCTAGTAGTTAGCTTCACTTTTCCACCAAGACACACACACACACATGTTAGAGAGGAAAAATGCAAAAGTGAAGAAGACTTGAGAAAGTATGTAGTAAGAAGTTAGTTTTGATGGAAGACAAGGAGTGCCAAGGGGTAACTAAGGGTGAACTCATTTAAGAAACAAAAGCACTCTTGAGTTTATTTTTCATGCAATGTAAGAAACAGAATGAAAAATGAGAAGAAAAGAGTAAAATAAATCAATAAAAGGTGGACCCACCACCTCCTTTCATGCAAATATTAGCTTCTACAGGCGAAATAGAGTTGCTACATGCAGAAAAGTTGCTATAGGAAGTTTCTACATGAAGAACAAATTTTCTACAGGAAAGACAAATTTTCTATAGGAATCTAACAGAGGACAGTAAGAGAAGATTTTTTCTACTAGGGTGTTGGACAATGATTAATTAATAGCTAAAAGCTACAGAGACACAAAAAAATGCTGCAAAGTATTTTCTACCAACATGGTAAATTATCCAAGGGTGAAAGGTATTCAAGTCACCATTTTGATCATCACATAATTCCTTTCATTTGCTTCAGTTTATTTACCATCATTTCTTCCTATGTAAGAAGAAAGAGCTCTTTTTCAAGTGTTTTCAATTCCATAATTTAATGAAGAGAATCTAGATTGTTAGTTAAGGGTGTTCATAAGAATTTGATGGATAATACGACGTGTCATGACCAATAATCTGTATCAATAGTAAGAGGTTTGGAAGTTAATGAGAATGAAATCGGTAATGAGGTAATGGATGGTGAGAAATCCTTCTTTTCACAAGGAGAAGTGCCATAGGAATAATAAGAAGACAAACCAAAAGAAAGGTGTTTCCCTCAAAAATAGAAACCATTACAATTAAATAAGAGTAGAAAGAAGAGCAGCAACAGGATAGATATATGGACCAACAAACGTATAGTGACCAAGCCAACATACATGAAGAACCATAGGGCAAGGATGATGAATAGGTTGCTCAGAGGATGATCAATAGTTTCACTACGGGGGTATGATGGGCCTATAAATCAAACGTAAATTAAGGCCCATATAAGCTTTCTTAGGCACATGAAGGCTATATTAAATCTCTAATTCTACACTTAATAATGATTTTTAAGCTTTAATGTGTTCATCAGCAAGGTTTATATATAATTTCATATTTGTGCCTAATATTATTTATTTTTGAACAATATTGTGATAATATTGGGCAGATTATGAAGATTTGGAGAAGGAGATAATTTAGGAACTTTCTCCCTACTACTATACGATCGAGATTGGATAATAAGTTAAAAAAATACCATGAAATTATTGAGAAATTATGGAATAAGTTTGGAGCTTGAATGATTCAGAAAATATAGGAATATGTTCACTTTCATTTAATGCAGATTTCTAGTGTTGCGAACCAGATCCATTATTTGAGGTATTTTGGAGGGGAAATCTTCCTCCTTTCAAGGATAATTTTTCCTCATAATTTTTTATAAGTACCAATTCGAATTGGCCTCTATGGGCATGTATTTTTTTAGTCTTATTGTGGAGAAACCTTGTTTTTTGGCAGCTCCACTTTCATTTCTTGCAGGGATGTACTTGGATTAATTCAAATAATGATGATTTGTGCCATTTTTAGCTTCTAAGGCTTGGTTTCTTCCATATGACTCCGAGTCACCTTGGGATTGACCATAAAAAGAGCCTCAGAGCCCTATTACACAAGTTATTTATGTTCTTTTCACTTCTTATTCACATGCATCTCTCATTTCTATTTTGCATATTTCTTTATTTAGTATGTTTTCCTTTCTTTTTGTAGGATTGAGTTAAATGATTGAAGTGAGTACTTTTACTAGTTTTTTACATATTCAAGATAATTATTAATCCTTATAATAACTTTGTAAGGCCATATTAATCATTAAGCTACTTGGTTTGGTTACTAGTTCATGAATATAAGATTTCTGGAAATTCCTTGTAGCTAAATATTAGTAAATTTGTGTTATTTTTTATAATGGGTTAATGAGATTCATTCAAATTTATTCCACTTATATTAGGTCATAATAATGTTAAATTTAATGAAAAAATTCACCCCATTTATTTTTCACTTGATTAGGTTATTCATTTGATAGATTAACTAGCTCACAAGTTCTTGAATTTCTAGATTTTAGAGTAGCAATTTTCTGTTATTTTTTAGCACATGTGAACAGGGTTATTTTAGAGTGATTCCAATTGGAATGGAGACCTAAGAAATATTTCTTTCTAAAAAAAAAATTCCCATCCAATTTTCATTTTTTTTAGTTATTCATTCAATGAGTTATCTCCAAAATAGAACTTCTTGTAGCAAAAACAGAACATCCTGTAGCAATCTTGTAGCATGTCTAAACTCGACCATATTTTCTCCCAAATATTAGTTCTTGTCTCTTCGTCTTGAATCATGACCCCTAGGATCTAAATCCCCGATTGAGGAAGAATAACACCGCTTAGGACATGAATTTTTACAAAGTATATTAGGTCTATTTATTTGAATTTATGCTCTTAAGATTTCAATTACAATTTATTTTTCTTGCCTAAGATTAATTTGTTTTCAAAGAAACACTTTCATTTAAGATTTTTTTTTAGGATTTGATTTCATGACATTCACTCCATTATATAAGATCAAAAAAATAAGGACATAGTGTATGGTGCACATATAGTGTCGATACCTCTTAAGTTTGTACAAACACTAAGTTGATAATTAAATTTGGTAGCCTTAGGAGTTGCAACATTCTTGTTGCAATACTGAGGCTCATCAAGTACACCTGCAACAATATTTTCCTTTCCTTTCTTGTATATTATTTCAAATTAATAACCTAACATCTTTGTGACCCATTTTTTCTACTCTTATAAATATAACCTTTGTTTAAAGAAGTATTTAATACTATCATGATCTGTTTTTACCTTGAAATGTCTTCCCATTAGGTAAGGGTTCCATTTCTTGAAGGTAAATAGTATTTCTAGCATTTCCTTCTCATAATTAGGTTTTTGTAAATTATTTCCCCTGATTGGACAACCTTCAAAGGAATTGGGTCTTCATTCTTGCTTTAAAACAACACCAAATTCATTTCCTAAGGCATCACATTCCATAATAAAGGTTTTTAAGAAGTCTAGTGTAGCTAAGACTGAAGCTCGTCACATTAACTCTTTAATATGTTCAAAGGCATTAGTTTCTTCAAAAGTCCAATAAAATGCATCTCTCTTCAGTAATATTGTTAGACGTGCTATTTTATTTTCATAATTCTTAACAAACTTGTGATAATGCCTTGTCAACCCAAGAAATCCTCAAATATTTGTTAAGGTCGTGGGGATTTACATTCTTTGGTGGCTTTTTTTTTTAGGGTTTACCTTAACACCCTCATGAAATACAATATGACCCAAATATTCCATATCATATACCTCAAAGAAGCATTTGGAGGGGTTTTCATACAATTTTTTCTCCTCCAATAGTTTGACCACTCTGAACATGATATTTACAGGACTTGTAGTAGATTGGTATATCATAAAAAATATACTAACAAAAATTTGATAAGGATTTGAAAGTGGAATTCATCAAACCTTGAAATGTGGAAGGTTCATTAGCAAGGGCAAAGGTGTGACCAAAAATTCATAATGACCTTCATGAGTCTTGAATGCTATTTTTGGAATGTCTTCAGTATTCAATATAATTTGATGATATTTTGAATGAATATCCATCTGATGATATTCTTGTTTTGATGTTTATTGTTAATTTTCTTCCTCATATTCACATTATATGTAAAATAATTTATTTTCAATGCATGTATGACCTCCAATGTATTTTCTATCACAATTATAACAAATCCCTTTTGATATTTTTTCCTCTAGTTTTTTTGGTGTCAACCTTTTAGGTTTACGGGGGCTATGAGTGGAAAAAATTCCATATTTATATTTGTGAGAGGTAGACCACCCTGTTGTCATATTTTTTATTTCAACATTTCTAACCACCTTGAACACATTATCCAATGAGTTAGGTTCCCAAGGGTGAAACTAATGTTGGATGTTATCCATTAATGTCCCTATGAAGGTATCATTTAGATCCTCCTATGGAATCAATTACATTGATATTCAATATTTGGAATTTCTCAATGTGCTTTGCAACTGAACCCATTTGTTTGAGATTTATCAATTGGCTAAAGAAGATACTACTCTTTGTATCCTCATAATTTTTTACAAATTCCTTCGTAAAAAAATGTTCAAGTGACAAGTGATTTATGAGAAAAAATCCATCAATACCACAAAAACTGATTTGGTTCTAAATAGAAATATGAAAGGCAAACCTTTTATGTGTGTTGCACATCATGTAGATCAATGAATCTCTCTATTTGTAGCATCCATGTTACCAAACATTTTCCTTCAAACTTCGTCATATCTATATTTGGAATGTGGGGCTCCTTCAACCCAAAGTTGGAGTATCGAAAATCTTTATTCATTTTCCTTTTTTTCTCATAATTTGTTTCATGGAATACCTTATCACCACTAGGAAGCATTTCTTGTACTAACTATGTCAAGCCTTATTTCAAACCTTGTATGCCCCCTTTTATTTTTTCTTTTAAACCATCCTTAAAACCTTCCATGTCCCCTTTTATTTTTTCTTTTAAACCATCCATATTAGCATTCATCATCACTTCCAAATTATTTTTTGTTACTCTTTGTGAGGGTGTTTTTTTTTCTTCACTTGTACCTATACTTTTTATATACCATGCCATATTTCTTCCTCTTCTTCATGTGTCATAGTAGAGATTTTTGTGGGCATAAAAAGTGTGTAATTTTTATTTTTTGAGTTATTTTCGAACCGAATAATGATATATATGCTTCACTATGCCATTTAAATTACTTAAAACATATTTTTCAAGAAAAATTTAAGCAATTTTAAAAATACACACCTATTTTATTTTTAAGAGCTTGATTTTGAGCCTGCTGATTTCCTTGATCTTGAAATTGTTGTATCTATGATTTCATTCTACCAAGCTCTGAAAATTCATTATAACATATATTCTTGCATATTCTTTACACCCCCATAATTTATACTTAGATTGGATTCTTTGAGATGAAGTTATTCCAAATATGTGATGATGACTTTATTATTGGTTTGCTCAATGTATTTTACAGGACACCACATGTCATTTTTTCAATCTCCGGCCTTGAAATTTATACCAAAAAAAATAAAAATCCGTTCACTTTCAGTAATTTTTTACAAAATTAAAATATCATTCTCGAAGAGAAATTTATGATGATTTCCCCATGACACTTGTTTGAGACTTAACTCTGGATCATACAGAAGCCATAAATTCCTTTGACTATATATTTGAAAATATAGTGAACCAAGGTCTAAAATTATAAAAAAATAATTATTAAGATTTTGTCTCCACATGGTAAAAAATTCCTGGTCTGAAGCTTCACAAAACAAAATTTATAGCGGAAATCCCACAATGATCAGTTTGAAGCAGAAAATCCCTAGGATCAAGAGCTTTGATACGAAATTTCATGTATCCAGACCAAAATAACATAAAAAATTAAGAAAATATAGATCATCGACTTGATAATAAGCCACTATGAGGGGAAAACCTCATTTTACATCATGTAAATAAACAATTATTCGATGATTCAAATGACAAGACATTCTTGGCATATATAGGAGTCTAAAGGGTAAAAATATAATTAGGGGCCACATAAAAATAATAATGTAACGAAAAAACAATAAAAATAGTGGGATTATGTGGGGCAAACATATAAAAATATAGGGCTACATTGGTATTATAGGGACCTAACATAGAGAATTAGGCTTAATTCATTGTCACTTAAAATAAAAAAATAAAAAATCTTAGGTTATCTATTCAGTGAAAGTCAAAATTAGGTTGTTAAGCTTAAGTAGTAGGAACTATAGTAATTGGGGTATGAAAATTTAAACTAATAAAATAAATAAAGATTGAAAAAATTCTATAGTATAACAATCTGAACTACAAAATTGAAGTAATCTTACCAACCTAGACTTCTTGAGATTACAATGGAAAAATATCAGGTTGTGAGGTGGAGCATGTATTTCAATGTTGAAAATGGAAGGCTCACACAATAATGTTGTATTCACTAACATAGGTGTTGGAGAAGGGTCACTTAGGACCGCAATTTTGGGCTAAATAATAGTATTTTTCATAGTTTTGAGTCATGCGCCTAAGCAATGAAAATTCAAGGGGGTTTGGGGTGGGTCAAAGTCCCTTCATGAGTTGTAATGGGTTAAGGGGTAAATCTAGGGGTCTCAAACCATGGTTTGAGGAAAATAGTATGAGCGCAGGCTAAGGTATAAGTAGAATTCTTGATTGATTCGGATAAGTCAGTTTTTGATGGAAGTTAATGTATGTTTGTTGATGGTAGAGCTCTGATGTAAGTCTGTGGTAAGCGCATGGGTCCGAAAGGATTATGCTGGTTGTGTGCATGGAGACCTTAGTCCCACTGTGTGTGGACCCCGCTAGCTATGTGCGTGGGTAGATCTAAAGAATTATAAGCGTTTCTATGAACAAATGATGAATAAAGATCTGTTTCAGCAAACCTGAATATCAAATGCATCTGTGATTTACTCTGTGTTCTATCTTTGCGTATGATTTCTGCTAACTATGATTGGATTGAGTGTGTACCTGTTTTACTGTTGATGAATGGTAATTACATAGACCTATTGTTGTCAAATCTGAATATTAAATTTTTATAACAAATCAAGGGAATGCAGATATATTTTCTATGCGTGCGCGCAAGGTTAGCCTGTGTTAATTAACCTAGGGTTTTTGGTTAGTGTTTCTAGTGTGCAAGGCGGTCTGTGAAATAAGATAGATCTGAAGATGCCTACTTCATTTAATTCTCTTTCAGGGTGTGGAAACTTGGTTCCAGCACACCCCCATACTACTTCGGGTGAGACTTTGGCCTGTGCAAGCAGGTGAATTCCGAAAGGGCCAATGGTAAGAGGGTTTTGTTGGTTACGCATTAACTCTGAACATGGGTCAGGACTCCTCAAGCCAAAAAATGGTTCTTTTGTTAGAACTGGGATCATTTTGAGAGAGATTAGATGTTGCAGCAGCCATCAAAGACTGAATTAGAAGACTTGTTTGAGAAAAAAATACATGAATTGTCCATCAAGGGGAACATAAGTAAGAACTTTTCTGCTGAATAGTGGGAAGAAAAGTACATTTTCACAGAGGTCCATGGAATATTCTTTCTGAATTTTTCACTTGAATTACAGGAGTGGTTATTAAGGTTACCTGAGTTTTAGAACTACTAGAAGGATGATAAGGTCACTCACTAGACGCCTAAGTTGATCCAATAGTTAGAGAAGATTGATAACTCCATCACCTGAACAGTAGATCATTGGGTTGACAACATTTTGGGTGGATTTGTGATAGAGTTTCTAGTTGATCAATTTGTGTCATATTCTGAAGTAGAAAGTATGTTCTTCAAAGGACTGAGAGGTAAGTTCATATGCTCTCTTCCTTTTACTGATTAATATGCCATTGTGCAAAAAGGGTGTTATGTGTAATCACAAAGAGTGAATGAACCCAAATGAAGTTGAAAGAAATACGTGCAGTAGAATTTAATTTCATCATAACCAAAGAGGAGATAGTTTGATATATAGCCCTCTAATAAACCCACCTAATACTGATACAGAGAGTGGTGACGCTACGCACACCGAAGGTAGCCCTCCAGCTACCCCACAGTTGAACTCGCGTAGGGGTAAGTCATCTCCTACTCCACCTCCACCTCCACCAGGAGGTGATATGGCTACACACATGAAGCTACCCACCATCAAGGGTGTGGTAGATGAAGACATGGATATATTTTGGTTTGTTACAGATGCAGTATGGATTGTGCATAATGTCAACACTGATGTAGTAAAATGGGCGCAACTAGCTATGGTGTTTTAGGGTCGTGCACTGGATTGGTTTATGGGATATCTAGCTAAGAACACTGACCCCACTGTCAATGAGATCAAGAAATATTTGAAGTAGAAATTCAAAAAACCAAAGTCCTACTCGTAATGTGTAAAAGAGCTAAAATAAATTCGATAAGAGCCAAACAAATTTTTGTAGGAGGGACATCAGCGATTGAATCACACTATGAAAAATGGAGGATTTTTTTATGATGATAAGAATCATAAAGAATGGTTTATTGCCATGCTCCTGCCACACCTATGTGGCCCTCTAAATCGGCAGAAAATTGATTCTCAGGCTAAAGCTTTGGAAGTTGCCATGAAGCTGGAAGTCGCACCTAGAACTGATGACCAATTTGGAACTCTACAAATCTAGAATCAGTTGGAAGAAATGAATTGGGAAATTTAGAACCTGCGCAGGGATGTAGGGAATGAAGTAAGTGTAGAGTTATGGTGCATACATTGTAAAGGTTCTGGTCACACAAAATATAGTATACCTTGCTTTAGGATTACATGCAAGCGGTAGGGATAAATCTATTATGAACTAGGAATGTTGCAGGACTGAGCGGTAATCCCACAATGTGGAGCATTGAATATCAAGTGGCAAGGTGGTATGAAATAAACCATTTCCCTCAATTAGGAAGTTATGTACTAGAACTAAAGAAACAATGGTGTAGGTTTTTCTCTACAATTTGCCATGATGAGCACCACTGCCGCACATTCGATCTGATGATAGACAATGCCAACCTCTATAGAGTGCAGGATGACCCATATTCCCCAGAATCCCCCTATGGGCATGGCAGATCTCCCGCTAGAGGAAGGGCAGGAGGGAGAGGTGGAATTGTAGGTCGCGGAAGAGGACAACTGATCTGCTAAAACTGTGGAGATGTTGGGCACTTTGCGTGCAGATGTCTGAACATTTCATGAAAGTATTGCATGTATTGTAGACATTTTGATCATGGTATTAAAGATTGTCCTGATTTGATTGCTAGAATGTAGAAGAACAAATAACAGACACCTATGCAGAATATACAAACGGTTAGATTTGAGCTGTGGGAAGATGGTCTGAGTGTAAATATGATTACATGCAGTGGTGCTGCCATTGGAGGAGACGAGGGAAAGAAGGCTGATGCAAAACCCTATATTAGGAAGGGTTCTGGGAAGAAGGAGGGACTCAACCTGCAAAAGGATAAGGATACTTTTGTAGAAGATAGAAACAATTTTTCTGCTACAAATGCATCCACATCCAATTCAATCACAAAGTAAATATTTATGACAAAGTCAAACCATTTTTGGAAGCATGCATCAAGTTATTGTGTAACTAGAAAGCAGTTGAAAACCTTCAGGCTATAATAGATAGTTGCATGGATATGGAGTTTCCTCAGACTGAGAGAAAGGATGTAAACAAGGTCTACAAGAATAAGAAGAGAACTAGTCAAGAGATGTGCATGACCGTGAAAATTGGGGAATACGAGATGGATCATGTCATTTTGGACTTGGGATCAGATGTGAATGTTATACCTAAGTATACCTGGCAGACGATTGGTGAAACAAAGGAAGAATGGCCCACCATTCAGCTGTGTATGGCCAATCAACAAAATATTGTCCCATTAGGAAGACTCCCACAAGTTCTGGTAGATATTTCTAGAGTAAAAGTATGTGAAGACTTTGAAGTAATACAAATTTTTGATGATGCTGACCCCTACCCTGTGCTGCTAGGAATGGATTGGGCCATTGATATGGGGGGAATCTTCAACTTGAAGAACGTGAGTATGATATTTGAAACCAATGGTACTCAGGTTATAGTACCCTTGGATCCTGCAGAAGGAGAGAGATATACAGAACCAGTGTGCGAAGGAGATGATTTTTACCATATCTACAAGTTGACTGCATGAGATGATGATTGGATCAACCCAACTGCTGATGGGATGCTCAATTGGGAAAATGATAGATCATGTTTATCGGATTCATATGGGGAAATGGAAAACTGACAGAATCTCATGCATGATGTTTTTGCGCTACACTGCCTCAGAGTCACTAAAAATTTACGATGCACCTCCTCTGAGGTATGGTATTTGCCATACTTTTATGGTTCAAGTAGTGTTGTTTTATTTTTGGAAAGCATGGAAAAGGTTGTCCCAAAATAACAGAGCTTTTGGGCACTCGATCTTGCCATGCGCACAACTCTAGCACGTTGGTGGGATATGAAAAAAGGGAAATTTGAGGGTTGAGAGGAATAAAATAGAATGATGCGGTTTCACTTTGAGCAACCCACTGGCCAACCAACTGAGATTTTTGGTGGGTGAGATGATCCGTGCAAACACCTGTCTACGCGGATGGAGGTTTGGGATAAAAATCCCAGGGATGAATGGGTTCACATGTTTATTCATACGTTGGGACCAATCCCTACTATGTGGTAATTGGAGATGGAGTTGCGTTGAGGGACACTTAATTGGGTTACAATGAGTGAAATATTTCTATTAATATTCATCATGGCTGATGGATCAGAGGGACTAGACGAAACCCTACAAGATATAGAAGAAATTTTCTTTGATGATTCTCGGCTTCGGATAGAATGTGTTGTGCCAGCATGGGAAGTGTAGATGCAGGATATTTCCAATTGAAAAAATCTGTCAGTGGAAAATTATGATGAAGATCTAAGAAATATAAATATCCCAGAATCTCAGGGGGAGCATGCAATTGAAGGGCCCTTGTTAGGAATTATGGATGTGACTAAGCCTTTAAAACTAAAGGAAGTCAAAATTGGGACGGAGGAACAACCCAAGTTGGCCAAAATAGGAGATTATTGGGATGATGACACAGTGGAAAAGGTTGCAGAGATGTTGACTGAATATCAGGACCTGTTTCCCACAAAGTTTTCTGAGATCAAAGGAATTTTTGGAGATTTAAAAGCTATGAAAATCACTCTAAAACCAGATGTGCACCCCGTCAAGTAGCAACCATACCAGTTAAATCCAAAATATAAGGAGAAAGTGAAGGAAGAATTCGAGAAAATGGTTAATGCAGGAATCATTGAGCTGTGGAGAAGTCCGATTGGGTGAGGCCGATGGTTGTTCAGGAAATGAAGACTAAGGGAGAAATAAGGATTTGTGCGGACCTGCGCAAACTGAATGATGCATGCGTACATGACCCCTTCTCTACTCCATTTTTAGATGAGATATTGGACAATGTGGGAGGACAAGAGGCCCACTCTTTCACTGATGGATTTTTAGGGTATCATTAGATAAGGATCACAATGAAAGTTCTAAGACCACTTTTGCAACAGAATGGGGATGCTTCCCATACATAATCATGCATTTTGGGTTGAAGAATGCACCTACTATATTCTCATGCATAGTAGTAGCTATATTTAAGGAGTTCATCTATAAGTTTCCAGAATTGTACTTTGATGATTGGAAGAAGCATGTTTCCATGCTGCACATGATGCTCAACATTTGCAAGGAGCATCAAATCTCTCTTAACTTGAATAAGTGTATATTATGTGTTCCTTTTGGATTCTTGTTGGGGCATATTGTTTGTCAGCAAGGATTGATGGTAGATCTAGACAAGATTGCAGTTATTATCACTTGGAGGTTCCTGCCAATGAGAAACAACTATGCTCTATTATAGGAAACATAGGATATTACAGAAAATTAATTTAGGGATATTCTCTTATCACTGAACCCACAGAAAAATTGCTGAAGAAAGATGTGTCCTTTTTCTAGGATGAGGAATTCCAAGAGAGCTTTGAGGTGCTGAAGGGAAATATGGTTACTGCACCTATTTTAATATTCCCTAATTGGTCCAAGGTATTCCATGTGGACGTTGATGCATCCAACATTGCACTTGGAGTTGTATTAGCGGAGCTAGGGGAAGGAGATATTCATAACCCAATTGCCTTTGCAAGTTGGAAGCTCTCTAGTGCAAAGCACAAATATTAAACCACAGAGAGGGAAGGATTGGCTATGGTCTATGCTCTACAGAAATATAGGTATTACCTGCTAGGAGGGCACTTCTAGATGTTCATTAACCACTCTTCTTTGAAGTACCTGGTCAACAAGCCTACGTTGGGGGGGAATATTTGTATATGGTTGTTGCTATTTCAATAATATGATTTTTAAATCATTGCTAAGCCTGGTAGATTGAATGATCGACCTGATCACTTATCATGCATCGAAAATGGGGCAGAACTGACTAGTCTAGAGGAGGGACTACCTAATGTGCAACTCTTTTCCATTAATGTGGTCTATGAGCACTTTGAAAATATCATTCACTTTTTGACTACGAGTAGTGTGCCTGCGAAATACTCGGTGCAACAAAAGAAGGAGTTGGTTTTGTGCACAATTGACTTTACATTGATTGTTGGTCAACTATACAAGTTGGGAGTGGATGAAGTGTTAAGAAGGTATGTCTTAGAACATGAAATACAAGACATCTTGGCTGAAGCTCATGGGGGAGTGGCAGGAGGCCACTATGTGGGGAAAGCTACTACATAGAAGGTGTTGCATGTTGGGTTATGGTGGCCCAAACTACATAGCTATGCACATGCATATTTTCGAGCTTGTGATTCATGCCAAAGAATAGGGAAGCCATCACATAGAGATGAGATTTCATTATAGTCGAAGATGGCCCTGCAAAATTTTGATAAATGGGAAATAGACTTTGTTGGAACTATTAATCCTCCTGGGAAAAAGACTGGTGCATGCTACATCATCACTGCAACAGATTATGTAACCAGATGGGAAGAATCTAAGCTAGTAAAATATTATACTGCAGACACTATTGCACAGTTTATATTTGAAAATATCTTGACTAGATTCAGGTGCCCAAAGATATTTATGAGTGATCGGGGTATGCAATTTGTTAATGAGACCATTAAAGCTCTAATAGAGGAATTCCATATACATCACC
Organism: Pinus albicaulis; assembly: GCA_034641835.2. Classification (NCBI taxonomy): domain Eukaryota; kingdom Viridiplantae; phylum Streptophyta; class Pinopsida; order Pinales; family Pinaceae; genus Pinus; species Pinus albicaulis. The sequence goes on from CM076576.1 coordinate 205,819,722, forward strand.
AGAAGAGTAATCCCTATCATGCTCAAGGAAACAGTGCAGTGAAAGCCTTTAGCAAAATCCTAGACAATGCACTCACAAATATCTGCAATGCAAACTGGAATGATTAGGACATGTGCATCCCTTCTATCTTATGGGCTTATAGGACTACATGCAAGAAGGTGACTGGTAAAACACCATTCAAGATGGTTTATGGCCAAGAAGAAATCATGAAAATGGAATACATCATCCCAATCTAGTGCATCACAACACTAAATAATATGGTTGAACTAGACATCATGGAGGAACATCCACCACAATTGGTTGCATTAGAGGAGGATCGGTTTATTTCTAATTTTCATGAGAAAGTACAGAAGGCGTGTGGAAAGGCCTGGCATGATAGGCACATCCAGAACAAGGAATTCAAAGAAGAATATTGTTGGACCATAAAAAGGTATCTTTTGAACACCTAATTAGCCTACCATAATCATCAATCCGGGAGCGTCTTTTTATCTCAAGAGTGTACTCTATCTGAGGCTTCAATTATCTAATAGCAATGCTTGTGAGGATGTAGCATAGAATATAAAATACAAAATTAATAAATGCTTGGAAAGGAAACCCAATGACATGAATGTAAAAGCTAAACTACAGCAATCTTGCTGAACATCGATCAGGGATGCAGTAGCAGTAACTCTTTCCCTTAGAAATCAATGTAGGATGACTAAATCTGGGGACTTGGAGCAAATATCTCTATCCTCTACAGTTTAGAGATCTTAAAGCAAGTGAAACAACTGAAAGGAATGAAATCTAGAAAAGGAACAACATCATAAAAGAAATAGCAGTTACAAGTCTAATAGAGTCCAAATAAATAAATCTTCACACTAAAGCCTGTCGAGAGTTTAATTGTAATATAACAACAAACCAAAGATAGATGGAACAACAACTCACTGTAATTACGGAACAGTAAATCCAGACAAGAAAACTTAATCAATAAATGGAATTGCGGTAAAGAATGAAACAGCAATGGCTCTGCACTTGCTTTAACAATCAATGAAACAACTCTGTAATGAAAATAAATATTAAACACACTTCACGCATTAACAAACCAAGATTAATGATACAACAACATAGTAATCCACCAGAGCCGGGCCCTTAGCGCTAGTGAAATACCGCTGGGCTTAACTTAGAATTCTAAAGAACACATGAAACCTGTGTTTTTATATTAATCCAAAAGACATTACAGACAGCGTTCTCTCACGACATAGAGTCGATAATCATTCGATTGCAAAGGAAATATAAAAGTCTTTTAATGAAAATGTCTTTTTCAAAATAACCACACATGCCCAGTCACTAAAGTTCATTGCCTTTATATTTGATCCTTGGATGGACAAATCAGGAAATATGATAAATTTGCACAGTGATCCCTCAGGATCTTCCGATCCTGAGGGATTCGATCCTCTCTTGTTTTATCATTGTTCTGTTGACTCTGTTTAAGGCCGAGCTGTCCCCTGCCCATTTCGGGCGATTCGTTCAGATCTTCTTGGCTTCAGCTAGATATGGTTCATCACGAATGGAGTAGGAGTCAGATTATTTTCAGCCACGCCTTTGATACAGTTGCTCACCTCTTCGTATTCCTGTTTTGCCAATAAAAACAATCTTTAGTCATATTTTAGGCTAAACATAAATCTTTCCAATTTAATTTCAATTCTTATGGTAAATTACCTTTCCAAGGCAAACAAAAGTATATCCATGGTAAAAGAATGAAAAAATACATAGGAATTTCATACCTCTTTCACTGCCCAACATACCCCCCGACTTAACCTTTTTCATGCCCTAATGAAAACTATAGTTCACATGGAGAGCAGTCAAAGAGTAAGTTGGAGAAGGTTTATCATTGAAAGGCCTAAAATCATGGTGTGCAGCTAACTCTTCAATAATATGTTATGTCTGCCCCTCGAGAAGCTCATAAATAGCTTTGCAGTCCAAGGCAGGGTACCAAATAATGGGGCTGCGGAACCTACACCCTAACCAGAATGGTCCTTCTTTTAAAACAAGATGGCTATAGGCAATGAAACGGTCTGCAGCTAGCCCAGAATTTCTATAATTAAGTGGCTCCCTATTTTGTATGTTTTGATTCGAGGTTCTCCACCGAACCTTGGCTGCTACATAAGCTTGGTCCCTAATAGATGAAAAATAGTCTGTTCCTTTCAGAATGATTGACTTATGAATAGGCCCCAGAGTTTGGGTAACGCCTTCCCTTATCATTAGACTTTTTTGTCTAGCCCACAATTGAAGTGGGTCCTAAGGTTCACTTCTGACCCATAGATCCAATTCATTTTCCTGCCTTTGAAAGGCATTGTAGGCTTTAAGCCACTTTAATTGATTTACGACAAAAGAAATGAATGCCTGAAACTGTACATCTCCAATGAAAGGGCTAGGGTTTGATTCACAGTCATTTTCAAGTATTAGATTATGCAGATAAAACTCACATAACAGGTGATGTACTTTGTCCCCATAAAGCTTGCAGCATGATATCAGGTCGTTTATAGTTCTTAGCTCTATTGATTTTCCAGCCCTAACTGCCTTGATTTTTAATTGCAAATATCTTTCTAACAGAAATAAAGAATATTTTTTGGCAGGGCACCTACAGGCTAAGACATCAGTATATAAGGAGCAGAGAATGTCCATTTGATTTCGTGCTAGTTTTAATTGGTTACTTACCTTATCAGCTTTTATCTCTGCCTCTCGACGTTTTTCATGAGCTTCAGCTTCTACCTCATGCATAATTTTCATATGTTGCTGCAATTCTTGATATTTCTTCCTTGGGACATTATCTTCTTCCAATTTCTGTCTTTCGATTCGGGCCTGTGCCAATTCTTCTTGCAGTCTAACTAATGCTGGATCACTGAAGGTGTACTGACTGCTAGATTTGGTATTTTCATTTAGAGCAGGTTCCTCTGGAACAACTGGTGTTGGAACAGCCATTTGCTGCTCCACATCCTCATAGTTAGGTTCAGGCATGGTTTCTTCTTCTACTTGAGGGTTCCTATTAGTGGTTACCCTTCTCCTTTTTTATCTTCTCTTAACAGCAATGTTTCTTCTTTTAGGGGCTCAATTAGGTGTCTGTTTCATTCTTAGAACCCTAATCGTTTGCTTGAGCTATTCTATCATTTTATGAAGCATTTTCCTTTCCCTGCGAAGCTTCTCGACTTCAGTTTTTTTCTTCTTCTTTCTTAAAGGAACAACAACTTGCTCATCCGAACCCATTTTCTCAATTGGGTTTTGAGCCGTGCCTTCACTGAAAGCTTCTTCTTGCTCCCCTTCTTGGGGTTCTTCTTCCATGCTCTCATGCTCTTGGCCAGATTCCTCGGGAATCATTTGTTCAGTTGACTCTGCGATTTCCTGGGGGCTTCCAGGTCGAGATGTTGGTTCAACGTTTTCATTGCCCTGTTCATGCCTCTCAGGAGAAGCAACCCTAACTTCACTAGGGTTTTCTATTTCATCAGTTATATCTTTATTAATGGCAGAGTATTCTGGTTTTTGGTTAATGTCACTGTTGGGGTCCAAAGGGCCATGAGGTCGTGCGTAATTTCTCATGTTGGCCAAAATCTGGGCCAATTGATCTTCCTGTAAGGGGCTTACATTGACATTTTTGATAGGCTCTGCTTCATCCTTATTACTGCTATGATTATCCTCGTCCTCATTATAGGTGTGATAACTCCCTTCCTCCTCATCTGAATACCGAATTTCTCCTTCAACTTCTTCTTCCTCTGAATTTCCCTCAATCTCTTCTTCATCTGAATAACGTATTTCTCCTTCCTCTATACTGAGTTTTTTTTCGCTACTGGCATGATAACTTACTTCTTCTTCGTCTGAGTAACAAAATTCTCCTTCTAATTGCTGTTCTTCCTCAGTACGAGGGCTTGCTGCCTCCAACTATGGAGGCTGTTCAATTCTAGGGGCTAGCTACTACTGCTCGGAAGTTCTTCCATTATTTTCTTACTTTGCTTCGATCAGAGGGATTTTCTTTGAGTGGAGGGCTTAGTTATTAAGCCAGCCATCCTTTTCTGTCTCGGAGCAGGCAGAGCTAACCCCCCTTCAATAAATTCTTCCCAGCTGGTCTGCTGCTGGGCGAGGCTATAACTCACTATCAGTCGAATTAAAAAATGGTGGCTAAACACCATGTCTACATGTTGGGCTTTTCTAATTCCGCGAGCAATATCATGCAACAAAGAATTTAAGAATGCAGGCAGATTAATAGTACATTTCTGTTTTAACACAGCTAGTAGCTTAAGGTGGCGAGGTCTTACCACGTCTTTTCTACCGTCGCATGTTATGTAAGCCTGCACAATCCTGGCCAATTATGTCCATGGTTCGCCTAGTGATGCCGGGTGGAATCCTCTTCCTTTGACAGTTAGCATCTGTCCACCATCTTGAAAGATTTTTATGGCTTCACGAATCCTAATCTTCCTCTCGGTCCAGATAGTTCCTTGCGCGGGAATGTCGGACACTTCTGCAATTATCTCATCGGACACAACTATCTACCTTCCTCTGACTGTGGAGGATCCTTCCTGCAGGTCTAATAAAAATTCGGTGGCCACTGCGTCATGGGGTTGCTACATCCTCATGAAATATGTAATCCACCCCAGTCTTTCTAAGATTGCTCGTGCAGCATCAGAGATGATCAACACCTGTGGTTCACTGCGAATTGGGCATCCTCCCATCTATGTGCTCTGTTAATTTCTTCACAGCACACAATAATCTCAATGGAACAGCATAGCACAGTTCGTTGAAACTTTATTTCTTTCCTGAAAATTCGGGGATTCAATCCATATACGGTAAGGAAATTGAATGCGGAGATTTATTTCATGTACAGGTGAAGAGAATCTCGGAGTTTGATCTGCATGCATACATCCACGACACCCAAATGAAAGAAAGGTCATCCTCGACCATCGATTGAGGGTGGCATGTGTGGCACAACAATAGGACAGCAGTGAAAAAATAGGCATAATTATGATACAGTCAACCAAATTAAGCGATCGCTGAAATTGATGCATGAGATAAATCGGTAATGAATAGGAAATCGCGTTGTAATGATTCAAATACGAGGGGAAGGGACAACATAAGATTAACATAAATATAATTGCGTTATTTACCATATAAACTAATATGATCGATTCATAATAATTTTCATGTATAATAGGTTCAACAATAAAAGTAAGGAATTCTTGCATTTCATTTGATATTAAATAAAAATATAGGAAAAAGGGTTAAATAACTATTGATGTGTATAAATGTGACTTCAATACCATCAACAGAGCTTTGTTGTCCACAGGTGTCCATAACCTTGACAGAGTTGTTTTGTAACCCACGGAACCATTGTCCTTTATTCATACTGAGCAAGTGCTTCTTTTTCTTTCTTTGTATTTTTATTAAATAACAGGACGGAGGCCATTGTGCTGGCTTGGTGACCAGATAAGTCACAATGCCGTTCATCGGGAAGAAGTGAAAAATGGGCAGGCCGGCTCGTGATGAGACCTCCTGTTCCAAGGACTTCTTGATTTTCACTTGTCTTTTGGACCATTTCCCTGGTTTGGTGGCCATAATGGGAATGCCACTTCACTGTCTTCTCTATGATCACGGTAGGCTGGATCTTAATGAGACCCCCTATCCTCCATCTGCCAAATCATTGGAATATGTAAGTATTTTTCTTTTTCAAACAACACTTTTCCTCAGTTATTCATAAAGGATGGCTCAACACTCCTTAAGAGTGGTAATGGTGGAAGAAATCTGAACATATCAATAGAAAAAAAATATACCCTTATTTCCATTTCAGAGATAAATATCAAAGAAAGCTATGGGATATGGAAAAGAACCAATCATGATAAAAATAATCGATCATATTAATTTAATGGTAATAAAATAGCAATGTTATGCTATTGATCATGCCCCTTTTTCCTCTTTTTTTTTCATTACTAAGCAATTCCCTTAAAAATAACGATTTGTTTTGATGTGTTGATCTCAGTAAGCTCAAATTTGTATGATTGTATATAAATGATATATTTTCCCTTAGATAAGTGAAAAAAAATAAATCAAAATGGTAGCTTAAAACAAACAAAAAACAAAATCACTCAAAAGTGTTGTTCCCTTTAAAAGGAACAGCAAAAACAATCTGTGAAACTGCTGTTCCTTTTAAAAGGAACAACAAGAAAATACTCTGCGGAAATGTTGTTCCTTTGGAAAGGAACAGCAAAAACACTGTGCGAAACAGCATAAAAAAATATTCGGCGAAAGTGCTGCTCCTTTGGAAAGGAACAGCAAAAGAATTCTGCGAAACTGTTGTTCCTTTCAAAAGGAACAACAGAAGTGTTGTTCCTTCTGAAAGGAACAGCAACGCGAAAAAACATAGTTTTTTTTTCATTTTTTCATTTTTTTAGAGAAACCAAATTTAAGAAGTAAAGAAATATTAACAGAAAAAAACGAATTTCATAAAACAAAAATCAGAAACAGGAAAACATACTTTATGTACAAAATTAAAAAGGAACGATTTATCAAACTGGTGCCGGGGAGGAATTCTCCCCTTCTTCAAGAATTTCCATGGTCGAATCTTCCCGTAACTGCTGGTAAAAGGATTCCCGGGTAAGCGTCTTGTGATACAATCGAACGCGATGACCGTTTACCTTAAAGGAATGTCCAGATCCATCGATGGTAACTAATGTGAGAGTGCCATTATTATGCACTTTCTATATTTCGTAGGGTCCAAGCCATCTTGTCTGGAGCTTTCCGGGGAAATCTTGAAACCGAGAATCATATATGAGTGCCCAGTCTCCTTCGTGGAAGATCTTTTGTTTGATATGGGCATCATGCCATTTGGCTCTCTGTTGCTGAATTAATGTTGTATGATGAAGAGCAGAGAGTCTAATTTCATCTAATTTGTTAAGTTGTTGCAGTCTTTTAGCTTGCACTTCATCTAAATTCAGACCCACCTTTTAAGCTGTTCTTAATGTTTGAATTTCAAATTCGATAGGAAAGATGGGTTATTTTCCAAATACCAGATGATATGGCGAATAGCCTATTGTAGGTCTCCATGTTGTTCGATACGCCCACAGTGCTTCTGGAAATCTGTAGGCCCAATCTCCTATATGCGAAGCAACAATTTTTGTTAATATAGATTCGATTACCTTGTTCGTGCTCTCGACTTGGCCATTGGCCTGTGGGTGGTATGGAGTTGTAATTTGATGTTGAATATGGTAGTTCTGTAATGTTTCAACTAATTTGTTACCTATAAAATGTGGTCCACCATCTGTGATTATGTCTCTTGGGAGGCCATAGCGAACAAAGATTTGGAAAAGAAACTGAATTACAAAATCCTCTGTAGCTTTTGAAAGGGGCTCTGCTTCAACCCATTTGGTAACGTATTCAGTTGCAACTAGGATATATGTCTTCTGGTTTGATGGAGGGCTAATCAGACCAACAAAGTCAAGGGCCCAACGTTCAAAGGGTTCAATCACTAGTTGAGGTTTTAAGGGCATTTCATCAGACTGCCCAGGGCGACCTACCCTTTGACAACTATAACATGCCTGCACAAATTTTTTAGCATCTTTAAAAATAGTAGGCCAATAGTAGCCTGTTCATAAAAATTTATGGGCAGTTCTGCGATCTGCAAAATATCCGCCACACTGTCCATCATGGCATTCTTTCAAGATGTCAAATACCTCATCCTCCGTAACGCATCTCCTTCTTTTCATATCTTCACCTGTATGAAATAAGTAGCCCCCAATCCAAGAAAAACGGGTACTATGATGTATTATTTGCTTTCTTTCATTAAGGGATAGATGTTTAGGTAATTTACCTATTGCCAAATAGTTTGCTATGTCAGCATACCATGGTGTTCTGGTAGTAACAGTGAAGAGATGTTCATCCGGAAAGTGGTATTCAACTGCTTCTGTGTCTGTTGGCTTTGGCATTCTTGACAAAAAGTCAGCTACAGGGTTCTCTTTGCCCGGTCGATCTTTGATCGTGATATAAAATTCCTGCAGTAAAATTAACCATCTTGTCACTCTTCTGTTTGTAACAGGTTTATTTTCTAAAAACTTAATGGGAGAGTGATCTGTGTAAAGCACTACAGGATACCCAGTTATGTAATGTCTAAATTTTTTTATAGCATGGATTACAGCTAAAAATTCTTTCTCAGTCACAGTATAATTTAATTCAGCAGGGGTTAGGTTTTTGCTAATGTAGTAAATTGCATATGGATTCTTGTCTTCCTCCTGCCCAAGTACTGCTCCGATCGCTGTGTCTGAGGCATTCGATGAAATTTGGAACGGAAAATTCAAGTTTGGGCCCCTCAGCACTGGGGTTGTTGCAACGAGCCTCTTCAAATTATTAAAATCATTTTCACATTTATTTGTCCAAACAAAATCAGTATTTCCAGTCAGTGCATATAAAGGTGCAGCTATTCGAGAATAATGTTATATAAATCTTCTATAGTAACCAAAAAATCCAAGAAAGCTACGTACCTCTGTTTGTGTGGTGGGTGTAGGAATTAACAAGAGTATTTGAATTTTAGCTGGGTCTACTTGAATTCCGTCTGCTGAAATATAATGACCTAAGATAACTCCTTCGGTCATCATCATAAGACATTTTTCATTGCTTAAACAAAGCCCGGTGTCAATACATCTTTGCAATACTTTTTCTAGATTTTGCAATGCAGGTTCAAAATCATCCCCATAAGGGGTGAAATCATCCATATATACTTCGAGACCCTCATTTATCAAGTCGGCAAAGATGCTGAGAATTTCCCTTTGAAATGTGGCAGGGGCATTGCATAGGCCAAAAGGTAAGACTCGGTAGGCAAAAGTACCCCATGGGCAGGTAAAAGTAGGCTTGTCCTGGTCTTTAGGGGCAATCTGGATTTGGTTGTATCCACTGAAGCCATCCAGGAATGAAAAGAATTTCTTCCCTGCCAATGTGTCTAATACCTGGTCAATGAAAGGAAGGGGAAAGTGGTCTTTCTGTGTTGCCTTGTTAAGTTCACGGTAATCTACACATATCCTCCATTTTCCATTCTTTTTAGGTACCACCACTAATGGGGAGACCCACTTACTATTAGATATTGGATAGATAAAATTGACATCCAATAGTTTTTGTAATTTGTCTTTCACAATGTATTTAAGGTGAGGATTTAGTCTCCTTTGAGGTTGACGAATGGGTCTTGCATCTTTCTCAATATAAATGTGGTGAGTACATAATTGAGGGTCAATTCCTTTCATGTCGGGGTAATCCCATGCAAAGGCTGCTTTGTATTTTCGTAATAATTGGACTAATTTCTCTTCTTGTTCAGCAGTAAGATTCTTGTTAATGTTTAAAGTTTTACCTGGTTCAATTTCTACAACCTTGGTATTATTTATGGAGGTAGTAGGTATTGCTTGATCATGAATATCTTTGAAAGGATCTTCTTCTTCTTTATTATTGAATGCTACTTCAATCATGTGACATTGCAAATGGGATTCAATTTGTGATTTATTAATAAAATTATTAATGATATCATCCTCTATTTGATCTTTAAATTCAAGAGAATTTTCTATGGTTAGAGGAGACCTCATATTTTCCATAAGATATGATGCAGGTGGTTGTCTTGTTTTAATTATTGATAGAATTGGTTGGGTTGGGGGATATAAAGCTAATTTTTTGACATAATTTCCCCTTGTAATGGTCATATTTCCTTCTCGACATCCAATATAAGCATCGGCAGTTGCCAACCAAGGTCTACCTAAAATTAATGGATGTCCATCTAATCGGTTCTTGGGATTGATAACCAAGAAGTCAGCAGGGTACTCCCAGGAATCTATAGATACCATGACATCTTGTAAGGTGCCTTCTGGTTTCACTATTGATTGGTCAGCCAATTCCAACAAGGTTGTTGTTGGTTCAAGTGATGTAATGCCAAGTTTCTGACAGGTAGTGGTTGTTAAAATGTTGATTGCTGCCCCTAAGTCAACTAAGGCATTTGGAAATGATTGGCCATTGATCTGAACTGTCACTATAGAATTTCCTGGATCTTCATATTTGATAGGTGTTTCCATTCCTGATAATAAATCAGATAAGGTACCAACTATTTGGACAGTAGGATTGGTTTTTGTTCTCCTCTTGGGCTTCTTTATACATAATTTCTTAATGGTTTTTGCATATATAGGAATATCTTGAATAGCTTGGAGGAGAGGGATATTTATACATAAATTTTTTAATTCTCCCAAAAGATCAAAATTTGGTTGTTCTAATGGACGAGGGATAATTAATCATTCTGGGAATGGTGGAGAGGAAGTTGTTACTTGTTGCTGATTTCGTTTTTAATTTTGTTGTTGTTGAACTTCCTTCTCATTTTGTTCTTTTTGTTCTTCAGGTAACAAATCTTCAATTCAGTCATCATTATTTCTCTCTGTTTCCACTATACGCCCAGACCTTAATTGAAGATCATTGCACTCCCTGAGTTCAGTTTCTGTTTCTGGAGGTTCCATTATTTGTACAGTTTGAACTGGTCTATTTTTTGGGTTTGGGTTGGGCTGGGCTGGGAGCTACGGTCTTAGGTTGGTCTGGGGGTTTGGATAGGGAGATGGCAGTGTAGGTTTGGAGAGAGGAATTGATCCGGTTGGCTGATTTGAGGTTTCTGTCAGTTTGACTGCCAGGCATGATTCTGAGAAGTAGAAGGGGACCATTGTCTGGGCCAAAAAGGTGGATAGAAAGGAAAGCTAGGCCAGTTATTTTGATTCGTTTGATTATGCCAATGTGTGGGAGGAAATGGCTGTTGTGACCAATTAGAGAAGGGTGATTGATTCTGTCACATTCCACTATACTTTTGAGCATTATATTAAGGAGGCTGAAAATAAAATGGATCATTTGGCATACCTGAAGGTCATGGCTGCCATTGTTGGTGCTGATTAAGCAGACATACAACTTCTGATTCTTCTTTTGCCTCTTTATAGACTACTTTTAGGCCAGGAAGCGAGGGACATCCTTCTATAGGGTGGTATTTCGTGCAAATGGCGCAGACTTTAACCATATCCAACAGGCATTCTTTGTGGTTGTGTTTCTTTCTGCATCTAGGGAAAAATATTGCCAAGTTTTGTTCTACTTCTGCCTGCTTCTGCTTGGCTTGCATGATGTCAAACTGTGTTGTTAGAGTCCCCAGTATGTCTATCTTAAAGTCTTCTAACAGATTTCCAATCTCTGCATGCGTCACACCTTCGTTAGAGGTCTTATTTTTCCTTGTAATTATGTCACATTCTGGAGATTTCAACCTTGTATTACCCCTTGAGCACCCGATACACAAATCAACGATGTCAGAATAGCTCTCTTGATATATATCACCTTTTCCAATAAGACTTAACATTTCAACCCATTGATCTTTCATTCCCCTAATTAATGCAGTTTTCAAAATGTTATCAGGTAAGGGTGCAGATGCATAAGGGGATCTTTGAAGATTATATTGGAATTGTTCCACATACTCTTCCAAGGTCTCACTTGGTTTTGATGTCATCTAGAATATCTTATCTTTTAATTCCCGAGACCTGTAATAATCTTGATATTTCTTTAAAAATGCAGCCTTCATATGATCCCAATCAATTATGACACCCCCACCTAATCCCATAAACCATCATAAGGCTACTCCTTTTAGTGTAGAAGGGAACAGTTTCAGTTTTTGGGCATCGGTGGTGTAATCATATCCTCTACATAGCATGTCAAATTCAAACAGAAACGCATCTGGGTCTTCTGATGTCAAACCATCAAATGTAGGAATATGTTGAAGAAGAATAGCTTTCATGGGTGTGTTGACTGCAGTATCTACTATAGGATATTTCAGCGTAGAGGTCTGCTGGTTCTGGTTTTGGTTCTGGGCCATTTGATCAAAGATATGTCAATACCCCTCTGGAATTTCCAGGTAATTTCTGGGTTGACGAACAGGGGTAGAGATAGCTTTAACAACACTCCCTCTATCTAGAATAAGTATTCCGTGTTGTCCTGCTGTTTGAGGTGATTCAGGACCTTGGTTCTGAATAAGTTGAACAACACTTCCCCTGCTTGGGTTGTATAGTGTTTGGGAAATTCTAATAGGATATTGTGAGTCTGTGATTTCTCCCGTTTCCCCTTATCCTTCTCAGAGATTGCTGGAGTTCCCTTCTCGAAGGAAACTTATGCAAGGACTCTCAATTTCTTGGGAATCTTGTTTAATTCCCTTCGTTTGACTGTATATCTTAGTGAAGGCTTCAGATGGTGACTCTGTAGCCTGAAGGGAACTAGTAGGCTATCTAGTTCTTTTAAATCCTACAGATGGCTGAGATTCAGATTTTTAAGGATTTCATCAATAAAGGTCGTATGCCCAAGGGTCACCAGTCCCTTAGGTTTTTCAATTTTAGGAGGAATTTTGTTTCGCTTAATTGGTTTATTCATTCAAAGAAACAATCCTTCATTCCTACCCAAAAGAAAATCTTACTTACCTCTGCTGTGAAGCGAGCTGCAAGAAAGTATGTTTCTTGCCTAGTGTGTAGGTTCTTACCTTCTGTATTTAATACCCAATTCTCCGCAAGCAGAACGAAATCAGCTATGCATTCCTCCTGTAAAATGGCATACACTCTCCCTGGAAACGGCGCCAAAATGTTGGACCATAAAAAGGTATCTTTTGAACACCTAATTAGCCTACATTAATCATCAATCCGGGAGCGTATTTTTATCTCAAGAGTGTACTCTGTCTGAGGCTGCAATTATCTAAGAGGAATGCTTGTGAGGATGTAGCATAGAATATCAAATACAAAAGTAATAAATGCTTGGAAAGGAAACCCAATGACAGGAATGTAAAAGCTAAACTACAGCAATCTTGCTGAACATCGATCAGGGATGCAGTAGCAGTAAATATTTCCCTTAGAAATCGATGTAAGATGACCAAATCTGGGGACTTGGAGCGAATATCTCTATCCTCTATAGTTTGGAGATCTTAAAGCAAGTGAAACAACTAAAAGGAATGAAATCTAGAAAACGAATAACATCATAAAAGAAACAACAGTTACAAGTCTAATACAGTCCAAATAAATAAATCTTCACACTCAAGCCTGTTAACAGTCTAATTGTAATCTAACAACAAACCAAAGATAGATGGAACAACAACTCACTGTAATTACAGAACAGAAAATCCAGAAAAGACAACTTAATCAATAAATGGAATTGCGATAAAGAATGAAACAGCAATGGCTCTGCACTTGCTTTAAAAATCAATGAAACAACTCTGTAATGAAAATAAATATTAAACACACTTCGTGCATTAACAAACCAATATTAATGATACAACAACATAGTAATCCACCAGAGCCAGGCCCTTAGCGCTAGTGAAATACCGCTGGGCTTAACTCAAAATTCTAAAGAACAGATGAAACCTTTGTTTTTATATTAATCCAAAAGACATTACAGACAGTGTTCTCTCATGACAGAGAGTCGATAATCATTCGATTGCAAATGAAATATAAAAGTATTTTAATGAAAACGTCTTTTTCAAAATAACCACACATCCCCGGTCACTAAAGATCATTGCCTTTATATTTGATCCTTGGATGAAGAAATCAAGAAATATGATAAATTTGCATAGTGATCCCTTAGGATCTTCCAATCCTGAGGGATTTGCTCCTCTCTTGTTTTATCATTGTTTTGTTGACTCTGTTTAAGGCCAAATTGTCCCCTGCCCCTTTCGGGCGATTCGTTCAGATCTTCTTGGCTTCAGCTGGATATGGTTCATCACGAATGGAGTAGGAGTTAGATTGTTTTCAGCCACGCCTTTGATACAGTTGCTCACCTCTTCGTATTCCTGTTTTTCCAATAAAAATAACCTTTAGTCATCTTTTAGGCTAAACATAAATCTTTCCAATTTAATTGCAATTCTGATGGTAAATTACCTTTCCAAGGCAAACAGAAGTATATCTATAGTAAAAGAATGAACAAATACATAGGAATTTCATACCTCTTTCACTGCCCAACAGTAACTGCATATGAAAAGCTGTTAGTCCCTTGAGAGGCTGCATTGGTGAGCTCATAGGTGATATAACATGTGATTCAAATCTTGGAAACCTTGAAAAGGAAGTCATGGATGATTTGTTCTTGTTCTTTGTCTTAGGGCATGTAGCAACTGAAATGATAGGGGATGATATACCCAATTCATTGGTTCTGGGGATGATGTCCAATTTAAGTATTTCATTGGGAATGGTTCCCAAATTGACCTATAACAAAAGCAACTTAATGAGCTTGATGAAATTAGGCAAGATGCAGTTCAAAGAAGAAGTCCTGTCCAACAACAAAGGATCAAATGGCATGATAAATATATAAAGGAGAAAAAGTTTCAAGTAGGGGATTGGGCACTTTTGTTCGATTCAAAGTTCAAAGACTTTTAAGGAAAGTTTCAGACTTATTGTGTTGGGCCTTATGAGATTGAAAAAATCTTTGACAATGGAGTAGTTAGGATAAGGACAGTTGATGAAGAAAATGTATCTCTTATTGTGAATGGACATCGATTAAAAGTTTATCATAAGCCAATTTCAAAGGAGGAGTTTATCGAAATTTTCCAAGATAATACTGATATGAAGTTAGTGAAGAAGAATCCTTCTTCTTCCCCAGCTTAGTCTTTTTATTTTTCATATACAAAAAAAAAAAAAAAAATAAATATAGAAAATAAATAATATATATATATATATATATATATATATATATATATATATATATATATATATATATATTACTCAATAATAATAATAATATTTGTGTGTAAATTATTGAAAACCAATTAATTGTGTGCATCACTATAGGATTATCACTATAGGAAAATATGGACAAATCAAAGTTCTAACATCTTATATTTTCCATTTAATTTCTAAAAATCCAAAAAAAAAATCTTTGTTCCGTTTCTTTTTTCTAAAGCAATAAAAAATAGTACAAAACTACTTCCATCCTGCATCTATCATTCCATCCTGCATCTATCATTCCATTCTGCAGCTGCCATTCCATTCTGCAGCTAATAACACATTCTGCAACTCTGTCACATTTTTACAACCTACTGAAGAAAGAATATTGAGCACAAGAAATTGAGAACTCCATTTGAAGATCATCATGCTAAAGGATACCTGAAGAATCAACACTAAGGAAATAGAAACAAAAGGTTAGTTCTAAAGGTAACTTACATAAATTTATTTAAATAACAAGGTCAAAGACATTAGCATGTCTAACATAGATGATCACATGCTACCTCAGTATGTCATCATTTGATTTGATTTGGACTCACATCATGTCATAGATCGGCCACATCATCTGCATCATGTTTCATAATAGTCCATAACGGACTCCCCGATTTATGATTAAACAATCATGTCCTATTGTCGTAACCTATTCATCTACGTTTCTTAAAAACCCCATCAAGTATCCATTTCATTCATATTTCCCTACAAACCCTCGACGTCCTTCACCAGATCCATAACCCAATTCACTTCATAAAGAATGAAAATTATGAATGCTAGACTCTTCACGATAGAAGACATAGGTTTGATAGTCATGAATGAACCAGTGGGAGCTAAATACATGGAGGGTTATCCTCAGATCAAAGAGATGATGTAGAAGGCTATGTGGCTTAATGTTACACCATTTTTTGGTCATCTAACCTATTATCATTAGATGGAACCAAGTACACCATGCAAGACCAATTTTACCCTAAGTAAAATTGCTTTCGCTATGTAAAATAACTTAATAAAACACATTTATTAGGTTGTTTATGGTCCAAATAGGAAACTCCAAAAGGAAATATTAAACAAATCTTTATTTGTTTAATTTTCCTCATGTAATAATTAATTAAACAATAATTTAAATATTATTCCAAGTTATGTTTAACCCAAAACAAGGAAATTAATTAGACAAATCCTTATTTATCTTATTATTTTCTAGGAATAATTATTTAAATCCTATTTAAATAATATTCCTTGTTAAATATGACTAAATCTTTTATAAATAATTAAATAGATCATTATTTATTTAATTATCATTCAACCACTTCCTTAAAATAATAAATAAATCATTTATTTATTTATTATTTACAAATAAAGGGATTTGACCTAAGTCAAATACCTTTTCCCTCCAACAAATATAATAAAATATTCCTAAAAGGTGGTTCTAGAATTTGGTTAATAATATTTTATTCATGCACCAAGTCCTAGACTACCCTAATATTTTGTTATAAATAGAAGGGTTTTCCCATTCATTTGTCACCTTTTGTTACATATTAGATCACTCTAGATCTATACTCTTGGTCTAGCTTTGAGCCATTATCATTGTCACATTCTCCATTATTTGCTTTGTGAGCTCCCTTTAAGTTCTATGTTTGTCTGAGTTTTTTACACCAACAAGAGAGAGAAATGCTAGATCTAAAACACTGAGGACTTTCAAGAACCCATCCCATTGAGGAGAATTGGAAACACCTTTCTTGTTTTCCTCTCAGGTTCCCTTAATATAAAAAATTCTTTCAAAAATATTGTTTTTGTCTTGTCTATTGGATGCATAGAGCAAAGTATTATTCTCACTGCTTAATGTCTTTTTATGCATAGATATGGATTTGTGCAGCTTTTATCTTGATCAACTAATTGCAGATTTGAAGATATTGGCAGCCATATTTGATGTTAGGGCTATTTGTTATGCGTAGCTAAAGTGGTCTTTTTCCGACAAAAGATTCATACTAACACTTAATTTTATAGAAAAATTTGATGGTTTCCACAAAGATATCACTAAGTCTTTTGTGAATTATTTTGATGGAACAGAAGTCAAAATAGGAGACATAAAATTTTCAGTGACCGAGGCATTCATAGTTGAAGCTACAGAGATCCTAAGAGTTGGCAAAAGATGGTTTAGAAAAAAAGAATTTCATAGTGAAGCATGGAAAGTTGTCCTAAAAAATCTAGGTATGGATACTTCTGTCTACAAAAAAGGCATTCCTAGCTCAACACTCAAGAACAAATGGAGAAACATGCTTTTAATTTTGCATAAGTTTATCACTTGTGAAGGTATATTTGGTTGCATGTTTGTGTATCATATTCGGTTGTTGATGAAATTTTGGAGGATGGTGAAATAAAACTCCCTTTATTTTTACTGAATAGTTTAAAAAGAATGTCTACAAATTTACAGAAGAGAATTCAGTTTATAGACAACAATATGCACCATCATGGGTTGGTAAAAATACTTCTTGAATTCCATTTGAAAAGTATAGGAGATTCTTGGGAGAATTTTCTGATAAGAAACCGTTTCCAAGATGAACCAGAGCAGCCTAAGGGAGACAAGAATAAGAAAAGTAGAAGAAAGAAGATTGATACAAGCATTGAAGACAAATCTTCACCTCCACTACAGCAAAATGAAGAGGAAATTATCCTTGCGGAGTTGATGAAAAGCAAGAAGCAGGGTAGAGTTAAGACAAGAGGTAAAATAGAAAAGAAGAGCAAGGTTACAAGTGAAGAAAACTTAAACCCTCTATAGCCAAGGAGAAGCTCTAAAATCTGAGGGTCAATGAAGAAAACACCATCACAAGAAAGAGAGTTCGTGAATTTAGAGGAGGAACCTCCAGTGTCATCACCCATCAATGTCTCTCCTCCACATAGCCCTATAAATTCTTATGTACATAATTTTGAAGGCAGTCCCTGTTGAAGATCTCCAGGAATAAACCCAACACAGCAAGAGATATATGACTATATAGAGTCATTGGAGAAAAGGAACACAACAGTGAATCCAGAACCGCCTATCAAACCACTAGAACCTTTGGTTAACACCCTTAAACAAGAAATCTATTAGCTAGAGTTATTTAATAGGCATATTAAATAGGAGAATGAAGCTTTAAAGCAGCAGAACCATTTGGAGAAAGTCATTAGTGATAACACCATCCTGCATTTAGGACCGTGGTACAAAAAGAATAGAAATTTAAAAAGAAAGAACAAATCACTGAATAGGACAATCATCAATCTCAAATACAAAGTCCTTATGAGGAAGCCCAGGATGGTAGTCACCTCAATGAAAAGAAAGAAGAGAAAACTAGATGTATTGGTAGAAGTGTCTGAACAAATGCAATAGGAGAAGGAAGTTCAATTTTTTGATAATTGCATGAGGACATGCAATGGCTTCTTAGTGGGGGTATGTTGAACCTCATAATTGTCCTTTATCTGACATGCTTTCTCATCATTTTTCCTTACCTTTTCATAAATCCATAAACTCCAACCAATGATAAATGAAATGTTTTATCTCAGAGAATGCATTTGAATGATTTCTATGTTATATTTTGATGTTCTTGTTATTCAAATGGATTTTTGTAACTCAGCTACAAAATGCATCCTATTCTGCAGCTAATTGTTGTTTATGCAGGTACTTTAATGGTTTGACAGGTTTCTAGGACCAAATGAAGGAATGAGTCACATGGGCATATTTAGAATGATCCACATATGGATCTCGTCCTATCCACCTGGTCGAATTCAACAGAAAAAGACACCTATGCTCGTGGTCAAAGTGCGGTCAAAGGACGTGATCCGAGAACGAAGAAATCTCGATTTGCTCTGACATAGAAAATCGAGAGTTAACCACTTAGATTTTGCTTCTATGTTTCAATTGTAATTTCCATCTATAGGCAAAATTAGCTCCAAACAATTACATTTAATTTTGTTTAAATACCGGTTGTTTGAAGACCGAAGATAGTCTTAATTTTGTGAATGTTGTGTATGCTTCTAGACTCTGTCCTTTTACATAATACGAAGGCCATGTTCGTGGTTCCAGTTTCTTCTTAATGCACATATAGTCTGCTAGGATCTCAACCTATTCTACACAGAGGGTCCCTGCACAGGAGGAGTTTTTCATTAGCTGTTTTATTTTAATTCATTAGCTCTATTTTGTCAATTCATAAGTTAGATTTATTTCTTTGCAGCTATTCTTTAGATTAAATTCTTTATCATTTCATAGATTAAATTTATGAATGCTTTCTTAGTATTAGTTTTAGAATGACTGTAATATTTTTCTTACCAAGAACATCTCAAGAAAATGGTTCCTCTATTTTCCAAAATTGGATTGTTTGAGGCATTAGAGCACACAATTACCTTAGTTTTCTTTACATGTTTTTATATTGGTTTCTTAGATTAAAAACCTCAATTAAATGTATAATTAGATGCTTGTAAATCATGTCAAGAAGGTGACTTTGTCATTTTTCCATATTGAATGATTAAGTATTTAAAATATACAGTAGTTAAGCTTTCCTTTACATGTCTTTACATTGCTTTCCTAGATCAGATCCTCAATTAGGTGTATAATTAGATGATTTTAAATCATGTCAAGAAGGTGACTTTTTCATTCTTCCATATTGAATGATTGAGTATTTAAAATATATAGTAGTTTAGTTTTAATTTATATGATTTTTAAATGCTTTATTAGATTAAATCTTTAAACTAAAGTGTAATCAATTGCTTGTAAATCATGTCAAGAGGGTGACTTTGTCATACTTTCAAAATTGGATGATTGAGTAGTTGGTCATGGAGTAGTTGCTTTTTCCTTTGAATCTGCTTTCATTTAGATTAGCATTGTCATTTAAATCCTTAGTCATAAGATTTATATTTCAATCCATGGAGTAGAACTAAATTAAGATAGATTAGAATTAACTTTAATTTCTAAATGCTCAAGGTCATTAGAATAAATACTATGTTTTTAGATTAGATTCTAACCATTTAAAGTTTGATTCATTTTTATGCAAATTAGAATAGTTAAATAACACTTCGTTTTCTTTCTTCTTTCAAAATTAGTTTTAACATTAAAACTTCATTAGATTTAGTTGATTCAATTCATATTTCTCATTCCTTAAAATAAACCTTTAGACATAAAGAAACAAAACCACCCAAAACAACATAAAAACATACATAATGAAGTAAGAAGAAGGTTAACTAAGCATATATACTGTACCACACTTCATCAGATTACTAACCTTTGTTGATGATTTATGATAAGAAATTTAAGACATTAAATTCGCTAAACACATAGATGCAAAACAGAGATAATATGACCAAGTTACGACCCCAGGAAGTTGGTTGCCCAACTAACTCCAATGGGGCCCATAAACTCTTGTTGTTACATCTCCTTGAGTTAGGGTTTTGGTTGTTTATGGTTTTATCTTATTGTTCAATAATTAAAAGGCCCTTGAGCCTCATTGTGACACAGTTTAGAGGCATGTAGCCGCCACATATTTTCTCAGAGATAAGCTACCATCGCCCTAGCTAGTTTATGTCCATTCTGTCTATAAGCATATTTCAGTCATTTGAAATTAATGAAATGCAGTTTTATCTCTCTTTCATCTCTACGTTTATGTTTATTTCTGAATTTTATTGTGTTCCTGCATAAATCTGGATTCAGGTTACAACTCCATGGGAATGAGGGTTCGAAAAATATTTCAGTTTTAATGTTTTGCAGTAATCTTCAGCAAAATTCATGCAAGTTCCATGGTCTCCACAGATCATATTATAGAGTGAAAATCATCTCATTTGAAATTATTTTTTTATTATCTAAAATGGTTTTTTTACGGAATTTGATTTCGTTTCTTGGTTTGAGTGACATGCGCAATTGAATTTACACTTGTCTTGAACATTGCACCGTCACACATCCAATGAGTTTGTGGAATCATTTTATCAGTCCATAGGTCATCAAATTTAAAATATATTATATCAATGGAAATATATCTTCAATACCTCAAATGTATCTTTGAGAGAATTTGATTTCATGACCTATAGCAGAAATTATCAGCAAAATTGCAGCAAGAGGTCCATTTCAACCAAGATCCAAATCAGTGGTATTAGAGTGGTCTGCTCTTTCTTGATATTTCTTTGCATGTCCCCAACGAGGTTGGGGTATAAGGAATTAGGGCTCGATCTAGTTGAAAATTTTCCAGATTAGCCTCACAAACCCTAATGGCCTCCCATGGCGGAAGAAAAGAAAGATGAGGGAGCAGGATATCCTATAAAAATATTGCTTGGGGAGGCCCTTAAGAAATAAAGGAACACAATGATGGATAAATTTTCCCAGATCCTTCAACGACTTCCAACTAGTGGCGCATCTGCATCTAACAACCACTCTAGAGGTGCCACTCCTTTCGAGGTACAAGTCAACTTCGACATTCTTGTATTTGAAGGCCAGATAGATGCGGAGGCCATAAATAGATGGTCAAATTCGCTAGAAGGGTATTTTTCGATCCATGATTTCTCTGACCTAGAAAATATTACTTTTTCATGCCTCAAGTCCACCCCCCATGTGAAACATTGGTGGGAAAATTACTGTGATTATAAAGATGAGAGGGAACCTGTCTGTTCTCGGTCGGATCCAATTGGAATTTTTTCCGAGACGACATCAAGGAACAATATTACCTTGTGAGGAGCTATGAGGACAAGTACATCCAATGGACCACATTGCAGCAACAAAGGGATCAAGATGTGTACGATTTGATAAATTTGTTCCATACCCTACGCAAAAATTTGGGTATCAAAGATCCAGAGAGACATTTGGTGCTCAAGTACCATAGTTGTTTGCACAGATACATTCAAGAGGAAATGGAGTTCATCAACATTAGCTTTCTTGGCGTGACATATTGATATGCCACCAAGATCGAGCAGAAATTTAAGTAGAAAAAGCGAGACTTTCTATCCACAAATCTGAAGTCAAGGAAAGGCACCCCCGAAACATAGAACAAGGGGAAAAGCCAAAGCGGAGCCACTTAGAAAAACAATATAAAGACAAAGAAGGATACGAGGAATCTGTGTGAATTTCATAACAGCTCCACTCAAAACACAAGTGAGTGTCATACCAAATAGTCGCTGCTAGCCGAACTTAAGGCATCCGAATCAGATGCATGTTTTGATTATGATTCAGAACCAGACAAGGGGAATGAAAAAGGAAAGAAGATCATTGATGTGGATCCTAGTGCCACTGTTGCTACCACCAAGCTCTAGAGGGAGGATCCTGAGGATCCAGAGGAGGAGGAGTGCCTCTTCCATTCACAGATGTGGGTGAAGGGTTCTCCAACGCAATTCCTTGTCGATAGCGGAAGTTAAAAGAACCTCATTTCAATAGAGGTAGTGAAGTGGCTTGGCCTACCGAACATAGCACACCCATTTCCATATGCCATCGGGTGGCTTCACCAAGGAAGAGATATCCGCATCAGCCAACAATGTGGCCTTTCATACAATATCAAGCCCTTCATGGATGAGGTAATGTGTGATGTTGCTCCTCTTGACATGTCTGATGTATTATTGGGCCAACCATACTTGTGGAAGCGACATGTTGTGTATGATTCTAGGCCTCATTATGTTATTGTTACTTTGGGAAATAAGTTTACATGATACGGTAGGTAGTACTGCCTCCTTCCATCTCTTTGATTACTGAAAAGCACACAACAAGATTATTTCCAAAACCAGAAAATTTGTTTTCATTACAATTCACCCATAGGGAAAGAAGAATATTATGGCCACAAAATCCAAGCAGGGTTCCCTTGCACGACAAAAATAAATGGACAAACTTGTGGATGAATACAAGGAAATTTTATCCTCACCCACAAAGGTTCCTATACACTGTCAGCTCAAGCACTCCATTGATTTGACCCCAGGCGCGCCACTACCTGATTTTTCCATACCTCGTGCGATCACACAGACAAAATCCACACATGTACTATCTCACGTCTTCCAACAGGTACATGACACCTTGGAGAAATCCAATGCCAAGTACAAGCAACACCTGGATCAACATCGAGTGCCACACAAGTTCCAGGTAGGTGACACAGTTTGGGTACATTTGCAAAAGGAGCGCCTCGCTGGACCCCACCGCAACCTTTTCCCATTTCGATATGGGCCATACACCATCACCAAGGCTATAGGGAATAATTCCTTCGATCTCAGTATTCCACCATTCCTTGGTTTGCATCAAATGTTCAATGTGGATCGCCTTCGGTCCTACTTTCCACCTCTATTGGATAGATTAGACATAACAGAATAACTCATACCAACATATTTAAAAAAAACAATAAATAATCGGATCATGGACACACAGATCAAGAACACCCACCAACAGATGATCCATCTATACTGAGTTGTCAAAGAAGGCCAACTCCTTTAGCAGGGAAAGTGGTTCACCAGGGACCATGTTCAATAGAAATTTCCCCCCCTCATGGAGGATTTGCACGCAATGGGGACCATTGCTTCCTAAGGGGGGAGGAATGATCCAGGTGGATATTAGTGGCCACCTTCCTATTCCACATAGTTAGTTTCATTAGTTTTCTTATTTACTATTTATAGTAGTTTTTCGGGTCTTGAATTTCCAGAGCCATTTTGAGGCCCTAAATGCTGTATTCGTCGAAGATATATTTCCAACGAGGTATCATACGTGCCAAACAGAGATAATATGACCAAGTTAAAACCCCGGGAGGTTGGCTGCCCAACTAATCCCAACGATGCCCATAAACTCTTGGTGTTACATCTCCTCGGGTTAGGGTTTTGGTTGTTTATGGTTTTCTCTTATTTTTCAATAATAAAAAGGCCCTTGAACCTCATTGTAACACAGTTCAAAGGCATTTAGCCACCACAAATCTCCTCAGAGATAAGTTACCATCACCCTAGCTAGCTTATGTCCATTCTATCTATAAGCATATTTCGGTCATTTGACATTAATGAAATGAAGTTTTGCATTTGCTGCATATCTGCGTTTATTTTTATTTCTGTATTTTATTGTGTTCCTGCATAAATTGAGATTCAGGTTACATCTCTATGGGAATGAGGGCTTGAAACATACTTCAGTTTCAATGTTTTGTAGTAATCTTTGACATAATTCATGCAAGTTCCACGGTCTCCACAGATCATATTAGAGTGTGAAAAATATCTCATTTTAAAGTATTTTTTTATTATCTCAAATGGGTTTTTTACGAAATTTGATTTCACTTCTTGGTTTGAGAGATATGCACAATTGAAGTTGCACATGTCTGGAATATTGTGTCGTCACTTGTCCTATGAGTTTGTGGAATCATTTTCTCACTCCACATGTCATAAAATTTCAAATTTCTTATATGAATGGAAAGATATCTTCCATACCTCAAATGGGTATTTAATGGAATTTGATTTCATCACCTATAGCAGAAGTTATCAACAATATTATAGCAAGAGGTCCATTTCAACCAAGATCCAGATAAAAAACATAAAGATAAATATGATGATTTTCAAGGGTGTGATTCTCAGTTTAAGGAAAAATTGGTTGGAATAGTATATTCTTGTAAGGAATTGTTTAAAGAACAAAAAATTTTACCTCCAAAATGAGAAATATAACATGAGATTCAATTACAGTATGATGCCCCTCTCTCGAACATTGGCATGTATCGTATGTCAGTCATAGAGAATGAAGGGATTAAGTAACAAATTCAGGAATTGGTTAATAAAGGCTTTATTCGACCTAGTTCTTATCCATGTGGATCACCGATGATATTAGTCCCAAAGAAAGACGAAACTTGGAGAATGTGTGTTGATTTTAGAGCCTTAAATAAAATCACCATTAAGAACATGTATCCTGTTCCTAGAATCGATGATTTTATTGATCAGTTAAAGAATGTTGTTTACTTTACAAAACTAGATTTAAGAAGTGGTTATCATCATATTTGTACTGTAGAGAATGATATATGGAAAACTACATTTAAGGCTAGACAAGGGATTTTTGAATGGTTGGTTATGTCGTTTGGGTTATGCAATCCTCCAACAACTTTTATGATAGTGATGAATGATGCTTTTCATCCTTTTATTGATAAGTTTGTCATAGTATATCTCGATGATATACTTATTTTCAGTTCAAATTTGGAAGAACATGTAAAGCATGTTAAACAAGTTTTTGATGTGTTGCAAAAAGAGAAATTGTATCTCAAACTCTCTAAATGTGAATTTGGAAAAAATTCCTTAGTATATCTTGGTTACATAGTTGGAGGTGGTCAACTAAAAATATATCCAACTAAAATTGATGTGATAGTGAAGTGGCTAAGACCTCAAAATGTGATTGAAGTTAGAAGTTTCTTGGGTGAAGTTCTGTAATGGAGGAAGTTTATTTCTCATTTCTCTTTTATTGCATCACCACTTAATTCTTTAACAAGTTCTAAAGTCTCCTTTCAGTGGGGAGGAAAACAACAAAAATAATTTGATACTTTAAAGCAAAAAATTGTTACAACTCCAATCTTGGCTTTACTAGAACTTCAACAACCATTTGAAATAGAAATCTATGCTAGTGGGTATGCAATGGGTGAAATGTTATTACAGAAAGGAAATCCTATTTGTTTTCATTCAGAAACATTTTCTAAATCAATTGCTAACCATCCAACACGTGATAAAGAATTTTATGCATTAATGGAAAGTGTTAAAAAATGGAAACATTATTTAGTGGGCAAAGAAACAGTGATTCATTCAGATCATCAACCACTTCAATACCTTCAATCTCAAACTAAGTTGCAATAGTATTGACATCATAAATGGATGGGGTTTTTGCAGCAATTCCATTTAGTAATCAAATATAAGAAATATACCACCAATAAAGTAGTTGATATGTTATCAAGAACTTGTTTGAATGCTTCAGTTATTAAGCAAAGTAGTTCTTTAGCACATGAAAGTTACATAGAACAATATTATGAAGATATTGATTTCAAGGATGTTTATGAATCACTAACTCGTGGTGCTCAGGTGGAAGAAGTGAATTATCATGTTCATGGTAGGTTATGGTACCATCTTGGAAAGTTGTGCATGCCATAGGGAGAAAGAGTGCATGTTATCATGGAAGCACATTATTCTCGTGTTTTAGGGAATTTTAGTGTAGGTAAGGCAGTGGAACAATTAAAAAGGTATTTCTATTGGCCTCGAATGAATAAAACATTTACTAAGTACATCAAAGGTGGTGTCATGTGTTCAACAAACAAACCAAACAACAGAAAGTGAGGTTTTTATATGCCACTTCCAGTTCCGTCTCAACCATGGGACAATATATCTATGGATTTTGTAGGATGACTTCCAATGTCTAGGAAAGGGTATGGTTATTTCTATTTTGTGGTTGATCGATTTAGAAAAATGTGTATTCTTTTTCCATGTAAAAAGAAAGTAAACGCTGAATAGACTGCACATATGTTCTTTCAAAATGTATGGGTTCATTTTGGGTTGCCTACTTCTATAATTTCAGATCGAGACTCTTGTTTTATGGGGGATTTTTTGTCCACTTTGTGGGGAATCATGGACACTTAGTTGAAAAAGAGCACAACTTTTCATCGACAAACAAAGGTGGTGAACAAAATAGTGTTACATCTTCTAAGAGGTTATTGCAACAAACATCCTAAGTTGTGGGATCAGACCTTACATTGTGTCCAACATGCTTGCAACCGGGCCTTGCACTCTTCTACTAGCAGATCTCCTTTTGAAACATGTTTTGGGTACCTGCCAAAATAGCCAATGGACTTCATTTTTGGTGAAGAAGCTAAGGAGGATGGACATGGAGATTCCAACAAGGAAATCAAGTTCATTCAAATAATACAGAAGATTCATGAAGCAGTGCAGTATCAATTGTAGAAAAGTTAGGCCAAATAAAAAACGTGTCATGACAAGCATCAGGTGGATCATAACTTTCAGTTTGGTAATCAAGTATGGATATACATCCATAAAGAAAGGATGAAAGGTGAAGGTAAAAGGTTGAAACCCATAAGGTATGGTCCTTTAAATTTTTTTAAACTATTGGGCACAATACATTCCAGTTAAAGTTTCCTCCATACATGCACATATATTCAGTTGTAAATGTTGAAAATTTAAAGTTATATGAACCTAAAATGATCATGGATCCAGATGAAAATGCTCAAATTCCTACTGTAGATTATTTTTCACTTGAAGTATGATTGATTTATAGGAATATACCATCTTGGATAGAAAGGTCCGCACTTCCAGGCGTGGATATGTTGAGTATTTCGAGTGGGACTCAAAGGCATGAATCCAAGAAAATCAAGGTGGATGGAAATCATAAGGGTGAGGGAACTATACCCTCCCTTAATGTTTGCTTAAATCCAAAATTTTGGTGGTCCAAAAGCATCCAGTGGAGAGGAATCATCTAGGATGATCCTCGAAATGCTCAAAATTTTACAATATCAGATGCTCATGAAACTAGTGCCAATTCGAAGACCTCGTCACACTGATTCTAGTAGTATATTTGGTTTTGAAAATGGCCTCCGTATGTGGGAGAAAATATATTTTGAAATTTTTCTCCAACAGGCAAAAAATGGGCCAGAGCAGGCCAAGTGGCAGCCTCACATCAAGACACATGGTAAGTAAAATTAAAAATACCAAGTGGTCAAACCAAGCACAAGTCAAACTTCAAAGTGTGGGTCAAACCTATGACCACTGAACAGTCATCAAAAATTTTTACCAACAGTCCACGGATTGGTTTTATTAAACACGGGCGCATATACATATTTAAAATTTGTATTATGGTTATGTGGGGGAAGGTTTGGCAGAGCCCACCATATCCGGTGGCCCCGCCAAATCCAAAGTTGTTTATCGGAACTCTAAATTTATCAGTGGAGCCTCCTTTTATCACGTGGGGAGATTGCTATAACTATTGTTATAACTATATGGTAACCAAACACCACGGGGAGTCATATAGATGTCGCAAGTCTAAAGTTAAAAACTTATGGTTATAACTATGCCACACCGTCGGGTTATAGTTTAACTGTATGCCAAAGATAAATAGTCACATGCCATGACTCAAAGTCATATATCTGCTGGGATGTTGTAATTCCTATGTTTAAATTTTGGTTAGAAAATGTATGTCAAAAATGGCGCCGGTGTTAATATTAAACATTCATATGCTATGCATTAACCATATAGTTGTGCGCATATTGCCAAGTTAATACATTTGGTTGTAAATTATGATATGTATTTCCAAACCCAATCCCGGGAGGTTTGCGGGATTGACCCCGCAACCTGCTCGTGGGTTATAAAAGGTTTTTCCACTACACCAAACCCGAGAAAGATAACATGAGTGAATCTGTAATTGTTTTGAAACTGTGCGTGCAAAATGCCTTTTGAGGCATAATTTGACCAATATTGGGCCTTTTTGAGATCTGTAAGTTTCGTCGGGAAGATGATTCCAAGAGCTATTAGTTAAAAATATCCATTGATGTATGTGAGCACATTCCAAAATGGTGAATTTGATGTAAATATACTTTATGAGCATTTTTAATACATCAGATGCCCATTGGAAGCGAACTCGGAGTTGTAGTTCAAGAGGGATGAACTCCGTCATCAAGTTTTCCATGTTTGCTTCTTATTATATGTTGTTCATTCTTAATTGAAAATTTCAATTTTTATGTTTAAGGCACATAAAAATAAATTCCTCTCATTCATTCACTTAAAAGCAAACTTAGTTAATATTTGGTGAAATTGTGCAAATAGTCAATTCTGTTGTTTTCGGATCATTCTTTGGGAAATTTGGAAGGAAAGTAATAGTAGGAATTTTAAAGATTGTCATAAAACCCAAGTAGAAGTATTGAAAGGTATAACTCAGAATATTAGAGAAACAATACTAGCTGAAAAGTGGCATCCAGATGATTTGCAAGTCACCCCTCACGAAGACAGAATTTTAAACATGTTGAACCTATCTCCCAGTATGATAGTTATGAAGTCGTGGAAAATTATAATTACCCTTATTGTGTCGCTTCACCAATTTTCTTGCTCCCCTAGATGGCTTTATTAAGCTAAGAAATGATGGCACTTCTAAAGGTAATCTAGGGGTCGCTGGATTTGGAGGTCTCTTTAGGGATTCAAAAAATGTAACACCCTCTTCCCACATCTACCCAAGTAATCGACCAACAGGGGTAAACAAGCAATGATAAGCTACTAATATGAGATTCAACCTCCTAGATGACCTTGAGGAAATCAAACCAATGAAAACCTGACAAACAAACCTTACACAACATCAACAACATCCCCAAGAGGTAACCCAACCTCCCAGACCCTTGAACCCCGAAGGAGACTGAATTTTTGACCCTTTTAGGCCATAGTTGTAGGAATGCCAAGGCAAGGTAATGGATGGGAGCCTATAGCCACAGGCATGCCAATGAAAGGTAGTGGTTTGGGCCCAAACTAGTCAGTTCTGTGCCTGCAACTCCGAGATTTGTGCCACCTTTTCAACCCTAGAGCCTTGGTCACTGCCCAGAACTTCATGAAACTTTACGAGATGATAAATAACATTAAAAAAAATGGTACGAAAGCAATCACATCATCATGAACTCATTCATACCCCTCCTATCCATGACATATATTTTGTCAAACATGTCACAAACAATGCATCTACAAGTGTAAACAACATATTTAAACATAGTGGTCTCATACTTATATGAGAATCACTAAGAAGCATTACTCCCTTACATCATTAGCTACAATACAATCTATTTTACCATAGATCCATTTTTCATTCATTTACAAGTAAAAACATAGATAGTTGCATGCATCATCACTAATAAAATACATTCTTATAACCAACATAATAAAAATAAGAATACCATGGATACAACAAGAATAGAATCCACATAATAACCATTACATTTGCATAGAAAATTCCGAAGGAATGAGCTCTTCATTACTGAATTTAAAAACAAACTGGAGATGGTACATCCATGTTCCACCCAACCATAGATTGGTTGAGCCAAGTCTCACTTCGTCCAATCACCCCCATGCCATATTCCAAGCACGAATGTGGGATCTCATTAAACACATCAATCGTAATCAATCTAAGGCTTCTAGAGTTCAAACCACCTCAACCCTCAACTAGTGATTCCACCTCACGACCGGACATCAAAACCATCATGGATTGGTCTCTATCCAAGCTGTTCCAGGGCTCCAGAGTGTTTGTTCCAACCAAGGCTCAACGACTAGTAACTCAACCCCAGCTACTTCTAGGTTCTAGAGAGTTTTTCCAACCAAGGCTGCAGGACTAGTAAGTCAACCCACCTAGGGCTCGAGAGAATTTGTACAACCAAGGATCTAAGACTAGTAATTCAACCCACCTAGGGCTCCAACCAAGGCTCCAAGATTCATAACTCAACCCAACAAATTTTTGTCAGGCTCCATAGTGTTTGTCCAACCAAGGCTGTAGGAACTAATAACTCAACCCAACGACTAAACGAATCATGGGAACCAACCTGAAAATAATTAATAGAAATAAACCTACAACACCATGGATATCCAGGAAATGGAAAGGCTAGGAAAATCCACATGCATACACCATGCATGCCAAAACTAGTGAGGAAAACATACATGCAACTCGGTACTTGTAATCCAATATCGTTGTAGTTGCTAATCCCAATGTCCTCTTGTGCTTTCCTACTCTTTATTTTCCTTCTTGCTCCAAATCACCAAGTATGCACACTCCCAAGGGTCCTCCAAGAAAAATATAAGAATCCAAGAGTATGAGAGAGAGAGAGAATAATGAGAGAGCTCCAAAACTTCACTGACAAAAGGTACCAACTGATCCTCAGAAGATTTTTTTATAGAAGAGGTCTCTATTTTCTTCATTTTCCATTATTTTCCTTGATTTTACTTGCATGCAACTTGTCACCTTTTACCTTCCTTTTCTCCCAATTTCCATTATTTTCATAAATAAATGTGCCCAAAATACCTTTTTCCTCTTTAATGCCTTATCCATAGCCTTAGCAATTTTCCTTAGCCATAATAAACCACGAGAACACCAACACTAGGATGTTTTTACAAACATTCAACTTGGAACACATGTCCCATCAACCGTGGTTATTGTTTTAACTTTATTACATGGAATTTTCATTAGGGTTGTTACAGAACCCCCCCCCCCTTGGGGGACATCTTCCTTGGTGTTTAATCACACATATACCTCAGGAACACTGCTAAAAATAAAGCATACTTCCCATAGAGATTTATAACATAGCTCGATGCAATATTTACATTGATCACTCTGTTGAAAGCAAACCAACATGACATCATAACAACATGATAACTATAATGACATGACACTATACTACTTATTGGAGCATTATAATATAATTGAGGGCAATATTTACATCCATATACATATAAGTATCTATACCCGAACATCACATCAAAACATATATAAAAAAATCACAAAAAAATGTATCAAACATATACCAACACCACACCAAAACTTCTTTGCCTCAACTAGCAAACAAGAAAGGATACATAGCCCGCATCTGATCCTCCATCTCCCATGTAGCTTCATTGGGCCCAAAGTTCTTCCATTTCACTTTAACTTGCTCAATTGCTCGATTCCATAGCATGAACATCATTTTATGAAAAAATCACTATGGTTCCAGTTGGAACTCTCCTTCTGGCTCCACCTACAATACATATCAGTCAATCACGTGATCAACATATTTAACATATTTCCTACATAAGGATATATGAAAAACATCATGGAATTTCACTGTGGAAGGAAGTGCAAGTCGATAGGCTATTGAACCAATCCTCTCAATGATCCTAAAGGGTCCACAAAACCTTGGTGCCAGTTTGGCACACAATCCAATATGCATGGAGCTATTCTTGGGCTTGATACACAAGTGCACTTGATCCCCAACCTGAAACTCCTTGAACAACCTGTTCCTGTATGCATAAATCTTCTTCCTATCCTATGCTGCTTTCATGTTCTACTTGATCACCTACATTTTTTGTTCCATTTATGCCAACAAATCTGTTCCAAATAGTTCCTTGTTAACCGAATCAATCCAACTGATAGGAGTGTTGCAACTCTTCCCATAAAATGCCTCAAATGGACTCATTCTCAATGACTTTTGATACCCATTGTTGTAGGCGAACTCTACCAGTGGAAAAAACTCTTCCCACTTGCGTTGTTGATGCATCACATACATCCTCAACATATCCTCTAATATCTCGTTTACCCTCTCAGTCTTCCCATTTATTTATGGATAATAATTTGTGCTAAAGGCCAGATCGGTGCCCAAACCTGCAAACAACTACTTCCAAAACTTGGAAATGAAATTTTCATCCCTGTTGGACACAATATTATTTGGAACACCATGCAATCTGATTATGTCTCTGATAAAAACCTGTGATACATCACTCGTTGAGTATGTATTCTTCACCGGTATGAAATGTTCAACCTTTGTTAACCTGTCCACAACAACCATGAAAGAACCATGTTGTCTAGTTATCTAAGGAAAACATGCGATGAAGTCCATGAAAATGACTTACCATTTCCACTATGGAATCACAATCGGCTGTAATAGTCCTCCAGGATGTTTACACCCTACCTTGACCATCTGACAATCCAAACATATAGCTACAAAATCTGCCATGCCCCTCGTTAGATTCAACCAATAATATAATCTCTTAACTGTAGCCAATGTCTTCTAGTAGTCTGGGTGACCCGAATATGGTTTCGCATGAAACTCCCTCAAGATCACCTTCTTGAGCTCATTGTTTTCCGGTATATATATCCTATCTCTAAATCTAACCAATCCATCTGCTAAGAGATGGTAGTCCAAATCCTGTACACCTGCACCTGTACCTATACCTGTAACAACGCCAATACCTATACCTGTACCTGTAACAACACATGTACTTGTACATGTGCCAACAGCTGTACCTGTACCAATATATGTACTAGTAACAACACTTGTACCTCTACTCTACTGCAACCCATGCACAATATCCATATACCTGTGATACAGTTAACCTGCCTGCAAGATCCTATCCTGTAAGTATATCCCATAGGATCTCATAAGTATATCCTGTAAGTATATCCTATCCTGTAAGTATATCCCATAGGATCTCATAGCTGCTATGTGATTTACTTGTACCTTCCTGCTAAGAGCATCTGTGACCCTGTTCTCCTTTCCCTTGATATACCTGATATCGAATTCAAACTTAATAATTGTAGCCAACCATATAGCCTGTATTGTGTTCAGATTAAGCTAGTCAAACAAGTACCTCAACCCAATGTGATCACTCATAAGTACAAACCACCTTCCAAGAATATAGTGCCTCCACATCTTCTGCACATGAATGATCACTGCTAGCTCAAGATCATGTGTCGGGTATTTCTTCTCGTGCCCATTTAGCTTTCATGACTCATAGCATACCACCTGTCTATCCTGCATAAGGAATCTACAAATTCTATCTTGCAAGCATTTGTTCACACTACAAAATCCTTATCCAGATCTGCAATATTTAGCACTAGAGCATGTTTCAACAACTACTTAAGATTCTTAGAACTAACCTCACACTCCTATGTCCAATCAAACTTATTACCTTTCTTCTGCAACGATGTAATAGGATAAGAAATTTGTGAGAAGTTCGTGATGAACTTCCTGTAGTAACCTGCCAACCCCATGAATGATCTCACCTCATCTGCATTCTTAGGAGCTACCCACTCCATAATGGCCCTTATCTTTTCTATATCTATTGTAATGCCCTATTTGGAGACAACATGTCCCAAATAGGGTGCCTTAATATGGAAAAAGTTTCATTTACTGATCTTAGCATACAACTGATGCTCTCTCAAAAACCTCAACACTGCTGCCAAATTCTCGAAATACTCTTCCTCATTTTTAGAATACACCAATATTTCATCAATAAACACAATCACAAACTTTTTCAAATAAGGATGTAACACACTATTCATTAAACACATAAATTTAGCTAGGGCATTAGTTAAGCCGAATGGAACTATAAGAAACTCATAATTCCCACACCTCGTCCTTAATGCGGTCTTGTAGATGTCCTTCTCTTTGATGGGTACCTGATGATAACCCGATCTCAAGTCGATCTTAGAGAACACAACTTCTCCCTTCAGCTGATCGAATAAATCATCAATCCTCGGTAGTGGGTACATGTTCTTGACGGTCACTTTGTTCAAATAACTATAATCACTGCACAATCTGAGAGTGTCATCTTTCTTCTTCACAAACAACACTGGTGCACCCCATGGCGATACACTTGGCCTAATGTACCCTTTGTCCAACATTTCCTTCAATTGCAATTTTAACTCTACCAACTCTGGTGTAATCATTATGTATGGTGCTTTTGATGCTGGATCTGCCCATGGCACCAACTCAATAGAAAATTCTACTTCCCTATGCAGTGGGAACTCTGAAATATATGGTAGAAACACATAAAAATCTAATGGAATATGTAGGTTATCTAGTTATCTAAACCTACATATTCCCACATAAAAATCAATTTCTCTTATTCCCTACATATCTGGTTATCTAAACCTACATATTCCCACATAAAAATTAATTTCTTTCGTTCATTCACTTAAAAGCAACCTTCGTTAATATTTGGTGAAATTGTGCAAATAGTCAATTCTGTTGTTTTCGAATCATCCCGTGGGAAATTTGGAAGGAAAGTAATAGTAGGATTTTTAAAGATCATCATAAAACCCAAGAAAAAGTCTTGAAAGGTATAACTCAGAATATTAAAGAAACAATACTAGCTGAAAAGTGGCATCTAGACGATTGGCAAGTCGGCCCTCATGAAGACAGAATTTTAAACATGTTGAACCTATCTCCCGGTATGATAGTTATGAAGTCATGGAAACTTATAATTACCCTTATTTTGTTGCCTCACCACTTTTCCTGCTCCCCTAGGTGGCTTTATTAAGCTAATATTTGATGGCGCCTCTAAAGGTAATCTAGGGGTTGCTGGCTTTGGAGGTCTCTTCAGGGATTCAAAAAATGTAACACCCTCTTCCCACATCTACCCAAGTAATCAACCAACCAGGGTAAACATGCAATGAGAGGATACTAATATGAGATTCAACCTCCTAGATGACCTTGAGGAAATCAAACCAATGGAAACCTGACAAACAAACCTTACACAACATCAACAACATCCCCAAGAGGTAACCCAACCTCCCAGAACCTTGAACCCCGAGGGAGACTGACTTTTTGACCCTTTTAGGCCATAGCTGCAGAAATTTTAAGGCAAGGTAACAGATGGGAGCCTATAGCCACAGGTAAGGTAGCGGCTTGGGCCCAAACTGGTTAGTTCTTTTTCTGCAAATCCAATATTTGTGCCACCTTTTAAACCCTAGAGCCTAGGTCACTGCCCAAAACTTCATGAAACTTTAAGAGATGATAAATACCATTAAAAAAAATGGTACAAAAATAATCACATCATCACAAAATCATTCATACCCCTCCTAGCCATGACAAATATTTTTTCAAACATGTCACAAAAAATGCATCTACAAGTGTAAACAACATATTTAAACATAGTGGTCTCATACTTAGATGAGAATCACTAAGAAGCATTGCTCCCTTACATAATTAGCTGTAATACAATCTATTTGCCCATATATCCATCATTCATTCATTTACAAGTAAAAACATAGATAGTTGCATGCATCATCAATAATAAAATACATGCTTATAACCAACATAATCACAATAGAAATACCATGGATACAACAAGAATATAATCCACATAGTAACCATTACATTTGCATAGAAAATTGCAAAGGAATGAGCTCTTCATTACTGAATGTAAAATAAATAAATAATGGAGATGGGACATCCACGTTCCACCCAACCATATATTGGTTGATCCAAGTCTCACTTCATCCAATCACCCCTGTGCCATATTCCAAGCACGAATGTGGGATCTCATCAAACACATTAATCATAATCAATCTAAGGCTTCTAGAGTCCAAACCACCTCAACCCTCAACTAGTGATTCCACCTCATGGTCAGACATCAAAACCATCATGAATTGGTGTCTATCCAAGTTTCTCTAGGGCTCTGGAGTGTTTGTTCCAACCAAGTCTCAAGGACTAGTAACTCAACCCCAACTGATTCTGGGCTCCAAAGAATTTGTGCAATCAAGGCTCCAGGAGTAGTAAGTCAACCCACCTATGGCTCGTGAGAATTTGTACAACCAAGGCTCTAGGACTAGTAAATCAACCCACCTAGGGCTTCATAGCGTTTTTCCAACCAAGGCTCTAGGACTTGTAACTTAACCCAATAAGTGTCTGTCAGGATACATACTATTTGTCCAACCAAGGTTGTAGGAACTAATAACTCAACCCAACGACTAAACGAATCATGAGAACCAACTAGAAAACAATTAATAGAAATAAACCAACAACACCATGGATATCTAGGAAATGGCAAGGCTAGGAAATCCACATGCATACACCATGCATGCCAAAACTAGTGAGTAAAACATACATGCAACTTGGTACTTGCAATTCAATCTCGTTGTAGTTGCTGATCCCGATGTCATCTTGCACTTTCCTACTCTTTATTTTCCTTCTTGCTCGAAATCACCAAGTATCCACACTCCCAAGATTCCTCTAAGAAAAATATAAGAATCCAAGAGTATGAGAGGGAGAGAGAATAATGCGAGAGCTCCAAAAATGCACTGACAAAAGTTTCCAACTGATCCTGAGAAGATCTTTTTTTAGAAGAGGCCTCTATTTTCTTCATTTTCTGTTATTTTCCTTGATTTTCCTCCTCGCATGCAACTTGTGACCTTTTACCTCCCTTTTCTCCTAATTTCCATTATTTTCTTAAATAAATTTTCCCAAAAATACCTTTTTCCTCTTTAATGCCTTATCCATAGCCTTAGCCATAATAAACCATGAGAATACTGGCGCTAGGATGTTTTTACCAACATTAAACTTGGAACACGTATCCCATCAACCATGGTTATTGTTTTAACTTTATTACATGAAATTTTCATTAGGGTTGTTACAAAACCCTCCCCCTTGGGGGACACCGTCCTCGGTGTTCAATCACACATATACCTCAGCAACACCACTAAAAATAAAACATACTTCCCATAGAGCTTTATAACAAAGCTCGACGCAGTATTTACACTGATCACTTTGTTGAAAGAAAACCAACATGACATCATAACAACATGATAACTATAATTACATGACACCATACTACTTATTGGATCCATATACATATAAGTACATATATATTATACCTGAACATCACATCAAAACATATGTAAGAAAATCGCAAAAAAATGTATAAAACATATACCAACACCACACCATAACTTCTTTGCTTCAACTAGCAAAAAAGGAAGGATACATAGCCCGCATCTCATCCTCCATGTCCCATGTAGCTTCATCGGGCCCAAAGTTCTTCCATTGCACTTTAACTTTCTCGATTGCTCGATTCCATAGCATGAGCGCATTTTTATGAAAAATTCACTACGGTTCTGGTTGGAACTCTCTTTCTGGCTCCGTCTGAAATACATATCAGTTAATCACATGATCAACATCTTTAACATATTTCTTAAGTAACGATATATGAAAAACATCATGGAGTTTCACTATGGAAGGAAGTGCAAGTCGATAGGCTATTAAACCAATCCTCTCAATGATCCTAAAGGGTCCACAAAACCGTGGTGTCATCTTGACACATAATCAAATATGGATGGAGCTATTCTTGGGCTTGATACACAAGTGCACTTGATCCCCAACCTGAAACTCCTTGAATAGCCTGTTCCTGTTTGCATAAATCTTTTTCCTATCCTATGCTACTTTCAAGTTCTGGTTGATCACCTACATTTATTGTTCCATTTATGCCAACATATCTGGTCCAATCAGTACCTTGTTAACTGAATCACTCCAACTGATATGAGTGTTGCAACTCTTCCCATACAATTCCTCAAATGGACTCATTCTCAACGAATATTGATGCCCATTGTTGTAGGCGAACTCTACCAGTGGAAAAAACTCTTCTCACTTGCATTGTTGATGCATCACATACATCCTCAACATATCCTCTAATATCTCGTTGAACCTCTTAGTCTGCCCATCTATTTATGGATGATAATTTATGCTAAAGGCCAGCTCGGTGCCCAAACCTGCAAACAAATACTTCCATAACTTGGAAATGAAATTTTCATCCCTGTCAGACAAAATATTCTTTGGAACACCATGCAATCTGACTATGTCTATGATAAACACCTGTGATACATCATTAGCTAAGTATGTATTCTTCACCGGTATGAAATGTGCAACCTTTGTTAACCTCTCCACAACAACCTTGAAAAATCATGTTGTATAGTTACCTTAGGAAAACATGTGATGAAGTCCATGGAAATGACCTACCATTTCCACTTTGGAATCACAATTGGCTGTAACAGTCCTTCTGGATGTTTACACCCTGTCTTTTATTTTCATTTTTTCATTTTTTTGCAGGATTTCTTTTTGGGCGACGAGTTTGATGATAATATATGAAACTTTTGGCGAACATTTTACAAAACAAATATATATATATATATATATATATATATATATATATATATATGGATTCCTTGCGAAAAAATACCCAAATTCAAAAAAAAAATTGACCGAATCAGAGTTCGAATGAGGGAGATATCACTGATTGAAAATCAATTGTTGTAGAATTTTTTCTGACAACAATTCGTGGACGACAACTCTGCTATTATTTTTTGCAATTTTTTGTGTAGAATTTCAGAAAATTGATTTCATATT
This sequence comes from Pinus albicaulis, assembly GCA_034641835.2. Classification (NCBI taxonomy): domain Eukaryota; kingdom Viridiplantae; phylum Streptophyta; class Pinopsida; order Pinales; family Pinaceae; genus Pinus; species Pinus albicaulis. The sequence goes on from CM076576.1 coordinate 205,858,291, forward strand.
TGCTCTTGAAAAATCACCTCATTTCAAAAAACAATTGGTCGAATTGGAATTCAGATGAGGGAGATATCGCTGATTTAAAATTAGCTATTTTTTCATAACTTTTATGACGACAGGATAGTTGCAACATGAATTTGAGTTTTTAGAGTGTCTAGATAGGGATTTCAAGCACATGGGAAGATTCATAATGGTCATTATATTTCCAAAAACAGGTTATACTAATAATTATAAGTTATATTGAACGAGTTATGGCCATTTTAAATTAGTTTTTATATCTGGAGCAACATTCAGAGCGAGTTCCCTTTGGAGACATGCCCTCCCACCCTGCTTCAGTAGGCACTTGCTTCACATTCATCAGTTTCAACATAGCAACATCCATCTTGGATTATTTGGAGATGTGCCCTTCCACCCCAGGCTATGTAGGCACCACGACTACTTCATCAACAATCAACATCACAATTAGGGGTCAACCTCACAAAATCCTTGTCATTAAAGTCCATTTGCTAGGTCGCACAGTACTAGTATAACAATTGATTACACGTATTACAGGGTATCTCTGTGCTCAGATATTCAATTGTCATGGTTATGGGTCATCCACAAACCCACGATTTATTGAAGACCGTTTTCTAGGTTGCAAAGTGACTATATCACAATTCATCACAAACATTATAGTGTATCTCTATCCTCAGATCTTCCTTCATCATGATTATGGGTTAACCGCACAAAAACCTTCTCTTAAGTGGCTATTCATATTCAATAAATGATTCTTAGGAGGGAAATTCACGTAATGGGGAACATTGCTTCTTAAGGAAGGGGGAATGATCCGAATGGAAAGTCGCATCTACCCATGGTTTTCATCCACCCATGGTATTTATCCACCCATGGAATTTACCCATAGTATTGTAAGTGGCATCCACCCATGGTATTTTAAGTGGCATCCACCCATGGTATTAATTCACATATGGAACTTATCCATGGTATTGTAATTGACATCCACCCATGGTATTCATTCACCCATGGTATTTACCTAGCTATGGAATTTACCTGTGGTATTGTAACTAAAAAATGCTATAAGTGATAAGTCACATTTTTTAAAAATAAAAAAATTTCCATCACAATGTAGCCTTTATAGTTATTCTCTATTTTAATAAAAAAAATTCATGGTCTCATTTACGGTGTGTTATCTCCTTTTTCTTGCATTCTAATTTTTTAGATCTTGCCCCTCCCCCTCCAAGTTCTGTTTCAATTTTTTAGATCTTGCCCCCCCCCCCCCCAAATTCAGATCACTCTTACCATCCTAACTGATGTGGATTTCTTCTTTCCTTGTAATATTCTTAGTTCCCCATTATCATCCAAGCATTTAATGGATTTTTCATATCAATCTACCTTGGTACTTTGAATATATAACCAATCCATACCCAATAGTATACTATAGGAACCTAATGGAAATATGTTCAAGTGTGTTGCTGTAGGCATACCATTTAACTCAAATGCACAAGATCTTACCCAATGGTGAAATATTTTCTTCGTACCTATGGCCAACTACACTAACCAAGATTCTGTATGCATTTCCTTACTCAACTATACTTAACCACCAAGTCGGGATTAATATAGCTATATTTAGATCTAGTGTCAATCAAAATAGAAACTACTTGATCACAAATTTTACCGTCCATCTGAATGATAGAAGCCTGATGATATGCTTGCATGTTATCCACAACTGCATAAATATGAGGAATGTTATTCCCAACATCTCCCATTGTCTGTGCCTCCTGCGCATTTTAGATTTGTGGCCTACCACCCTAATATTGTGGACAATCCCTCCTACGATGATCTCCTCCACAAGTCAAACACCTCACTGGCTCCCTATTCTCATTCTTATTCTTCTCCTCTGACTGAAATCCTTGTATTTTTCCAGATGTATTGAAATTATTCGGTGGTGCAACATTCTCTTTGTTACCAGTACCCCAATGTATTGCTCGCTTCTTGTCCAATTTTCCTTTGCTCCTTGCATTACCTTTCCAATTTGGCTTAGTCTCTAATATGTGCTTTGATCATTCATAACAATATTTTATTTTCTGGATGGCCTCCTCCAATGATATAGGATCATTGAACTCAATCCTATCTCTGAATGCAATCGAAAAATCACTAATAAAGTTTTGAATCTTGGCCTTATCCTCCTTGAGGTAAGGCACATATATCAATAACTCCAAGAACCTGCTAATATACTCCTCATCTGTCATAGAAGCCATCTTCAACTCATAAAATGCCTTTGTCCTATCATCGTAGTATCTCTCTGATAGATACTTCTTCTGGAATAGCCTTTCGAACTCACTCCAATTAAAATCCTCATAAATATATATGACATTCTTCACATCTTCCCACCAAATGTTTTCTCTACCTCTGAGGCTGAATGTAGCTATCCTAGATTTCATATTTTTTGAGTAATCATGAAATCTAAAAAACTTCTTCATGCAAAGAAACCATGCATTTGCATCCTGTGGTTTCTTCATCTCTTCGTCAAATGTAGGTGGTTTTTCCTTTTTAAATTCACCTGAAAAAAATCCCCTATCACTCCTCATGTAAGGATGATACTGATGACAATTATGACGCATATTTGAACTAGAACTAGAATTTTACCTGTGTATATCACCTCTCCTATCCAGAGTGTCAAAAAATCTTCCATATTTAACTATGTCATCCCTATTCGACCTGTAAACATTGGGAGACCTACTACCATATGCTCCATTGGTCCCATCCTCCTACCCATAGCTGATCCTAAGTGGCCCATGTTTCTGCAACTCTGACAAATTTTGAAGGATGGTTGCATTAGACTCTGCTTGCTTTTCCTGTGCCTATATAAGTCTATCATTGTCTTCCATGCAACCCCTTGTTTATTCCTTTAGACTTCTCAGTGTATCTTCCAAATAATATGAATATCCAACACCATGCTTCTCATATGACTCATAGGGAGAATATCTGTAGTATACCATTCTGCTATTCATCTTTGATTTCTTCCTGCAATGTGAAATATGTCAGCTAAACCAAATAATAAGTAAACCAACGTACCTTAGTGTAATTTGGGGAGGATACATCCTGCACAATCAACCAATCAACGAAACACATATATATACATAATCATAACAACATGTAAACTTGTAACACAAGGTATATTGGTGCATAAACCTTACTCTAGTTGGATTCCAATCATGGATGCATAACCATACCAATTACACATTATGACCTAATGCATAACCATACCAATTACACATCATGACCTAATGAATAACCATACCAATTACACATCATGACCTAATGCATAACCATACCAATGCAACTTGAACACACACCATAACAAACACGAACCATACACAAGCATAAGCGACATGTAACCAAGCATGAGTGACCAATGCATGTTCAACATATAACCTCACAAAAGCAAGCATACACAGACACTACACAAGCATGACCAATATGTGACCTAGTATTAAGAAACCAAATCACAAAATAGAAGAAAATATAGATCAACGACTTAGAAATCAGCCTCTTCGAGAGGGAAACCTCCTTTACATTACATAGATGAATAATTCTTTGATGACATAAATGAAAAAATATACCTTCTATATATAGGAGTCTAAGAGGTCACAATATAATAATATGGGGACCACCTGGGCACAATAATAACAATAACGGGGCTACACCTATGGGGCACAATAGTAACAATATGGGGACTACATGGGCACAACAATAACAATAATGGGGCTACAGTAATAACAATAAGGGGCTACACTAGTATTATAGGGACCTAACATGTTCTTCTTCTTCAAACAAGTGTTGTCCTTGATGCTTGAGTGGTTTTGGATGCTTCTGTATAAAATTATCATCCTCACATGAGTAATATTCAACTGGTAAGTTCTTCCACTTGATGAGATAATTTGAAATTGATCGATTTAGTAGTTTTTGAGTTCTTGTTTATGTGTCTGCTTCAGGTTCCAATATTATTTTTCCTTCCTCATCAAGTTCTGGAAATATTTTTTGAGCTAGGAGCTTGTCACCTATAACCTTCTTTAAGCATGAAACATGGAAAAATGGGTGCACTTGGGAAGATTTTGGAAGCTCCAATTTATATGCCATAGTACCAATATTTTGCAACACCTTTTAAGGACCATAATAAATTGGTGATAATTTATTATCATTCTTAGCTTGCTTGAGGAACATTTCTTTATATGGTTGTAGCTGTAAAAATACCTAGTATCCTACATCCAAACTTCTTTCACTGCGATCTTGATTTGCCTGTTGTTTCATTCGATTCTATGCCAAAGTGAGGTTATCCTTTAAGAGTCAGAGAACTTGTTGTTGGTGCTCGATGTGATCTTCCATTGTTTGAACCTATAGTGATAATAATTTTGAAATTATGCCTCATTTTTCTTTCTTTAGGAGTTTTTTCATGACATTAGAACTGATTGTCTTTCTTGGTTTCCCTAAAATACCTCATAATTCGACTTCCTTTCCTTCCCAAAAAAAAATTCAAGAAAAGTTCTCGAAAATTAAAATCTATAGTCCCCAAGGATTGTAACCATTGGACTCCTAGTAAAACATCAGCACCACCCATTGGAATAGAAATCATTGGACTATTCAACAAATATTCCCCCACGATTAGCTTGATATTATGACACTTTCCAGAGCAATTTAGAATTCCTCCATTTGCAACCATCACTTGACACTCTGGTGCTGGATATAGGAAGCACTTCAATTCCTTGGCTATCTTATAATGAATAAAATTATGGGCACTACCTGAATGAATCAACACTATTACCTTTTTCTTCTTGATATGTCCTTCTATCTTGAGAGTTTGAGTGGTAATTTCTGCCAATGCATTACAAGATATCGCCGGATTCATTTCTTTTTTCTCTAAGGTTGGTTCTTGGTGTATATCCTTTTCTTTTAAATTTTATTGTTCCTTTTCTTCCTCCTCTTCACAATCTATGTAAATTAATTTCTTGTCAACACACTTATGACCTTTAGTGTATTTGATATCACAACTATAACATAGCCCTTTTGCTATTTTTTTCTTCCAGTTGTTGTGGTGTCAACCTTGTAGGTTGTGGAAGGCTGGGAGTAGTAAGATTTCCATATTTATAGTTGTTATTGGTATACTTCCTTGTTGCCATAATTTTTCTTTCAACTTTTCTTGCCACCTTGAATGCCTTCTCCAATGAATGAGGTTCCCAAAGGCGAACCTTATGTTGGATGTTATCCTTTAATGTCCCTATGAATACATCAATCCTATGCTCATATGGAATATCTGCTACCTTGATATTAAATTTTTGTAAGTCTTCAATATGCTCCATCATTGAAACCTTTTGTTTGAGATTTATCAATTGACTAAAGAAGGTGTTGCTCTTTGTATCCTCATAATGTGTTATCATTTCCTCCATAAAAATTGACCAAATGACAAGTGGTTTACGAGAACAAAGTCATCGATACCATACAAACTGATTTTGTTCTAAATATGAAGTTGCAATTCATACCTTTTGTGTGTGTTTTACATTATGGAGCTCAAAGTATTGCTCCATTTTTAGTATCCATGGAATCGGGTCCTTGCCATTAAACTTCCTCATATCGATCATTGAAATATGGTGCCTCTTAAATCCAAAATTAGAGTCTATGAAATCATGATTAAAATTTATTTTGTTCTCATCATTTGCTTCATCTTATACCTTTACACCATTAGGAAGCATTTCTTGTGGCAACTTTGTCAAACCTTCCTTCAAACCTTCCATGTCTTCTTTTAGCCAATTCTTCATGTCTTCCCTATTACCTTTCAGTTTTTCTTCTATACCACCGATCTTAGCTTCCATGCCATTCTTCAAACTGTTCATCTTAGCTTCCATGACATTCTTCAAACCATCCATCTTAGCTTCCACGCCTTTCTTCAAACCATCCATCTTAGCTTCCATATCATTTTTGGTTACTTTTTGCGGGAGCGAAATTTGTTGCACTTCTTCTCATAATTTTGATATATCATGTTGCAATTATTCCTCTTCATGTGTAATAGTAGAGCTTTCTGAGGGCTTAATGGGAGTGGAATTATTTTTGGGAGGCATTGTCAAACCCAATACTGATATGAATGCTTCAATATGCCCTTGGAATCACTTCAAACTGATTTTTTAAACAAAAGTTATGCAATTCTTAAAAAAACACACACACACACACATTTTTCTTTCTTTTGAGGAGGTCGATATTGAACCTGATGTATCTCAGTGATTTCAGATCCCTAAGATTTGAACTTTTTTCCTGTAGTTTCCCTCTGAGCATTCTTTCCAATGCCACATGTCAGACCTAATTTGGATTCTTCAAGGCAACGCTATGCCTGATCTCCCACAATGAAATAATTATGGATTGGTTCAATATAATGCACTTGTATTGTGTGCCATGTGTTGCTATTTAAACCTTCGGCTCTAAAATCAAGACAAAAGAGACTACAATCCATGCAATTTCAGCCACTTTTTACATAATTCCAATCTGATGCCTGAAATGAAATTTATGACGATTTTCCCTCTCTCACCTGTTTGAGATGAAATTTTGGAGCCTGCCAAAACTCTAACTTCCACATATCATATCTTTGAAAATGTTGCGAACCAAGGTCTGAAATTTTTACACAAATTTCATCAAGATTTTGGCTCCATGTGGTAAAAGTTTCAGCTTAGGAATCCTCGTACAAAAAACGTTATAGTGAAAATGGAAATATGACATGTTTGAAGAAGCAAAACCTTAGAATCCCAAGCTCTGATAGAAAATGTTAAGAAAACAACTCACAAAATAGAAGAAAATATATATCAAAGACTTAGAAATCATCCTCTTCGAGAGGGAACCCTCCTTTACATTACATAAATGAACAATTCTTTGATGATACAAATGACAAAACCTACCTTCTATATATAAGAGTCTAAGGGGTCACAATATAACAATATGTGGACCACTTGGGCACAATAATAAAAATAACGGGGATACACCTATGGGGTACAATAGTAAAATGTGGAGACTACAGGGGCACAATAATAACAATAATGGGGCTACACTAATAACAATAAGGGGTTACACTAGTATTATAGGGACCTAACACCTAGCATACACAAGCAATGCATATACAACATGTAACAATATGTAAGCTAATGTGCATGCAAAATACACAAACATGAACAACACTTAATGGGTCATACACAAATGACCACATGTCGACAACGACACCATAATCACTTCCATGGTGACACCACTGCCACCATGGCCAACACAATAAGGGTGCAAAAAACACATACACCGTAGGTATCGAAAACACATAATAAATCAACAAAACGCATGATCAACACACTACCCATCCAATCCAAGAGTTGAACCATGATCTGATACGACTCTGTAACACCCTATTCCTACATCTACCCAAATGACCATCCAATTGGGGTAAACATGCAACGAGAGGCTAATAATATGAGATTTAACCTCCTAGATGACCTTAAGGAAGTGGAACCAACGGAAACCTAACAAACAGATGTTACACAAAATCAACAACATCCCCAGGAGGTAACCCAACCTACCAGACCCCTAAACCTTGAGGGAGACTGAATTTTTAACCCTTTTAGGCCATATTTGCATCCATGCCAAGACAAGGTAGTGGATGAGATCCTATAGCCGCAGACATGCCAAGGTAATAACTAGGAGCCTATAGTTGCAAGCATGCCAAGGTAGTGTCCAGGGCCCCACATGGTTTGTTCTGTGCCTACAACTCTGAGATTTGTGCCACCTTTTTAGCCCAAGATCCCAGGTCACTGCCTAGAACTTCATGAAACTTTAGGAGATGATAAATAACATTAAAACAAAGGTACGAAAGCAATCACATTATCAAGAACTCATCCAGACCCCTCCTGGCCATGATAATAATTTTTCAAACATGTCACAAATAATGCATCTACAGGTGTAAAAAACATACTTAAACATAGGGGTCTATATGAAAATCACTGAGAAGCATTTATCCCTTACATCATTAATTGCAATACAATCTATTTGACCATAGATTCATTGTGCATTCATTTACAAGTAAAAACATAGATAGACCCATACATCATCACTGATAAAATACATGTTTATAACCCACATAATAACAACATGAATACCATGGATACAACATAAATATAATCCACATAATAACCAATACATTTTCATACCAAATACCAAAGGAATGAGCTCTTCATTATTGAATTTAAAAGCCAATCGGAGATAACTGACCATAGATTGGCTGAGTCAAGTCTCACTTCAACCAATCACCCCCGTGCCATATTCCAAGCATGAATGTGGGATCTCATCAAACACATCAATCACAATCAATTAAAGACTTCTAGAGGACAAAACACCTCAACCCTCAACTAGTGATTCCACCTCACGGTCATAAATCACAACCATCACAAATTGGTCTCTATCCAAGCTACTCCAGGGCTCTAGAGTGTTTTTTCAAACCAAGGCTCAAGGACTAGTGACTCAACCCCAGTGGTTTCCGGGCTCTGGAGCATTTTTACAACCAAGGATCCAGGACCAGTAGCTCAACCCACCTAGGGTTCGAGAGAATTTTTCCAAGCAAGGCTCCAAGACTAGTAACTCAACCCAACAACTGTCCACGAGGCGCCAAAGCATTTTTCCAAGCAAGGCTCGAGGAACTAATAAATCAACCCAAAAACTAAAGGAATCATGAGAACCAACCAAAAAAAATCAATGTAAATAAAAACACAAAACTATGGCTATCTAGAAAATTTCAAGGCCAGAAAAAACCACATGCATATACCATGCATGCCAAAAATAGAGAGGAAAACATACATGCAACTCGGTACCTACAATCAAATCCCATTGTAGCTGTTAATCTCGATGTCCACTTGTGCTTTCCTGCTCTTCTTTTCCTTCTTTCTATAAATCACCAAGTGTCCAGACTCCCCAAGAGTGCTCGAAGAAAACTCCAAGTATCCTGTTATAGGTCAATTTGGGCACCATTCCCAATGACCTGGTTAACTGGACATCATCTCCAGGACCAATGATCAAGGGTCTATCATTCCCTATCATTTCAATTGCTACATGCCCTAAGACAAGAAACAAGACAAATCAAGCAAGACTTTCATCAAGCAAAGGTTTCCAAGGTTTGAAGCTTATTATATATCATATGAGAGCTCACCAACGTAGGCTCTAAGGAGCCTAAGTGTGTTGCATATGCAGGTAGCCCCATGAAAGGCTGCTCTACAAAGCACTTCCCGACATTCACAAGTGCGTTGGTCACATTAGGAGCGAAATTCTCATTGTTCCAGAATCTCCACTTGGCCAGTGCCTTCTAGAAGAGTTCACATGTGTCAAGCTTAGGATCCAAGTGTCCAATTGACATCTACATGACTGGAAACATGTCTTGCCTATTATTAGAAAGTCATTGGTTGCAAAACAACCTACAATTCATCTATAAATTGAGCACAGATCTAAGTGCTTGAGGAGGAAAAATTTGAGTAGAGAAATGCTGAAGAATTTTCAATTGAGAGCTAGATTTGTGTAGCTGCTGCAGGAGATATTTATACTATAAAGAGGCTTGGGAACATTGCTGGAAGGTCACTTCAAATTAGTCACTAGGTTGTAACCTCTCCTTCTATCATCAATAAAGAGTACTGCTTATTTTTCCCTATATGCATCTGTATTGGATTTGATTTTCCATATTGCAAGATCTTGGTTGATGTGTATGGTTTATGCTTTACTGATTTAGCTAACTAGCTTGAATAGATATCTATATTATTGCATCTTCTGCTGATTCAGTGTTCTTTCTTGCAGAAAGCATTCAACCTATAAATCGCTTGAATTTGAAGCTGCAATAGAAGCGGCATAAGGATCCATTTGGAAGCGAATGAACAAGTAAGCCTCCAATCCTCTCTGTGTATCTATTCTAAGTTAGGAGAAATAGTCATATAGTCTTTCAATTATTGTTCTAGACTAGCACCTGTCTAGGGAAGCATGATTTATTCGTAATTCACAATTCTGACCCAAAAAATTGGCGACTCCAATGGGGAGAATTTCTCTTAGTACTAGGTGTTTAAGCCTCTGATTTTCTTTTTTTATCCACCCAATAGTTGTTACACATAAATATTAAACCTTTTCAGAGCTTAATTTGCAAAGATATTGAGTTAAACAGTAGTATTTTTCTTTGTATACTATTCCCAACACACCCTTAGACTGGACACAGTGCTTTGCAGAGCACTGTCTCCCTTCCTAGCCTGCATTGTAGAGCACTGTCTCCCCTTGGAGATTGCGTTGACTCCTAAAAGTACCAAGTTACCTTGAATTTGCATTTGCAATTTGCTTCAGTTTTGTTTTCTGCTATGTTCTAAAAAGTTTGTTGCTCAATTGACCAGTGACCTTATATATTTCTTCTCCTATGATTGAAAATTTGTTCAATGTTGTTTTAAAAAAGTTTTTCTTTATCATTGACAAGTTGATTTCAAAGTACTTTTTATGGTTGCATTAAGAATCATTTGCTTTCGAAATAGGAAATTGTCATAAAATCTTCATTTCATTGATAGGAGAAATTGTTGTTGAAATCCTCATTTTTTCTTCAAAAGAGAAACTATTGTTGGTATTCTTAATTTCTCGAAAGTAAAAGGCGTTTGAATTATTGATTTAGTGCACCTAGTTTATTTTCTGCATTCATAACATTAAGGAAACTGAAAAGAGAAACTTGCATTTGCATGTAGGATTTTTGTGTGTTTTGCAAAAAGGAACATTAGGAAATCTGCATTTAGTTTGTGATCATTGATTTGTTTGCTCACAAATTATTTGCTCTCTTCCCTTAGTAGCTAGGTTTTTCATTGAAGAAACTGAAATTAAAATATTTCTTATCATATTTAGTTTAATTTTAGGAATTTTCCAATACATCATCGTGGTGAACCTTTGAAAGGAAAATTTTAAGCAAGATCAACATAAAATTAATCTCAATTTACCTAAAAAAGCATTGGAACCATAGCGATAACATTTAGAAGGTCTAGGCTAGAGACATGTTCCGACGTCGTAAAACATAGCAGCTGTCGTTAACTTGTTTGCGATACATTATGAGTGTGATACCTCACTCCACGTACGTAAGTATACTGTAGCTCGTCCATGTACTTTCTGGTATATCAGGCGGTGTTACAGTACGATAAGTATAAAGGGGTGCTCTCACTGTGCAGTTTCGCATCAGACAACGCTAATACGGACTTGGGCCTCCACGTACCTTCAGGTATATTTGGGAGGACAAATTTTAGGTGTTATCCATCCATAGTGAACCGAGTCGACCGCCTTGAAATTGTGATACACCGAACAAAAAATTCGGGGAGATTACCTGCCTGTACTTCTTGGTTCTCCAGGAGGTATTCTGCACTTAAAAATTTCTTGGTAAACCATTTTTCCTATCATTACACTCTTTATTTATTTATTTGTGTTTTGGTTAAAATAAATTAGTCATCATGGAAGAACAAAATCCTTTCCCCCGTCGTTCACGTAGACATCGCTCTACCGAAACTAGTACCATCAGTACCTCTGGTGAAGCATCATCTTCCCATATACCATAGTTGGCACAAGTTGTTTCTACAAATCCTAGTTTGTCTACTGTTGTCGAGACAGAGTCCTCACAGCTACCCATGGTCATGATCCATCCAATCGTTGAGACCATACCTCCCGAACCCAACGTTTTTCAACTAGAAGTTGATGCGGAACCCATTGTGCTTTAGGGGGCAACTGTTATTGGTCAAACTGGACATTATCCCCAGGACCAATGAAATAGGGTCTATCATCCCCTTATATTTCTGTTGCTATATTCCCTAAGTGGAGAAAATCTTGATCCCGAAGTTGAACAACCGAAAGTTGTTTATGTATTGGTCACTCCACAATCTATTGTAGCCATTGAGTCTCCCATATCGTGCAGTCAACCACCTGAAATATACTTTGGGCCCGATGGCGAAGTTCTTCCACCTGGTTTGATTTCAATTGAAGAAATATCACAAGACGAGACACCTTTAACTCCAACTCATTTTCGGTAGGAGCTTTACCTGTACGAGTTTTTTCCTCAATCACCTTCCTTTGATTTTGTTGATCCTGTTTCATTTTTCAGTTCCCGTAGATTCTATAGGGTATACACTGGGTCATTTGACCATAGGTGAGATAACATCTAGAACTGAACCATCTATTTCAGCTGCGACAACATCTGTTGTTGCTTCATCTTCGATGTTTTGTCCATTGACTTCACCCATGTCATCATATGGAATCCTATCTAGTTCCTCCCTTATGATTACTGAACAGGTTGATCCTTTATTCACATCTTCAGTACAATATCAAGTTGGTCCCATCAATTATTCTCCTTGGTGGCCAGTAATTTCACATAAATTACCCTATGAAATTCCAAAATTCAATGAAAACCCTGGAGAAGACCTATCAACGCATGTTATAAATTATCATTTATGGTGCTCATCAAACTCCTTAAATGATGACTTTGTTAGACTACGTATTTTCCAGAGCACACTCACTACTCCAACTGCACAATGAGGATGGTTCTTTTACTGTGTCAACCTCGTTAAAAAAATGAAACAGAGTTATGAGGAAGGCTCTTTTTTCTTGGTGTCAACCTCATTAAAAAATGAAACTGTTGAGATTCAACAAGATGAAGAGCTTAGTGAAAAGAGTCGCCTTCACTAAGTGGGCCCGCAGGCTATTTTTGGCACAAAGTCTATTTTTAGACATGTCGATCATATTCTATGAGTTTCAGGATGCTATTTGTGGATGTTTGGTCAAGTTGGAAAAATAGATGGACTTCTATTTTTAGACATATTGGGCGGAATCTATTTTTATATATCCAGTCTAAAAATAGATATGTCGAATATTATTAGCTCTTAATAATATTTGGACTCTAAACATTATCTTATTCTCTTGGAGCACTTCAGTTAAGTGCACAGATGTGGCACAGGAGCTGACAGAAGGAATTACGCTATTCCTAAGGGTTATTTGGAGCTATTGCATGGATACTTCAGTTAGAACTCATGTGACAGAGTTTGGTGGAGTTGATTGAGGAAGTTAATGGAGTTGTGTTCAGTTTAACTCAGTTAGGGCTTCTCTTGGAGCTAGTTATCAAGTCTAAAGCTTTTGATACACTAGTGAGTGGTGTAGATTAATTGGATTAATTAATTCACTAAATATAACTCATTAATCAACTAAAGAATACATTAGTTAAGTTCTGATACATAAGCGATTTTAGAGAGAACCGGTGGAGAGGTAGGTGAAGAAGCAAGTGTGACTATCAGTTGTGGTATGATGCATTGATTGCATCCAACACTTAGTAGGTTGATGAGGATTTAACGATTACAAGCAGGTGGTCGGAAGTTCATTGATACATTCTTGGCCGAGGGATTACTTGATGGTAGAAGCAGTACTTGGTGGCAAATATTGGCGCGGATTTTCAATACAGATTTGATTGGTAATGTGCGCCCGATTGTATTGTACTGAGAGCTTGATATGATCAGATTTGTATGAGGATTGTTACATGATCTCTATGAAATATATTATATATAGATAGTTGGGGTTTTCAGGTTCAGGCTTTCCCATTAAAAGACTGTGTTAATGTGTGTGAATTTTTATTGTTTCATGTGTGCATTACTATCTTGATTTTATTTCCGCAAATGATCAATGGTGGAATAGATTCTATATTTTGCATGAAGTTAGAATAGTGTGAGATCAGGAGAATCTTGGATATATAACACATAAGTTATATAATTTCTACATGGTATCAGAGCAGTATTGATCGGAGGAGATTGAAATTATTGAAGCCGTTGAGTTTTGTGCTGGTGGAATTCGAATTTGCAGCAGTGTTTTCTTGGTGTCAAATTTGAGCATTAATTGAAATGTATTTCAATGGATTCCGATTGGAGTATGCCCTTGATAGCAGCTCAAATTATATTCCATAGAAGGACAGGATGGAGGTGGTGCTGTTGGAAATACTGAGGGGGGGTGAATCCGTATTTCTTTCAATTAGAGCATTAGTTAATATTCAATTATTATCAGTGTTTGTACAATGATAGCAGCAAACAAGAGGAACACAAATGCACATAGTTTTTAAGGTGGAAACCCACTCCGGGACAAAAACCACCTAACGCTTTTCTAAGAATTCTTTTAAGCTCCAATTGAAAATAAAGCTCCAACTTCCTAGAATCTAGAAAAGCATTCTTATCCAGCTCCCACTGGATGGACGCTCCAACGTCCGAGATTCTTCATTAGTCAACTAAACGGATGTCCCAACACCCAATGAGCTACAACTCACCCTAGCACCACCCTACCACCCTATAGAAGAATAAAAAATGAATGGACTCCCGTACCATGGAAAATGGTCCACTTTACAATGATATAGAATGATGTAGAAGAAGAAGATATACTAGACCATAACCCCAACTTTGACACAAACACATAATGATGATCCTAGACCTCCCAACGCTGCCTCTTCAACCCTTGGAAGATAGATACTAGTACAATTTGTACAATAATGTATTTACAATGACTAGGTACAATGATACCTTTACAATGATTGTATGCAATGCTGCCCACTTGAAGCCTTCATATGATGAAATTCTTGCTACTGTCATGCACCTTAGATGCTGCTCTTGTCATGCTACCCTCTTCTGCACCTTTCTTTGATTTTCTACAGTAGAAATTCTGGTCCTTTGCAACCCTTGAAAACACATGATCTAACTTTTTTTTGCTTTCTAGGAGCTCGACATTGAATCTGGTGTATTTCTGTTATTTTAGATCTTCAATATTTGATTTTAGGTCCTGTAGTATTCCTCTGAGTTGTCTTTCCAATTCCACAGGTCTGACCCAATTTGGATTCTTCAAGAGAGATTTATACCCAATTTCTCACACTGCCCTAATTATAGACTGTTTCAGCAGAGCGCACTTGTACGACATTACACGTGTCACTTTTTCTTCATTTGCCTCTAAAATTTATAGAGAAAGAACTACATACTATGTACTATCTACCACTTTTTACGGAATTCCAATCTGATACTCAGAGAGAGAGTTATGACGATTTTACCAAGGTCACTTATTTGAGATGAATTTCAGGAGCCTGCAAAAACCCTTACTTCCACAGATCATATCTCCAAAAATATTGCCTAAATTGATCTAAAATTTTTACTGCAGCTTCCTCAGGATTGCGGCTTTGTCTCATTAAAATTTCATCTTTTGAGCCTTCGTATAAAAAAATTTAGAGCGAAAATTCCACGATGACCTATTTCAGATGGCCGAATCCCTTTCATAAGGAGGAAATGAAGATCACAATTTATATGAATGCTTAAGTTGAGAGGGGCTTCAACAAGTGAACGTGGGAGGGATCTGAGGAGCTTAAAAAATATTAATTATGACTTTTGAATGCCCCATGCCCCAAGCCCATGGGGTTTTAGCCCACTAAATGGGGGTAAAAATTTCAAACATGAATATCTCTCAAACCGTGAAGAATTACATGGCGTGCCATATATAAATGGAAACATCTCGAAAAGTAGAAACCATAAAAATCATTATTGACCCAAAATATATTAATTTGGTAAGTCAAAATTCCCATGCAATATTGGGTTAGCCCCTGGTGCTGCTTGGGTTGACATTAATGACAACCTCTGATCAACAATCTCCCCCTCTGGCATTGATGGCAACATAAGTACTCCCCCTGCGATCATGACACCTCTTCCTACAACATTCTCTCCCCCTTTGAAATCAATGGAAAAGGGTAACTCCCCCTGAAACACAACCATCCTGCAGACCTATACACACTTCCACTCGCGCTGAGGACAAGTCTCACAGACTTATGTACCGCCCATCCCGCTGCATATTCTGAAACAAAATCTAATGAGAACTGGGAGAATCTAGCTTGAAGATATTCATTTGACAGAATATTTAATATGTGATTCTTTTGGTGCTACTCAGAATCTTGCAAACATCCTTTACTTGCATAAAAATCAGGTGGGTACAGTATATGAAAACCACTAATCATGAATCTGCATGCAACCTTTGATCCACATCCTTAAATGAGTCATCTATGCTCAATTTGCAACCAAGTAAAGACATCTCGAAATCACTTTGCACCTTTGTAGCAAAATTCTTACTTAATCGATCATCATTGCTACCAATTATTGTATCATCCTCTTTAGCTATTAGACATGCTTTAGTTGCTTCATCCAGAACATATATGTCGTTTGGAGCTCGACTTTCTGTAGCCACAATTTCACCATACACGCCTTTCCTGATTTCACATTTCGTGGAGTTGAATAGAATTGTGTGTCCTTGATCACACATTTGTCCAACACTGAGCAGATTGTGATTCATGTTTTCAACTAGTAGAACATTATTGGCTAGAAAATCTTTGCTTTCGAGAGTGACAGTACCTGATCCTATAACATTTGAAGATCCATCATTTCCAAAGGACACGGTTCCATCCTTCTTCTCTTTCAAATATAAAAATTTATTTTTATCTCCAGTCATATGCGTTGAGCAACCGCTATCAACATACCACACATCTTTCTTCTTTTGAGCCTTGAGAGCGAGAGCACAATTATCATTCTTATTCTTCTTCCATGTTCATTCATTCTGTGGCTTCAAAGATTCTTCTAGAGGATTTTCAATTCTGTAGTATTTGGCTACGTGTCCAAAGTTTCGACATTTGTAATATTCAATATTATTTCTTAAATGTTCAAATCTATTGATGTTTCACTGAGCCTTGGGAGTTTCATATTTGGCAGATCTCCTGGAATTGTATTCATTCCTAGGGTACGTGCGACATTATACAACTTTATGACCAAATTTTCCACATGAATAATAGTAGCCATAAAAAATATGTTGGTACTTAGATGGAAATTTTCGTCGAGGAATTGTCTTCCAAGGCTGTTCTTGCGAATCGTGTCCAATGAAGTCTACATGCATGTCAGATCTCATAGGTTCATTGTATTTTGTTGTAGAAGGTCCTACTTCTTCTTCTTTGTAATCGATGCCAGTTTTGTCATTGTAAGATCGTTGATTGTTGATGATTTCTTCTAATTCCCTTGAGTTTTTGGCATAGTTTTGGATAGTTTTCCCTTTCTTCACTTCCTCACGTAGTGAGACTACTACAGCTTCTAATTCTTCCCTTTCTTTCTTGCTTTCTTCCAACTTATTTTGAAGTGACTCTTCAATGCATTTGTGTTATTCAACTTCAATTTTGAGACCTTGAACTTGTTCTTCAAGAGTATTGGAATGGATCTTCTCCACCTCGAGATCTTTTATAAGCTTGATTACTTCCTCATAAAATTATTCTATGGTCCATCCTTCTTCTTCGTTATTTGATACCTCTTGTTTATTGTGCTTGGGTTTATTGTGCTTGGCCATAAATAATACTCTCTCATTGGCTTCTTCTTCACTATCATTGTCTTCATCGGATGATGAGCTATCTTCTTTAGAGAGAAAGTTCCTTTTGGATCCTTGCTTGTTGAATTTCTTAAAGCCTTTCTTTCTTTTTGAGTTGCTATTACTTTTGTTTGGAAATTTTGCTGCAAAATTCCCAACCTCATTACAGCTAAAACATATCAATGGAAGTTTACCTTTGAATTGTCCCTAACCAATTTTTAGTTTTCTGTATAAGTGCATATTCTTCATCTCAAAGACCTTCCATCATCTCTTTTCACACTTGCAAAAGTCATTCAAATCTAGTTGGTTATTTTTCTTCCTTATTGGTTCTGTTGTATTAAATGAACACAGCTTTCTAGATTTTATGTCTTTTCTTCATCAAGTCTCATTTCAACTGCTGTGAGAACTCCACACTTGATCAGACATTAGTTGTCCTATGATTCTGCACCCCATATTCCTTGCAGACCCTATACCTTGGGTTGAATTTTCCAACGTCAAGAACCCCAAGATAATACTGTCAACAGGCTCTCCCAATCCTTCCAGAGTGTTGGTTATTTCATCAACGTGTTGGAAGTATGCAGCAATGTTGTTATCTTCTTTCATTATGAGTTGCTCAAATTTTGCACTGTAGATTTGAAGCTTTTCTTCTTTGACATTTGAGTCACCTACATATATATTCTCAAGCTTGTCCCATACATTTTTGGCGGTTTTACTACCCAACACCTTATGATAAGCAGATTCAATAAGTCCACTGATAATAATATTCTTTGCTTTTGCATCATTTACCAAATTCTTCTTACCTTGTTCATCCGTGGTTGATGTAAATCCATTTTGAACAGTGTCCCATACTTTGTAACCTTGCGCCAAGAGATAGACCTCCATTATTCCTTTCCAGAGTGCATAATTATTTTCATTGAATAGAGGTACACCATTCTTGGTATGCTCCATGACCTCCTTCCAGCTGTTAAACTGCTATTGAAGGAACCAAGCTCTGATCCCAATTGTTGGAAATACTGAGAGAGGGGGTGAATCAATATTTCTTTCAATTAGAGCATTATTTAATCTTCAATTATTATCAGTGTTTGTAAAATGATAGCAGAAAACAAGAGGAACACAAATGCACACATTTTTTAAGGTGGAAACCCACTCCGGGACAAAAAACACCTAATGCTTTTCTAATAATTATTTTCAACTCCAATTGAAAATAAAGCTCCAACTTCCTAGAATCTAGAAAAGCATTCTTATCCAGCTCCCATTGGATGGACGCTCCAATTTTCGAGATTCTTCAGTAGTCAACTGAACGGATTCCCCAACACCCAATGAGCTACAACTCACCCTAGCACCACCCTACCACCTTATAGAAGAATAAAAAATGAATGGACTCTCGTACCAGGGAAAATGGTCCACTTTACAATGATATAAAATGACGTAGAAGAAGAAGATATACTAGACCATAACCCCAACTTTGACACAAACACCTAATGATGATCCTATACCTCCCAATGCTGCCTCTTCAACCCTTGGCAGATAGATACTAGTACAATTTGTACAATAACGTATTTACAATGACTAGGTACAATGATACCTTTACAATGATTGTATGCAGTGCTTCCCACTTGAAGACTTCATATGATGAACTTCTTACTGCTGTCATGCACCTTGGATGCTACTCTTGTCATGCTATCCTCTGCTACACCTTGCTTTGCTTTTCTGCCGTAGAAAGTCTGGTCCTTTGCAACCCTTGACAACACATGATATAACCTTTTTTGCCTTCTAGGAGCTCGATATTGAATTTGGTGTATCTCTGTTATTTCAGATCTTCAATATTTGATTTTTGGTCCTGTAGTACTCTCTGAGTCATATTTCCAATTCCACAGGTCTGACCCAATTTGGATTCTTCAAGAGAGATTTATACCCAATTTCTCACACTGCCCTAATTATGGACTGTTTCAGCAGAGCGCACTTGTACGACATGCCATGTGTCACTGTTTCTTCATTTGCCTCTACAATTGATAGAGTGAAAACTAAATACTGTGCACTATCTGCCAATTTTTATGGAATTCCAATCCGATACTTAGAGAGAGAGTTATGACGATTTTACCAAGGTCACTTCTTTGAGATGAATTTCAGGAGCCTGCAAAAACCCTTACTTCAACAGATCATATCTCCACAAATATTGCGCAACTTGATCTGAAATTTTTACTGTAGCTTCCTTAGGACTTCAGTTTCGCCTCATAAAAATTTCAGCTTCTGAGCTTTCGTATAAAAAAATTTAGAGCAAACATTCCACAATGACCTGTTTTAGATGGCCGAATCCCTTGCATAAGGAGGAAATGAAGATCACAATTTATATGAATGCTTCAGTTGAGAGGGGCTTCAAAAAGTGAACGTGGGAGGGAACTTAGGAGCTTAAAAAATATTAATTATGAATTTTGAATGACCCATGCCCCAAGCCCATGGGGTTTTAGCCCACTAAATGGGGGTACAAATTTCAAACATGAATACCTCTCAAACCGTGAAGAATTACATGGTGTGCCATATATAAATGGAAACATCTCGACAAGTAGAAACCATCAAAAGCATTATTGACATAGAATATATTAATTTGGTAAGTCAAAATTCCCATGCAATATTGGGTTAGCCCCTAGTGCTGCTTGGGTTGACATCAATGACAACTGCTGATCAACAGGTGTTGGATGATAATGGGTTGAAGGAGTTCATAGATACTGATATTCCAAAGCCTGGTTCTAGCGATGCAGCCACACTTGATGCATGGCAAAAGAAGGTAACGAAGTGTTGAAGAATTCTATTGGAAGGCGTGAAGGATCACATAGTGTCCAGCCTTCATGGTAAAGCCACTCCATTCTTAATGTGGAAGGATTTGAAAGAATTGTTCCAAATTAGAAGTGACTAGAGGAAGTTAGCACTTAAAGACAAGCTCAGGAAAATAAAAATGGAGAAAGGCAACAATATACCAAAATACCTCACGAAGTTTGTCCACTGCAAGGATGAGCTGGGAAGTGTGGGGGTTACTGTAGATGAAGAGGAATTGGTGAGCTTGTCTCTCCTTGGGCTTCCAAAGAGTTGGCATAGCTATGAGGACTCTATCAATGGACGGGAGAAATTGCCATGATGGGAGTGACTTTGGTTGGATCTTGTGCAGGAGGAGATAAGGCGGGGTACCCAGGATGGATCTTCATCGAAGAATGATGATGAAGAAAATTGTGCTTTGGCTGCCAAAGCAAGGAAAGGGAAGGGGAAGAAAAATCCTTCTCAATCTGGTGCGAAAGGCAAGAAGAAGGACTTGCCCAAGGTGAAGTGCTTTCACTATCACCAGCATGGACATTACACCACTAATTGTCCACAAAAGAAGAAAGATAAGCAGGCTGCTGGATCTGCAGCTAGAGAGGCCTTAGCCTCGCAGTTTGAGTTGGATTCTTCTTTGATCGCATGCTTGGTTTCAAGTGTGATGGGATTGGTGTGGTTTCTTGACAGTGGTGTGTCTTTCCATATGGCCGAAGACAAGGATTTGTTTAGTGATCTGGATGAAAAGGATCTTGGAGTGCACATTGAGATGGGTGATGATGGTAGATACAGTGCGACTGGTATTGGGAACATTATCTTTGAGAGGGAGTCAGGTAAAACTTTCATCTTGAAGGATGTCATGCATGTTCCAGGATTGAATAAGAATCTGATCTCTGTGGCGATGTTGGAAGACAAGGGTTATGATGTTGTTTTTAGCGAGGGAAAAGCCTTCCTGCGCAGTAAAACAACGGGTAAAACCAGGAGGATAGGGATTCGAGTTAAGAAACTTTATCAATTGCAGGTAGATGGATGCACAACAATGGCAGGCAAAGCAGAAGGAGTGGTGAGCTGGGATGAGGGCGAATTGTGGCACAGGAGATTGGGCCATCTTCACCATGGCGCTTTGAAAATTTTGCAACAGATTTCTACCGGGCTTCCCAAGGGTAAACTTGCGCAGTCAGATCAGTGCAAGGGATGTACTTTGGGAAAATTTGTGAAGACCACTTTTCATGAGAAGGATAGTTACACCACAACGATCCTTGATAGGATTCATACAGACGTGTGTGGACCTTTCTCAGTTGCTTCAATAGCAAAGCACAGGTATTATGTGATATTTGTTGATGAATTTTCTCGTAAGTGCTGGATATTATTCATGCAGAAGAAGAGCGAGACATACTCAAAGTTCTGTGAGTTCAAGGTGCTGGTTGAGAAAGATTCGAGGAAGCAGGTGAAAGCTCTAAGGAGCGATAATGGTAGTGAATACATCTCTGGCGAATTCAAAGACTTTTGCAACGCAGAAGGAATTCAAAGAGAACTCATAGCACCTCATAACCCACTGTAGAATGGGTTCGTGGAGAGAAAGAACAGAAAGATCGTGTGTGCTACATGGGCGATGTTACATGATCAGGGCCTTCCCATACACTTGTGGGCTGAATCATGCAACACTGTGGTTTATGTGCAAAATCGTTGTCCTCATAGAGTACTTGGCATGAGGACACCCGAAGAGGCGTTTTCTGGTAAGAAGCCTGCTATTTATCATTTGAATATTTTTGGCTCACCTGTTTACATTCATGTGACGAAGGATGCCAGGAAGAAGTTGGAGCCAACCACAGAGGTTGGGATATTTGTGGGGTACACAGAAACACCCCACAATTATCGTGTGTATTTTCCAAATAGTCGAATGACTATTGTGCGACGGTATCAAATTTCATGAGGAGAAAGCCATGAAGTTGTCACTTGAGAGGGAGCTACACTTGCATATAGATGAGGAGCTACTTGTTCCTAAAGATGAGCCTCAGGATGTGGATCAACCACAAGAGGAGGTTCATGGAGTGGAAGAAACCACTCACGCAACACCAAACATCAGAGGGCGGAAGTGCACTACAGAAGCTGAGCGACTGAATCTTGATGCAGCGCAGAATGTAGGAGCACCTACATCACAGCGCAGACAGAGACAATCACCTGATCGATTTACTGGATACATGGCTCTGATGAGCAACTGTATCGTGACAGAACCATCTTCTTTCGAGGAAGCTGTGGAGGATCCTGCATGGGTAGATGCCATGGTGGAAGAGTATGATTCGATTGTCAGAAATAGTGCATGGGAGATTGTCCCAAGGCCAGAAGGGAAATCAATGGTAGGTTCGAGATGGATCTACAAAGTGAAGCAAGTTGCTGACGGGAGCGTCGAGAAGTACAAGGTAAGATTTGTTTCCCGGGGCTTCTCTCAAATTGAGGGGATCGACTATGAAGAAACCTTTGCACCTATCGCAAGGTATTCTTCCATACAGACCATCCTTGCTCTCTTAGTGCAGATGGGTTGGCACATTCATCAGATGGATGTGAAGACTACGTTCCTCAACAGAGTCATTAAGGAGGAGGTATACATTGAGCAGCCTGAAGGATTTGAAATCTTCAGCAACGAGTCGCATGTTTGCAGGCTAAAAAGAGCGTTGTATGGTCTGAAACAAGCACCTCGTGCTTGGTACACACGGATAGAAAGTTATTTCACCACACTTGGTTTCACCAAGAGTAAGGTGGATCAAAACCTATACCAGATTGTGGTGGAGGGTAAGTTGTTAATAATTATTCTTTATGTAGATGATTTAATACTAACAGGTGATGAACTGTTGATACACATGCAAGGAAGATCTTGCAAAGGAGTTTGAGATGAAGGACTTGGGCCTCCTTCATTATTTCCTGGGATTGGAAATTTGGCAGCGGAAGGGTGGATTGTTTATGTCTCAAGGCAAGTATGCCCGGGAGATACTGGAGAAGTTTCACATGCAAGGTTGCAAGCCTATCGACACTCCTCATCTTGGTGGTTGGAGGTGTTAGAGTCGGTATCTTCATCCCTCTGTCAGAGATCAAATTTCTCTTGTTGCATTTCATTTTAGGTGTCTCACTCAGTTCAGTCAGCTGCATTCCATTAGGAGAATGGATCATCTGACGATAGGGTCTTTTCGCTCATATTCCTCATGTCTTGTACTTGCTGACCTAGTTCTGATCATCAAAATCATTTACAGTCATGTTTGGTCTCATAATTGGCAAAGACTCATTTTAGGGTTTCTAGTCTCATTAGGTCTAGGGTTTAGTTAATCAGGTCTCAAAATTCCTAATAATGGCCAGCAGGCATATGAGGAAGGTTCAAATAAGATTTCAGTGCAAAAATTTCATCATCGTAATGCTTGATAATGATTTTTCTTCAAAAATCTGTTTTGAAGAAAAATTGTCTATTTTATCCTTTTGTAACAAATGCAATGTAATTTTCAAATTATTCAGTTGTAATAATGCTCCATTCGCAACCCTGGTCGCCTTTGTCGAAGCTCCAGCCATCCATTCCCTGCAAGACAGATAGAAAGCTCATCATTCAGTCCAAAAGCAAAAAGGAAAGCAAAATAGAGTTCTTTTGAAAAGTGTCAAAGTTTGCAACATTACAAAATGGGTTTTTCAAAGGAAAAATCAAAGTCCTTGGTATAAATATGATTTTTATGTTTCAAGAATCCATTTGCATGCCAAGAGACAGCAGTGAGCAAAGGAGAACCCATGAGGAGCGAAGGAAGAAGTTTGAGGGAAAATTGTGTTGAAGTTTCAGTGTGCGACGCATAGGCTGGGTGTCGCGACGCACTGGGCAGGCATGTCGCATTGGGCCTGCCTCTACAGTGTAAAAAATACACTGGCACGACGCATTAGAGGGGCGCGACGCACTGGGTTGGCTGCGCGGCACATTGGGCCGAAACATCAAAATTTTTCCATTCTTCTCCAAACATCAAATTTGCTCGGTTGCTCCATGCTCAAGCAATTCAAAGCCATTCCTCTATTGCTCATAACTCGTGCTTGGTGTTGATTATGAGATTGGTTATGAAAATTTGAGTACAAAAATAAACCCTATTATCTTGATTGAGAAGTGCTTCCTTAGGGTTTTAAACTTGTTTTGGTGTCAATCATTCTATTCCCATCACCTTGTTTTTCCCTCCCCCTCACTATTATCTCATCACTACAGTCATTCCTAAGCCTATCTCCCTATCCCTAAAGTCATTTCATTTCCTATCATTCCCATTTCCCATTTCACTTGATTATAGCCCATCACTTTCATTACCCCATTCCTCAATATTCCCTCCCATTTTACATATATTTGGCAATCAAATCAAAACACCAAAGTTCTCATTATCATACAAGACAACAAAGACCTTGCAAATTCTCATGGAGACAGATACTTCTTATGACTGAGACAGTGACTCTACAACTGAATTGCATGCACCAAGAAGGCATTAAGGCGGCGTAAAAAGTATGAAAAACTCTAAATTTTGGCCGAAGCTTCCTTGACTCAGCATAGCACTTGATGGAGGACACTTAGCCCAAATTTCAAGAAATTTGGGAAACTTTTTGTCAATTTTGAATTTTTTGGCCTTAACACAGATTTTTCCGCCCGACTCATAGCGCCACTTGGCGCGCGCTTATAATTGGCAGCTCCTCTTGAAGAAAAATTTGCATTTCTGGATTTTTCATGAAACGTTATGCATGCCTACCCATTACTTAAGGATTTTGACAAGTTTTGGGTTGCTTGAAGGGTCAAAAACACCCTAAAAATGACCTTTCTGCCACTTTTTTGACACATAGGAAGCAGTGTTGGGAAAACTCATTTTTGGAGGGGCAAATGGCAACCAAATTCAGAAATTCCACTTGGGTTGGAAAGTAGACAGGAAAATATTTCCAAAAAGCTATCTTGTGCTAAATTTGGACTTCAGGAAGGCCCTCAAAATCAGCCTCAAAGTTGCGCCACGCATAGAGATTTTAGGCGCGACGCATTGGGAATTTTGGCTCCTTTTTCACTCAGCAGCTCAGATTTTCGCCTAGTTTTGGCCAGTTTGACTTTTTTATCTCCAAATGTGAGACTCTTGATGTAAATTGATGTAATTTCATGAATTTGATGTAATTTTGGCACATTTTTACTCATCCAAGTAGATTCTTTCACCAAAAAGTGAAATGTAACTGAATGAATCAGTTTCCTATCTTATAGAGGCAAGATGTTTCATTGCCTATTTTCCAGTTCTTAGTTTAGATCTTGTTGAAATAGCTCCTAGAATGGTGATATCAACCCTTAGAGGCATGGGGATGATTTAGGATTGTCTATATCTTGTAATTCTCAGTCATTTTCAGAGGTTGGACACTTGGGATTGCTTTGAGCTTCATTGTACATTTCATCTCTGCATTTTGGCAAAGGAATAGACCAGGGTTTGCAACACTCTTTGGGATCCATGTGGCTCTATGTTTTGATGGTGTGTTTCTCTCTGTGATTTTAAGTTTACTAATGTTTCATGTGTATCATTTTCCTTCTCCTTTCTTCTCAAATTAAACAAACACGTTATAAAGGTGGAATTCATTAGATTGCTTTGCTCTGCCTTGAGTTTTGTTTAATTTTCTATGTTTTCATTTGTTTGAAGAGGATTTTTGAAAGCCTCTTGCCCTATTAATCTCCTCACTGGTCTGAACTATCCATTCATTCAACCCAAAGCATCAAAAAAATTTCCTTCCTTGCCCCATTCAACCCTCTGCAAAACTGATAATTTCCCGGACCCAAAATCCGCGCTTTCCCTTTGATTCCAACAAAACCCCCAAAATCAAATCAAACCCTTTCACATATATACCTAGCCTAAAATTAGCCTTTATTTCAAGTCATCTCAAGCCTCATTGATTATTTTTGCTGAGATTGACCCGGAGAGTGCCCTCTCCTGATCTGGTAGGGCTAGCTACCAGATTAAGCGTGGTTTGATGTTACCCTGACCCAGACTACTTCCTTGTACAGGGGTGATTGGGAACTGTTTATAGTGGCAAGCATGCGGAGAGAAATTTTTGTTTGCTTTATAAACTACAGACAGGGCTTGAAAGTGCTTAGGTAATACAAAGCTGCTCTTGCTTTTGCATTATTGAAAATGAATGTTGCTTCAGTCAATCTCCGGTCTAGTTTATGAACTGAACATCTGGTTTCCTCAGTAAGATCTGATCAAGTTCATATCTAATTGTTGATGGTGGACAACGATCAGACACCGCAAGGCTGAAATCCTTCACCTGGAAATTATAAATCAGTTTTGAGATTAGATCCAAAGACTCCACTGGAGAATGAACCTGATCAGCAGAAACATGAAAGTACAATATGGAAATATCCGGTATTCAAGTTGGAATTTCATCCAAGAAATTTTGTTCTTTTTCATAAATTATTTCTTCTCTTTCCCTGAGAATGTCAAGAAGGCTTTGCAAAGTATATTGTATTTGAGAAAATATCCTCGGCGTGCATTTGATTCCTTCCCTTTGAAGATTGTGAATACCAAAGATTTGCATGTCTTTGAGCTTGATCATGACCCTTTTTCTGAATCTTGTGATGACCGTATTCAAAATGATGAACCTCAAGAGACCAAGACTAATTCTGCTGTATTTGTACATACCCCTATACCTTGTAAAATTCCAGATCGATACAAGCCTCTGATTTTACCTCCTATACTCCATGCTTTCCCTGTAAATTATTACCTTTACTTGCCGAGGTTTGATGGTGAATGTGACAACATCAGTGCTGAGAGACATGTTCTAAATTTTGAGTCTTTTCTTGAACTTTTTGAATTTTATGAATAGGATGTCAGTATTAGGATTTTTTCTCTTTCTTTGCAAGGCAAAGTCAAGAGTTGGTTCAAAGCCACTGATGTGACATCTCTGTATTCAATGATTGTCAAGATTTCCATGACGGTCTACATACGCAGCAGATACTTTCTGATTATAGAAAGTATACTTGGTTGAAAAGACTACAGAACGATTACAAGTTTATACTGATTTGACAGTTGTGTCGATGCAGTAGATATAAGGCCTCCTCCTAGGATCTGCTCTCTTTTTACCTACACGGGTGCCTTTGATCCGGAAATGGAGTTTTGAAGAGTGAGAAGAAAGGAATCTTGCAACAGTGAAGCAAGTGGAAGGCAGACCGTGCAGTAGATGTAGAGGCTCATTTACGGATCCGAAGGGAAAAGTTGAAGGAAGAAGAGATGAAAAACATAGATCCAGAGGAATCGACATCTCTAGAGGTAAATATTGACATTTTGGTAAGTGCAGTAGAAGAGATGATGCAAAAGATCATCACAAGGAATGAGTATAATGTTCAAGCCCATGGCTCACTGATTGAAGAAGAACAAGTTGTTGATCCAAAACATTTTATTTCTTATCCCAGTTGTCATAGATCTGATAATGATTGTTTTGTAGATCATCTTGGAGAAGAGAGATCTGTTGATATGACATGTATGCTTGATGATGTGTTTTATACTGATGATTTTCCTCAGTTTGATCAATATGATGATGATTATGTTCTCCAAACAGAAACTAATCTTGCAGACAAATCAACAGCTTGAGTACAGTGATCAACCGATGCATATCAGCTATGAAAATGATGAGGAAAGTGCAGCAAATATTGAAGTAAGTGAAGGATATTTGCCTTTTTGTTTTGACTCGTTTCAGTTCATCAGAGACAACTTCCATGCAATCAGAAATCAACTGTCAACAAGTCTTGATTTGGACCATCTTGAGGGCAATGAAAAATTTGTTCAAGATTTCTCATATTCAGATTTGCAGCCCCCGAATGCCATTGATTTTCAAGTTGTAGATGAAGACTTGGAAGCTGGCACATATGATCAAATGATACAAGATGATTCTGTACCATTTTGTTTTGAATCATGTCAGTTTTTGAAGGGTAAATTGCATAGTAAATCTTCAAATGAGTAGCCTGTAGGAAATCATGTAATATCATTGGAACCAATAGAAAATGGGTTGCAACAGTCTTTTAAAGTTTTTCATGATCCAATAGCTGATGTGTTGGATGATGTCTGCAGTCAAATTCTTTCTCCATTGACGACATGTAAGCTTGAAACGTGTACTGATACAAACTTGATCCGACAGCCGGTCTCTTTGTCATTTTTAGCAGGAGCCTCGTCACAAAGCTCAAAACAAAATTTTCATTCATGGTATGAGGAGAAGAAAAGTAATCCATTGGATGAGCTAGGTCCCAGTGTGCATGAACTTCAAGATCCTTATGCAGTGTTTTTGGAGGCAGATAGAGAATCCATAGTATTCATCAGATTTGTTCACAAGTTTTCATGGAAGTTTCCTTTCAGTAGTTCTCTCTTGTTGTTCATAAGCGAGCACTTGCAGAGAATCCAAACAGCAGCCGTAATGCTTACATGGTTGCATTAGTTGTTTCATTTCACTTGATCAGGTGATGAATGAAACTTTTAGAGCAGGTTTTGATGAATAAGCTCCATTTTGAGCATATTTTCCAGTTTGTCGGTTGTGTTTAAGTATCGAGTCAGTTCTTTGTTGAGTGAGAGTCAATTTGTGTCATCAAGTCATCAGTTTTCAGTCATGCATTTCAGTTTGAGTTTTTGACTCCATTGCCCAATGGATGAAGGCACTGTCTACTTTACAGAAATCTGTAGTTCTTGGCACCTCCAAGGAGCTACCATCCCCATTGGAGCCAATGTTAGACATATTCCTCATGTCTTGTACCTGCTAACCTAGTTCTGATCATCAAAATCATTTACAGTCATGTTTGGTCTCATAATTGGCAAAGAGTCATTTTAGGGTTTCTAGTCTCATTAGGTCTAGGCTTTAGTTAATCAGGTCTCAAAATTCCTAATAATGGCCAGCAGGCATATGAGGAAGGTTCAAATAATATTTCAGTGCAAAAATTTCATCATCGTAATGCTTGATAATGATTTTTCTTCAAAACTCTGTTTTGAAGAAAAAATGTCTATTTTATCCTTTTGTAACAAATGCAATGTAATTTTCAAATTCTTCAGTTGTAATAATGCTTCATTCGCAGCCCTGGTCGCCTTTTTCGAAGATCCAACCATCCATTCCCTGCAAGACAGACATAAAGCTCATCATTCAGTCCAAAAGAAAAAAGGAAAGCAAAACAGAGTTCTTTGAAAAGTGTCAAAGTTTGCAACATTACAAAATGGGTTTTTAAAATTAAAAATTAAAGTCCTTGGTATAAATATGATTTTTATGTTTCAAGAATCCATTTGCATGCCAAGAGACAGTAGTGAGCAAAGGAGAACCTGTGAGGAGCGAAGGAAGAAGTTTGAGGGCAAATTGTGTTGAAGTTTTAGTGCGCGGCGCATAGGCTGGGTGTCGTGACGCACTGGGCAGGCGCGACACATTGGGCCTGCCTCCGCAGTGTAAAAAATACACTGGCGCGACGCATTGGAGGGGCACGACGCACTGGGTTGGATGCGCGGCGCATTGGGCTGAAACATCAAAATTTTTCCATTCTTCTCCAAACATCAAATTTTATTGGTTGCTCCATGCTCAAGCAATTCAAAGCCATTCTTTTATTGCTCATAAATCGTGCTTGGTGTTGATTATGAGATTGGTTATGAAAATTTGAGTACAAAACTAAACCCTATTATCTTGATTGAGAAGTGCTTCCTTAGGGTTTTAAACTTGTTTTGGTGTTAATCATTCTATTCCCATCACCTTGTTTTTCCCTCCCCCTCACTGTTATCTCATCACTACAATCATTCCTAAGCCTATCTCCCTATCCCTAAAGTCATTTCATTTCCTATCATTCCCATTTCCCATTTCACTTGATTATAGCCCATCACTTTCATTACCCCATTCCTCCATATTCCCTCCCATTTCAAATATATTTGGCAATAAAATAGAAACACCAAAGTTATCATTATCATACAAGACAACACAGACCTTGCAAATTCTCATGGAGACGAATACTTCTTATGACCGAGACAATGACTCTACAATTGAATTGCATGCACCAAGAAGGCATTAAGGCGGTGTAAAAAGTATGAAAAACTCCAAATTTTGGCCAAAGCTTCCTTGGCCTAGCATAGCACTTGATGGAGGACACTCAGCCCAAATTTCAAGAAATTTGAGAAACTTTTTGTCAATTTTGAATTTTTTGGCCTTAACACAGATTTTTCCGCTCGGCGCGTAGCGCCACTTGGCGCGCGCTTATAATTGGCAGCTCCTCTTGAAGAAAAATTTGAATTTCTGGATTTTTCATGAAAATTTATGCATTCCTACCCATTACCTAAGTATTTTGACAAGTTTTGGGTTGCTTGAAGGGTCAAAAACACCCTAAAAAGACCTTTCTGCCACTTTTTTGACACATAGGGAGCAGTGTTGGGAAAACTCATTTTTGGAGGGGAAAATGGAAACTAAATTCAGAAATTCCACTTGGGTTGGAAAGTAGACAGGAAGATATTTCCAACTAGCTATCCTGCGCTCAATTTGGACTTTGGAAATGCCCTCAAAATCAGCCTCAAAGTGGCACTATGCATAGATATTTCAGGCGCGACGCATTGGGAATTTTGGCTCCTTTTTCACTCAGCAGCTCAGATTTTCGCCTAGTTTTGGCCAGTTTGAATTTTTTATCTCCAAATGTGAGACTCTTCATGTAAATTGATGTAATTTCATGACTCTGATGTAATTTTTGCACATTTTTACTCATCCAAGTAGATTCATTCACCAAAAAGTGAAATGTAATCGAATGAATCAGTTTCCTATCTTATAGAGGCAAGCTATTTCACTACCTATTTTCCAGTTCTTAGTTTAGATATTGTTGAGACATCTCCTAGAATGGTGAGCTCAACCCCTAGAGGCATGGGGATGAGTTAGGCTTGTCTATATCTTGTAATTCTCAGTCATTTTCAGAGGTTGGACACTTGGGATTGCTTTGAGATTCATTGTACATTTCAGCTCTGCATTTTGGAAAAGGAATAGACCAAGGTTTGCAGCACTCTTTGGGATCCATGTGGCTCTATGTTTTGATGGTGTGTTTCTCTCTGTGATTTTAAGTTTACTGATGTTTCAGGTGTATCATTTTCCTTCTCCTTTCTTCTCAAATTAAACAAACAAGTTATAAAGGTGGAATTCATTAGATTGCTTTGCTCTGCCTTGAGTTTTGTTTAATTTTCCATGTTTTCATCTGTTTGAAGAGTATTATTGAAAGCCTCTTGCCCTCTTTATCTCCTCACCGGTCTGAACTATCCATTCATTCAACCCAAAGCATCAAAACAATTTCCTTCCTTGCCCCATTCAGCCCTCTGCAAAACTGATCATTTCCTGGACCCAAAATCTTCCCTTTCCCTTTGATTCTAAAAAAACCCCAAAAATCAAATCAAACCCTTTCACATATATACCTAGCATAAAATTAGCCTTTATTTCAAGTCATCTCAAGCCTCATTGATGATTTTTGCTGAGATTGACCTGGAGAGAGCCCTCTCCTGATCTGGTAGGGCTAGCTACCAGATTAAGCGTGCTTTGATGTTAACCTGAACTTTGCCTTCCTTCAGCCTGAGGTAGATTTAGGCTATAACAGGAGGAAAGAGGATGCTACATCGACAGAGGTAGTGGATGCCATTGTTTATCGACAGTTGGTTGGTTCGCTCATGTATCTGGTCAATACACGACCAGACATATGCTATGCTGTGAACCAGCTTTCACAAGCTATGGTTAAGCCTACCAAGCTCTTTTGGAAGGAAGGAAAGCATGTCCTGAGGTATCTCAGGGGCACATTAGGATATGGATTGTGGTACAGACAATCAGATGAGTTTAAGTTGCATGGCTTCACGAATGCAGATTGGGCAGGGAGCCCAACGGATAGAAAAAGCACATCTGGAGGGATATTCAGTATCGGGTCTACAATAGTTTCTTCGTATAGCAAGAAACAGAGATCCGTGGCACTCAGTTCAGCAGAGGATGAATACATGGCAGCAATTTTGGCTACATGCGAGGCTATATGGATGAGGAAGATCCTGGTCAGGTTGTTCGGTTCACACTTAGATCTTACTGTGATATATTGTGATAATCAGAGTTGCATTAAAATCTCTGTTAATCCAGTATTTCATGACAAATCTAAACATATTGACATCCGGTACCATCATATCAGAGATTGTGTGTAGCGAAAGATCATATTACTTTCTTACATTCCTACGGAGGATCAGGATGCAGATATTCTGAAGAAGGCGCTCACCAGGAGCAAATTCGAATACCATAGAGATAGGATCGGGGTGGCAGATAATCCCTATCTTGTTGAGAGGGAATGTTGAGATTCAACAAGATGATGAGCTTAGTGAAAAGAGTCGCTACTAAAGGTAGGCCAAATGGAAACTATTTTTAGCATGAAGTCTGATTTTTAGACATATGGAATTACTATTCTATGAGTTAACGGAATGCTATTTGTGGATGGTTGATCAAGTTGGAAAAATAGATGGACTTATATTTTTACGAACATATTGAAGCTAGAATCTATTTTTAGGTGCCACGGATAAGATAGATATGTCGAATATTATTAGCTCTTAATAATATTTGGACTCTAGCTATTCTCATTTCTCTTAGACACTTGATTAGATTTTGAGATGTATTACAAGTGTGTTGGGGAAGGAATTACGCTATTCCTAAGGGTTTACTGGAGCTATTGCATGGAGACTTCAGTTATAACTCATGTGACCGAGTTTGGTGGAGTTATAGAAGTAGTTGGTGGAGTTGTATTTAGTTTAACTTAGTTAGACTCAGTTGAGCTAGTTGTATCTAGTCTAACTGAATTTTACACTAGTGAGAGTGGTCTGAATTAATTAGTTAATTAATTCACTAAATAATAAATCATTAATCAATTGAAGAATACATCAATTAACTACAATGCATGGCAGTTTCAGTGGAGATCAGTGGAGAGGTAGGTGAAAGAGCAAGTGTGACTATCAATTGTGACTATGGTGATGCATTGATTGCATCCAACACTTAGTGGAGATGCCAATGAGGATTGCGCAGTGCAATCTTGGTGAATTCAAGTTCATTCAGAGCCATTCTTCAGTAGGGATTGTGCAGTAGAGGCAGGCTAGCAAGTGGCAAAGATTGGTGCATGGATTTGCAAGATCGGGCCTGATTAATGTGTAGCGATTGTATTGTACGGAGAGCTTGATATGATTAGCTTTGTATGAGGGTTGTTACATGATCTATATGAAATATATTATATACAGATAGTTGGGGTTTTCAGCTTCAAGCTTTCCCATTAAACAACTGTGTTAATGTGTGTGAATTTTTATTGTTTCATGTGTGCATTGCTATCTTGATTTTATTTCCGCAAATGATCAATGGTGGAATAGATTCTGTATTTTGCATGAAGTTAAAATAGTGTGAGATCAGGAGAATCTTGGATATATAACACATAAGTTATATAATTTCTACATAAACAGGTGATGAGGATGGTTCTTTTCCTATTTCAACCTTGTTAAAAAATGAAACAGGTTATGAGGACAATTCTTTTTCTTGTGTCGACCTCGTTTTAAAAATGAAACAAGTACCTATGAGGATAGTTATTTTTTCTTATGTCAACCTCATTAAAAAATGAAACATGTGATGAGGATAGTTCTTTTACTATGTCAACCTCGTTAAAAAATGAAACAAGTCATGAGCATAGTTATTTTCCTGTGTCAAGCTCGTTAAAAAATGAAACAAATCCTCCCCTACTATGAACCTTCATTCCTTCCAGCTATCAGTACCTAATATTCTATTTAGGTGAATGAAATGAATATTGGGGGGCATATTCTCTTGCAGGGGGCATTCGACATGTGCTCTTGCAGGGGGCATTCGACATGTGCTATTTCAGGAGGCATTCAAAACATTCTTACTAATTGCACGCAATCGACGATTGAAGTTCGGGGGCAAAATCAGGTTCAGAGCTCCAAAATGCAAAGGGTAACTATGGAATGGTAAAAATGAATAGTGAAACGACTTTTTATAGTCATTTAATTGTTTGCAAGTTAAATTTATTTCTATGACTATATTTTTATTAAGTTTTTATCATGAAACAAGTATTTTTAATCCATTTGATGTTGTTCTAAACAAGAAATACAACTAATGAACAGATTAGTCATGCAGATTTATTCAAAGAATGACTTGACCACAAAGCATACTTTTTCTCCTTATTTTTTAATCTTTGTTAAAAATGAAAAAGGATTTGACATGCACTTTTATCTCTTTTTTGAGCTTCGATAACAGTGAAAAGGAACCCCTGGAGTCTTCTTTCAGCTCTTTTCAGACTCTGATAATGTGAAAATATTTCCGAGAACTTGTCTTTACAAGCTCGTTAAAGTAAATGAATTGATATCTACTCAGTATAAGTTTAACCCTTTTCCAGACTGAGATGGATTATTTACGAAAAAGGAATACCTTGGTTAAACATGACCAAAGAGGTTCTTTTAGATATTATTTTACACTTTTTCGGATCTGAGAGAAAAATTTACGAAAAAGTACTTTTGGAGTTCTCTTTCGTCCTCTTTTTTAGACTCTCTAAATATGAAAAAGGATCGAGATGTCACTATCGTTAAGCTCGTTAAAACATAAAATAGTGACAGGCTTGTCGATCATGGCAAGAATCGAGTTGCATTCATCGCTAGACTCGTTAAATTATTAAATAGCGATACTTTATTCACCCGAAGGGTTGAATTATAGATCAAGCAAATGTTATCCTCCTCAAGCTTGTTAAAAATAAAGAGGTACTGGCCAACAAAATGACTGGGGAAAATTTGGGAAAAGTAAGCAAAGTTTATTTTTGATAGCAAGTCTCTCTTGAACATGACACTTCTTTCACTCCATGTCTGTGAATGTTTGGGTTGGGTAATCATCTTGACGGTTCATTCACACCTATGGTTCATCATACCTTCACTTCGGTTTTGGGTCAATGCTGCCAACTCATCATAGCGTCGCCGATATGTTCAAGAGAATTCATACAGTGATTAAAAACTCATCCTTCTGCAATACTCGTAAAACTTCATTTTCATGACCGTCATCCCTGAAAATTGCTATATCAAGTCATACCCTTGTCTCCAAAATCAGTAAATCCCATTTTGCAATAAGGTGACTTCCTGTCGACGACAAATAAATATCCAGGAAGTTCACTTAGAAACATCAGATTCCAGTACCATGAGGCTTGTTACAACATCAACAAGATTCTCACTTCCAGACCCTTGACCGAAAGATTTTGTTTGGTGTTCGACATCAAATCATCTATTCACACCTTACTAAATGTACTGCAATACCTTGAGGGCCATTGACATTAATGATGGTTCTCTCGCATTTGTTAACAAATCACATCATTGATTGGTAATCAAACGATGTCTTTCCATGTTCGACTACAAATCATATATTCACATGGCTAGACTTGTACCCGAATGATCCAGTGAACGAGATAAGAAGACCCTGGATCTAGTTTCATCCATTTGGGCTGCAATTTAAGGATTTTTGTACACATAATCTGTATGGTGACCTTACATACATATTTTCATCCAAACATGGGCCTATATCTGTAGGCATGTCTGCATTTGGGCAACATTCCAATGAAGATGACTTTATGAATTATGTACATGTTATTAGATTGTTTTATGTGCTGAAAATGGGAATGCCTACCCTCAATAATTATGATCAAAGAGGATATATCATGATATAATCTACTGTAATATTGATGCAGGTGACCATTCTGCTTCGTTTCTAGACTCATCACAGTGTAAAGCATCTCAATCAAATGTTCTTATTATTTGGATCTCATGCTTTAGGGGGCAATTGTTATAGGTCAATTTCGGCGCCATTCCCAAAGACCTAGTTAACAAGGGTCTATAATTCCCTATCATTTCAGTTGCTACATGCCCTAAGACATGAAATAAGACAAATCAAGCAAGACTTTCATCAAGCAAAGGTTTCCAAGGTTTGAAGATTATTATATAGCATATGAGAGCTCACCAAAACAGGCTCTAAGGAGCCTAAGTGCATTGTATATGCAGGTAGCCCCATGCAAGGCTACTCTGCAAAGCACTTCCCGACATTCACAAATGCATTGGTGACATTGGGAGCGAAATTCTCATTGTTCCGGAATCTCCACTTGGCCAGTGCATTCTAGAAGAGTTCACATGTGTCAAGCTTCAGATCCAAGTGTCCATTTGACATCTACATGAATGGAAACATGTCTTGCCTATTATTAGAAAGTCATTGATTGAAAAACAACCTACAGTTCATCTATAAATTGAGCACATATCTAAGTGCTTGAGGACGAATAATTTGAGTAGAGAAATGCTGGAGAATTTTCAATTGAGAGCTAGATTTGTGTAGCTGTTGCTGGAGAGATTTATACTGTGATGAGGCTTGGGAACGTTGTTGGAAGGT
Source organism: Pinus albicaulis (assembly GCA_034641835.2). NCBI lineage: Eukaryota > Viridiplantae > Streptophyta > Pinopsida > Pinales > Pinaceae > Pinus > Pinus albicaulis. The sequence goes on from CM076576.1 coordinate 205,894,981, forward strand.
CACTTCAAATCAGTCACTAGGTTGTAACCTCTCCTTCTATCATCAATAAAGAGTACTGATTATTTTTCCCTATATGCATCTATATTGGCTTTGATTTTCCATATTGCAAGATCTTGGTTGATGTGTATGGTTTATGCTTTACTGATTTAGCTAACTATCTTGAATAGATATCTATATTATTACATCTTCGACTGTTTCAGTGCTGTTTCTTGCAGGAAGCATTCAGCCTATAAATCGCTTGAATTTGAAGTTGCAACAGAAGCGACAGAAGGAGCCATTTGGAAGCAACTGAGCAAGTAAGCCTCCAATCCTCTATGTGTATCTATTATGATTTAGGAGAAATAGTCACATAGTCTTTCACCTGTTGTTCTAGACTAGCACATGTCTAGGGAAGTGTGATTTATCCGTAATTCACAATTCTGACCCAACATATCCAAGAGTATGAGAGAGAGAGAGAGAGAGAGAGTGATGCAGGAGCATTCTTCAAGGTTTAGAAGACCTAGGAGTCTTATCACACATTTACTAAAGGGAGTGGGTTCCCTTAATTTTTTTTATTTTATTTTCCTAAGTTTAGTTTGAGTACTAAAGAGATTTAAATGTAATTTGATTAATAATTAATATCTCGTGAGTTGTAGAGATCTTAGGGATGAGTGAGTAATCCTAGGAAGAGTGAGGATTTTGTGGATCTAGAATATCTTATGAGTTGTTAAGGAGGGTTTTGTCAATCTGGTATCATAATCATTTTCTTTAAAAATTTAGTTTGCTGAGCAATCAAGGTGGGCTGGTTGGGTTGTGATAGTGAACTAGAGGGAATTGAGTACAGTTAGTAAGTTGAATAGATGGGAGTGAAAGAATCTGTCTGTTTATGCAGGTCAGTTAAGAACATAAAAACATCAAAGGACCAATAAGGTGAAACAGGTCTCGATGGGTTGAACAGATATTTGGTGTGTTATTTTATGTATAAAAAGTGTGTAAATTGAAGAGAACAGATAGGAAAACCGTTGTTTTTGTATGTTCTATTGGTGTGTAAACTTCTGTGGAAACTATCATTGCAAAATTTAGTTTATATGTGATTTATATATGTCTGTAATTCTATGAATCTACGGGTGTATTGCATTCTGGAATGAGTATAAATTATATCAGTGACAAGATATATTCGGTTAAAGTCTAAACCCAATGCATTTTAAAGTGGCGGTCTGTGGCATAAATTCCAAATCGATTCTCTGTGGTATATGTTAGGGTCCTATAATAATAGGGATCATAATTTTGAATTGACTATGTTAAAGTCTTGTAATATTGTACATACTTTTCTTTCTGCAAATGTTTTACCATATTAAAAAATTAAAAGAGGGTAAGTCCTAAAAGAAAAATCAAAGGACTAAAAGAAAAAAAGATAAAAAAAGAAGATAAAGTATGAACCCCAAAAAAAAGAAACAAAAATAGATCCTGAAAGTGTTGCACATTCAAATTCCACTACTCTTAGTTTACATTATGCAAATAAAAATTGTGTGCAGCTTGTCAAAAATGCCACAATTCATAATGATCATATAGTTTAATCTTGATTCATTCATGCTTTTAAATTTCATGTCATAGTAGTTAGTGAAGAAATATATGACCAAACCATTTAATCTTGGTAGATCAGTGGTTAGATAGAGAATAAAAATGATCTCATCAGTTTAATATGAGCCATTGGAAGTTATAAGGTTAGAAGTAGGTTAGTTTTCTTATCAAAAGAAAAATAAAAGGGTCAGCAAGCTCAAATGCACCCAATAAATAAAGTAAAAAATGTTAGGGTAAATAAAGGGTAGGTAGATTACTTTTACAAGTAATGGAAAACATCAATTGGCTCATCTCATATCACTAATATCCTCCTAAATCCTATTTCCCTTGCTAGAATCCTATCTCCATTATTGAAAGTCCCTTTCCTTTTGAAAATACCCCTTTCCCCTTAATCTAACCCTTTCCCCTTATTTTACCCCTTTTTCCCTTCTTAAAACCCCTTTCCCTAGTTAAAAAAAAAAAAAAAACACAATTTCCTTTGAAAAGTAACTTCCCCTTTTACTAATTCCCCTTTTCCATAAAAAACATGCAAAACCCACTTTTTGTAAAGTTTGTATGGTTAAAATATATTGGGACCACTCCATTAAAACTCCTCTCGCTATCATTTTAACTTATCCCCATATTATATTAAATCCATGTTTTAATATATTTACTCCACTATATATCCCCGATCCCTTTATGTTAACCCTGTTTAATATATATTTAACCCATTCCACATATTACTCCCCACTAACATTTAAAAACCCCTCCATTATATTTAACCCGAGCTATTTATATTAAAATCCACTCGCATAAGTCACCCCGGGTCCCACCTATCAAAACATCCCAACTCACTCTTATGCCTGATCATGATTCATTAGATCCAACGGCAAATAAGAGGTTTCACACCCCCGACAGCCCAAAGTTTAAATCTGGGGGGGGGGAATGGGTGGTTTTGTACCCCCGCCCATTTGCTACACGTCAGTCCCCTGTTTTAACGTATCCCCCAGCCGAAAACCACCAATCCACATTTCATCATGCGATAACCACCAACCCGTCTTCCTTGCTATATGATGAAACCACCGATGTTTAAATTTAACCCCGTGCCATGTGGTTTATCACCTTTGGTCAAAACGTATTAAATACCACCCTTTATTGTTAGTTGTCCATTTCTGTTGAAAATTGCGAAAAAGAAGCCTTTGTTGGTCTATTTTGAAGCCTCTCCAGACTCGAATTCGAGCTTATTTCTACCAGAACATTTCCAACTAAGAATTGGAAGCTTTATAGAACATTACAGTCTGCTATGGACCAAAATCCCTTCTGCAAACCGAATTAAACCTTTTCAAGGTAATCCTAAGTCTCCAGAAGCCATTATTTAAGCACATAAAGGTAATAAATTTATAAATTAAAAGAAACAATGGCCTCCCAGAGAGTTTATCCATTAACCCTTTACAAATACATGTGCTTGATGTTGACCACACACCACTTGCTGATAAAGACTTCAAAATCAGTGATACACTCACTGATTTAAACCTTCTTGAGCTCCACTGCTGGAGCCATGATAAATTCATAGACTAGGCTAATGATATCCACCTCTAGGACTCAAACCTACCCAGATACATCTTCCCACAGACCTTTTGAATTCCCTGAAATCATCATACTTTGCCAAATTAATTATTTGCCTAATGAAAGAGCTCTAGTAATGCCTACCCAAGAGGTTTTATTCACCATCATTACAGAATCCATAAATCAGATGTTACAGATCCAACCCAAGCCTGATGAAGCCCCATTATCAATTGAAATCCTCACTGAACTATATGTGAAGCTGGACTTGCCCAAGAGGTTCCAAATATTCCAAACCTTCCTTCCTCCATCAGTAGAAACCCCAAAAAATAACCCTCCACATTCAACTTCCATTTTTTCAGAGAGAACCAGACAGATTGTGAAAATGCTGTCATGCATTTTAGGGTACTTTACTGATGAATATGTAGATGCTTCTATTCTAGATTTTCTGTCCATATTTTTCCTAGGACAACTTCTAGCTTCAACATTTAAATTTTCTCAATATCTATTAGATGCCATCCATGAGAAATTGGTTAAATTACCAGAGGAAGGAGTGTTTAAATATTCATCAGTTTTGTTTCATTTGCTCCTATATTTCCAATCATAAAGGTTTGTAATTAACCTCCAAGAACTGGACACAGAGGGTAACCCACAATCTGTAGTCTTCTGGACATCCTTGATCAGAAAGGATTCCACAGAATTCAACTACAAAGACTTCATTGATGCATTTTTTTATCCAATTGCAAACATGCTAAGCATTAGCATTCAACCTAGGGTCAATGAAGAGATAGAGGAAGTGTTGTAATTGTCAGAACAAAGTAGAACAAGAAACTGGTATTTATACTAGAACCATACTAGAATTAGGGTGTATGGATGCCAGCTTATTCCATCCAAGCTCCCAAAATACCTCCCAATGTGGTTATTTTCATTAGAATACATTAGATAGATCCTAAATTAGAAGAAGCAGCTGAAATTACCTCCCATTGAACATCCACAAACTAAAGAAGTTTTGGAGAATGAAAGTCAAAAAGATGAAATGATGAATCTTATCATTCAGTTGACAACTCAACTGAAAGAGATGGAAAATGAAATGGATAAATTGGTGTAGGAAAAGAAGGCCAGCATGGAAGCAGTTATTGTTACTTCCATTCCCATAGCTTCAACTTCAGCTTTAGTGGCTACAATAGTCCCAAATACTACATTAATTCCAGTGACAACACAAGTTTCAACAACACCAGCTACTACACCAGCAATAGCAGCAGTTCATCCCAATGATGAGGCAGGTAAATTAATTAAGGCAATGTAAGACATGTCAATCCAAACAATTGAGATTAATAGACTTAAAGAACAAGTAAAAATTCTTGAATATGAAAATAAATTGATACAAATGATGCATAAGGCTGAAACATAGAAGTCAAACAGATTGACTGACATGATACATAAGTTAGAAAAGGAATTGACAATGGCAGAGCCTTTGGCCCAATCAAAGCAACAACTATGGGCCAATATAATTAACTCTGTTAATGATATCTGGCCTTCAATCCAAGTTATATTTGAGCATAAATATTTGATAAAAGAATCAAGTGAATATATTCAGAAATTCAAGGAAGAACTTGGAAAGAAACCAGAGGAGGCCACTAAGATAATTAAGTTTCTCAATTCTAAAAACAAGCATGAATTAGAAGAAATGGGATAAGTGACATAACTAAAACAATCTTAGAGGTAAAAAAAGGTAATTTCCAAAAATAACTTGATGACACAACTTAAAGATAAGTGTCAAACTATGGAGCTAGCAGTAAATAGATTCATGAACAAATTTGATGTTTTTAGGCAGAAAGGACTGCCTAATCCATTAGTGATCAATGATAGACTAATGAGACATGAGGATTATGAAAAAAATATTAAGGAAGTGGCTAAAGAGCATTACAACAATTCCTCTTTGAAATGAATTCCTACAGGAAAAGTACACTTTCAGATTTTCTAAAATCTCTTTTACCTCCAGCATGAGGTAAATAATCTCTTTATAAACAAGCCTACATTTACCAAGTACACTGAAGCAGATGAGATTTATAGGAGAATGGTAAAAATAAAACTTCCAAATGAAGAGGTTTGGGAAAAATTGTATGATTTACTGTAACAGGTAAAAGTAAAAGCAGGTAAAAGAGAGACATGATTAAAGGTGAAAATATAGCAGGCAGATAAAGCAGTAAAGTAAAAGAAGAATGCACAGGTAACAGATAAAGACAAAGTTAAAAGACAGTCATCAGATGAAAAGGCAACGTGGAAGAAAAGCAACGTGAAAGTAACAACCAGAAAGATAATACAACAAAATATCAAAGAAGCAAACAACAAACCAAATAAAACAGGGACAACATGCATTAGTTAAAAATGTGTCTCTATCTTCTTGCATGAAGATATTTTATTTCCCTTGAATAAATTCTGATTAGTTAATAGGATATTTTGTATTAAGTTTTGTATAAATACTTCAAAAATTCGAAGTATTGAGTGTGGGTTCCTGAACATTTCTATAGTTGTAATTGATATAAATACCTTAGGGTTTATTGTACCATTTTAAATTCAACAGAAAGGACAAGTAATAAAGGCACTGCATTACATGATTTATGTGTTGAGCTACTTCAGTGAAGTATATTTCAGTTGTTCATTGTTATTTTCTTAAGTATTCCATAAACTTGCATGTTTTTTCCAAATTTAAATGTCATAACAGGAATATTATTGCAGACTTTGTTTAACTACACTCTGTTCTGAACTGTTATTCATTTTAATGTTTTCCTCTGATACTTGGATCTAAGAATCCTTAATTGCTCTCCCATCCTAATTAACCTCTTTCAAACTTCTTTCATCATCTGGTTTAAGGAATCCTTAACTACTCCTTGATCTCGATTGAAAACCAATTCACCATTCAGCCTTTAAAGATCTGATTTTGCTCAACTACCCTACCCTGTAAACACTTCCTTTAGAACTTGATTTTGTCCTATTTTCTTGATATTTTGACTCCATAGCCCAATGGAAAAGTAGAAAAGACAACTATCAATCTAAATATATAATTCCACCAAAAAAATCAAAATTAAACCCAATCAATCTTAAATAACTAGCCTAAAATCAATTAAATAACAAAGTTAAATCATAAAGAGAGATCCCTCTCTGAGCATTAGGAAGGCTAGATCCTAATCTCCAAAAGTGGTTGATAGTTACCTCTAATATTTCTTTAACACACACAACAACCCTGGGAAATTTTGGAGAGATAACATATTGGCGACTCCACTGGGGAAATCAGTCCTCAGTTAAATAAACCTTAAAGGAAACACTTTTCCTCATCTTTTCACCTTAAGGTTGTATTTAGGGTTGTTAAAATTTTTCATTAAAAGTTAAAATTCTGGCTTCCAAAAGAACATACTATACCAGGTCTCATCCTGATCCACAACCTGCTATAATTGTTGATGATCCTGATAGAATTTTAAGATAAAATAAAAAAGTAGAAAGTCTAGGAAGTAGTAGCCAATTAGTCAAAGAAAATTCACTTCCTAAAGAATTATCAAGCTTACAAGATATTCAATTTGATTTATCAATTGAACATTCTTTATTTAGAACAAAATCTGAAAATTCCATCTCTGATATTGTAAGAGACCCTAATTTCATTCAATTTATTGAAACAAACAAGGAACATATTTCAATTGATTCAGATCAACAGGTTCTAAAGACTTTTGATGAACTTGATGTTTTGACCTCAAATTTGATTATTTATATAGATGAAGCATATTTCCAACAATCAGTTTAACTTTCTGCCCTAGTTGCTGCTACCGCTAAGCGTTCTACCATTTCTTCAGAGATTGTAAATCCAACTATATTTAGTACCACCTCACCTATAATATCCACCACAGTTCATTCCACATAACCATTCATCCCCAAGCTTCCTCTTCAACCTAAAGTTTCATTTACATCTTCTAGTGCTCTAAGTACATCTTCTAGTGCTCCAAGTGCATATTCCAGTGTTCCAAGCTCATCTTCTAGCACTTCAAGCACTTCAAGCTCATCTCCAAGTAATATCACTTTACCTCCTAGCCAAGCTAGAATCTTAGCCATGGCAGCCAAATATGCCCCTTTTGTCTTACCAACTCAGTTAAATGCCATGCCACAAGATTACCAAAGTAAAATATTTCAGTTTGATGGCACTGGTCAATATACTGCCCAACAACATGTAAATAAAATGATTGATTACTTTGAATTACATGAAATTGATGAGGCTAATGTACAAATGAGATTGTTTGCTCAAACATTAGTAGGAGCGGCTCAGAAATGGTTTAAATATTTACCTGCTAACCATCCTGCTGATTTAGCTGCTTTCCATCAATTGTTCATTAATAGATGGGAAAGAAAGAAAAACCCTTTACAAATATTGTATGAATATGAAAACATTAGGATATCTACTAATGAATATGTTCAGGATTATTGTACTAGGTTTAATAACATCTATAATGAAATTCCAGTAAACATCAGGCCCCCACTAGACTTGGCCTTAATCAAATTTCGTGATGGTTTTGATGCTGACATGTCATATCAATTGAGAGAAAGAAACCCTGCAACATTAGAAAAAATGCAAAGTGATGCAGTTAGTGTAGAAGCAAACTTGTTAGCTAGAAGAGCTAGGATGAGAAATGAAAGAAGAGTTACCATTAAGAATGAACCATCCAGATCAGATACTAAAATATATAGTTTAGCTAAAAGCATGGAAAGAATAATGGATAGATTAGAAAACATGGAAATAAAACCACAATGGGATAATCAACAAGGTCCTCAAATCAAAAATCCCAATTTTAGGAAAAATCCTAATATAGGTAAATCAAGAGAAGCTGCACCTGATCAATAGATTAGACCACCTTTCCAAGAGAACTATGCTGAGAGTGCTCAAAAAAATGATGAAGACCATGACACCCATATAAACTTAATGGGAATAAATGATGAAAATACTATTTTTCTTACCCAAGAAGAACAAGAATTATACATGTTACAAAAATTACAGTTAGAATCTGGAGAGTCCTTTGACTATAAACAAGGCTATGAGTCTGCAATATATGAAGTTCAAAAACAATATAGCCTTAGAAATAAGAAAAAAATAGAAGCCCATACCAAGAAAAATGTCCAAACTGTTAGACACGGTCCTGTCAGTCCTTCGTCATTGGTCTTCAAACATGTCGAGTAATGTCTGCAGACTAGAGGAAGGTTTAGTAAGTTTTTATTTTTATGTCATTATCAATAATGTGAAATTGATTCTTCTTCAAAACACTGTTTTGAAGAAGAAATCATCAAATTTACCTTTTCACCATGTAGTTCCTCAGTTGCAGATGCTGGTTCTCCTTGCCGAAGTTCGATGTTAATTATCCCTGCAAGCAGACAGAGGAGCCATCATTTAAATTCAGGAAATCAGAGAAGCAAAAATTCATGAATAGAATAACCACTAAATTTGGAGGCCAAGCTTGTTTAGCAACATCAAACTGAGGGAGCATAGGTCGTTATAATCTAGCGCCACAGCATTGTATATGGGTGTTCAGAATAAAGATATTAGCAGCTTTAATGGCGTATTTCCTCTTCATACGTGGACAAGCGTTATAGACTGTAGTATACAGACCACAAATGAATTGGCAATGCAGTCAATGGAAGCCTTGACAACAAGAACTTGGAAACAATTATCCAAATACCGATCCATTCTTTATTGACCACGCTAAGTATCACAGATCAAGCAATAATTGGTAAGGTTACAAGTGATACCAAACACACTGGCATTGAGGGTGCGCGCTACCCATAGAGAGGGCGCGCTACCCATATAGGGCGCACTACGCACATGATCTCCCCAGCCAGCATAAAATGACAAGGGCGCTACGCGTATGGTGCACGCTACGCGTTGGGTAGACGCGCTACCCATATAGCGACAGAGCCAAAAAAATAACATTTATTTACCCAGAATCGTGCCAAGTCACCTCATTTGCATGCAAGAAAGTTATTCATGCATGTTCAGTGATTCATGGATATGTTATGCTGTTTCGAATGTGAAGAAAACTCGGAGGATCCCCAAAAGTCATAATCAAATGGACATTGCATGGTCGCTGCGTTTCTGCCAATGTATTCAAATTTTAAATGTTTTTGTTTTGGTCAGGCCAAAAGGTTGTAATGTGGCGTGTAAAAGAGTTATATGGTTTAAGCATGTTTAACGAGGATGGATAAAATCACCATCTGAAATGAATATTATGAAACAATCGGCAGCAATTACATGCTTGGCACTCTTGCAAACATTTCTCCTTGTCAACGAGAGCTGTATGAGCTCATCTTGGACACTGCCAATGAGCGTTTGAAGCTGTGTAAACTAATGAGCGTGCCAATGAGCATTTGGAGCGTTTCAAATATTATCCAAAGCTCTGGTAGAACTTGGAATTCTGAAGAATTCTCCAGGCATGCTCCAATCATATTGGAATACTTCAGCTAAGCGTTGTGATTACGATTGAACCAGATGTCTATATACCAGTCAGTAGCAATGAAGACAGACTTCCATTCAAATATAGAACCAAGTTTCAAAGTTTATGCAAGAATCTCTCACCAAACTTACGATACTGTGGATGACTATTTGGAGTTAAAAGCTGCTATACTTCAGATTGTAGTAGAGGTATCTAAAACAAAGGAAAATTTTTGCTCGTAAAAGCCTGTCTTGTTTGATAAAATTCGTTGCATTTAATATTTTGACCTCCAGCAAGGTTTGACCTTTTCCCAATTTCGGTAAAATGGCCAACGCATTTCCAGAAATTTGGGGGCAGTTGTAATTTCCAGAATGTGCAAAGTGGCATTCAAGTATTCGATTACCTATGTTGGTCTTCATTTATGAGATCTACGCTATAGGTGTGCTTCTTTGTTGGTCATCAACAGGTTTAGGGGGAGCGTTGTTTTGTTTTCAGAACAAATGATTGGCTCTGCAGTTTTGTTTGTTAAATGATAATTAAACCATTCCTTATTTGGGTTGATTTGTTATCCCACTTCTAGGCGTATATATTGTATTAAAAATCACTTGTAAGGGAGAGAGTTCTGAGAGGTGCGTGGAGGAGAACAGAGAGCTTCATTGTACAGTTGTTTGACAGAGATTAATTGAAGAGTACAGCTCTAATTTATAAGATTCTTGTGGCTTGAAATTTGGCATATTTTTTTCTCTGTTTCATATGTTACTTGTTATGTTTACATTTCATTCATAAATCGTTTTCAATTTGAATGTTTCTGAGTGAGAAGGGTAAAATTCAGCTTACTGCTTTGCCCTAGAGAAGCATTCATGTTTTGTGTTTCTTCCTCTGTCCGAAAGGGATTCATACATTAATGCCCCTTTCAGCTTTCTTAACAGTCCTTCCATTTCATATAATTTCAGTTTTGGATGCTTAAGCTCTTGCCTACCTTGCCTTATGGAATAATCTGTGCCTTTGATTAAATCTCTGCTCTTGCTGTCTTTGCCCCATGCAGCCCAGAAAACCCCGTCATTTATTAAAAACCTCATTCATATCTATTTACTAGCCTAAAATCAGTTCCCATTTTAAGTCATCTCGCACCCTATTGCTCATTTTATCGAGATTGACTGGAGAGAGCCCTCTCCTGTCCTCGTAGGGCTAGCTACGAGGTTGAGCGTGGTTTGATGTAGCCTTGAGTTTTACCTTATTTCAGCCTAAGGTAGATTTGAGCGCTAACACAAAATCAAACCAAGAAAACAGTAGAAGCTTCTGTGTCTAAAGCTTTACAAATTATCCCTAGAGAAACTCAGAAAACTTCAAGCCCAAAGATTGTAGACATCACATCTACTGATTATCAAACTTCAACTGCTGCTAAAACTACAACTGCCACTCAAATTGTTCCAGATAAGAAAATTGAAAGTAAGACAGTGGAAACACAAACTGAAATACCAACTGTGGACAAAAAAGACAAAAATACACAAACTGTAATTAGTAAAGAGGAAATCATTCAGTTAGGAAAAACTCAAGTACCATTCAATAATTAAGTTGAGATAGCCAAATTGAAAATACCAATTCGTTTAACAAAACTAGTAAAAAATGATTCATACAAAGCCCATATCACTGAAACACTGAATATAGGTGAAGGAGAAGATGCTGTTAACCTCAATGATGATCAACCAGAGCTGTTTTTTGGTCCTGAAGTTAATGGTAAACATCAACAAGGAGGTGTCCCTCCATTCTACATTAGCTTGAACATACATGACAAAATCTTACACAATGCAATGTTAGATTCTGGAGCATCTCACAACTTAATGCCAAAAGCTGTCATGAAAAATCTGAAATTAGACATCACTAGACCATACAAAGATCTGTTTTTCTTTGATTCTAGTCAAGTTAAATGTCTTGGCCTGATAAAATATTTGTGTAAATCTAGTCCAATACCCAGCAAAGAGTATTATCATGGATATTGTAGTTGCTGATATCCCTCTGAAGTATGGAATGTTATTATCTCACTGATGGGGAGTAAAATTACAGGGATCACTACAGTTAGACATGTCATATGCTACAGTTTCTGTTTTTGGTTAGCCAAAAAATATTTATAGAGGAACTTTGATGAAATTCATGATTAGTAGTGCAGAAAAACCCCAAAATTATCCTATTTATTCTCTACATTCTGATATGGATTATTTTATCTTATGCGATTCAGACACTGGTATAGATAAAATTACAACAATAGAACAAAAACACAAAGAAATTGACAGTGACAATATAACTCATGATTGTATGTGGAACTTAGATTTTGATGGTTCTGTGAACAGATTAAGAGCATGAGCTGGAGTATGGATTTATAACTTAGAGAATGATCATTTAGAAGGTCATGGTTTCAGGTTAAACTTTAAATGCACTAATAACATGGTAGAATACGAGGCATTAATCTTAGGACTGTAAATTGTAAGAAAACTTGGAGCCAAGAGAGTTTCTATCATGGGAGACTCAGAACTTATCATAAAACAAATCAAAGGATAGTATCTTGTGAACAATATGAGACTGAGCCAATACAGAGAAACCATTATAGATCTGATTAATTGTTTTCTTGAAACTGACTTTGCTGTTATTCCAAGAAAGCAGAACACGCAGACACATAGTTTGGCTACTTTTTCTAGCACATGCAGATTACCTTTTTGGCCAAATCACCAGTACACTGTAGAGGTAAGACATAGGCCAACTATACCAAATAATTTGAAATATTGGCAGATATTTTCACAAGACTCTCAAATCTGTAATTTTATGAATGCTGATGGAGAATTTCAAAACTGTAATATAGATACTGATTTCACATTAGATTACACTATCAATAATGAGATAGATATAAGTGATGTAGATAAAATAGGAACAACTAAATTCACTAGAGTATAAATAGATAATTAGAAACAGTAGAAATAAAAGAAATAACCAATGATGAATCAAATATTTTAAACCTTAAAGATAACTTTTTCCTAAGGGATTAGCCCCATTAGAAGATCTTTTTGACTCCAATGATGTAGCTATAAAACCCAAAATGGAGCCCCTAAGGTGAGGCATAGAAGAATGTAACATAGTAATAGAAGAAAAACCCAAGCTTATCAAATTATCCAAAGCATTACCCCCAGCTGAAAAGCTGAAGTGCATAAGTTTGTTTAAATAATTTCAAGATGTCTTTGCCTGGAGTTATGAAGACCTCAAATCTTATGATACCAGTATAATCCAACATAAAATACCCATCAAAGAAAATCAGAAACCCTTTAAACAAAAGTTTAGGAGAATTAATCTAGTTCTTATGCCATTGATTGAGAAAAAAGTAAAAAGGATGTATGAAGCACAAATCATAGCACCCATTAAATATTATGATTGGGTCTCTAATTTAGTTCCCATTGGAAAGAAAACAGGGGAAATCAAACTTTATGTTGATTTCCGAAAATTAAACAAAGTATCACTGAAAGATAACTATCCTCTCCCCAAAATGGACCATATTTTACAGAGGGTAGTTGGATCATCTGGAATGTCATTACTTGATGGATTTTTTGGATATAACCAAATCCTAGTCCAACCTGAAGATCAAGAAAAGATTGCATTTACCACTCCTTGGGGAAATTTCATGTATTTGAAAATGCCCTTTGGATTGATGAATGCAGGAGCTACATTTGAAAGAGCTATGGATATAGCTTTTGCCAATGAGATTCATGAATTTTTATTCATTTATCTAGATGATATCACAATATTTTCCAAAATAGATAATGAACATCTAGATCATTTGAGAATAGTTTTGATTAAATGTAGAAAATTTGGTATTTCCTTGAATCCTAAAGAGACACTCTTTGGACTAGAAGAAGGTAAACTCCTGGGACACATAATTTCAAAGGAAGGTATTAGAATTGACCCAACTATAATAGAAGCAATTTTAAACATCAGTCATCCTAGAAACATCAAATAATTACAGGCATTCTTAGGTAAAATAAATTTTCTTAGAAGATTCATTTCTAATTTAGCAGAACTAATCATAGAATTGAATAACATGTTAAAAAAGGATTCAACACTTAAGTGGGAAGTAGAGGCTAAACAGTATTTTGAAGTAATCAAAGGAGCTCTCACTAAAACACCTGTCCTCATAAGTCTTAATTTCAAAAAGGATTTTATAACTTTTTATTTTACTTTAGAACACACGATTGAAATAGTCTTGTTGCAAAAGAATGATCAGGGTTATGAACAACCAATTGCTATTTTCAGTAAATCCTTGAAAGATGCAACACTAAAGTACAATATAATGGAAAAACAAGCAGTTTCTTTAGTGAAAGCTATTAAAAATTTCAGAGTGTACTTTTTATACTCTCACATAATTGCATATGTTCCAAATTCAGTAATAAAGGACATTCTAACTCAGAATGGGCCTGATGAAAAAGACGCAAATGGATTGCTACTATATTGGAATATGACATTGAAATAAAGCCTACAAAATTGATTAAAGGCCAAGTTTTAGCTAAACTCATGGTTGAATTGAACTGTCAGGCCTTAGATATAACTTTTATTGCTCAAATAGATGACCAAGAAGAGATGGTGACTCCACAGATCAATGAAGCTTTCATAGATTCACATTGGTATGCATACATTCTATTTGTTTTACTCAATTTACAAGCTCCTCTTGGTTTATCTAGAACTAAAGGTAGATTTTTGAAATTGCAAGCAATGAAATATTGTATCATAGATAATGCTTTATTTTGGAAAGATCATGGTGGCATTATATTGAATTGTTTAATGAAAGATGAAGATGATAAAGTAATGCAGGAATTTCATGCAGGATACTGTGGAGGACACCTCTACTAGAAAACAATTGCTAAGAAAATTTTGAGGTAGGTTTTTACTATCCCACTCTTTTTGCAGATGTTAGAAATTATGTGACCTCCTCTCACAAATGTCAGATATTTGAAGGGAAGAAGAAACTCTTACGATTACCCATCAAACCAATCTTTGTAGAAATTCCATTTCAGCAATGGGGTTTAGACTTCATTGGTGAAATTCACCCACCCTCCTCAACCCATCATAAATGGATATTGACAGCTACTGATTATTTTACCGAGTGGATAGAAGCCATCCCTTCTAGACAAGCCATTGACTCTGTCATTATCTCAATCCTTGAAAACAATATCCTTTCTAGATTTGGATGCCCACAAAAGCTCATTAATGATAATGCAACTGCCTTCAAATCCAAGAAAATGATAGAATTTTGTAACAAATACCATATCAACCTTGGACATTCCATTGCATATTACCCTCAAGGTAATGGACTTGCAGAATCCTCAAACAAAAGCGTAGTTAATATCATCAAGAAACTATTAGAAGATAACAAGAATACCTAGAATAAAAGGTTGGTTAGTGCCTTATGGGCAGACATACTAACTACCAATAAATCTATTGGTACATTTCCCTATAAATTGGTATATGGGATGGATGCTATTTTTCCATCCTCATTGGGAGTGCCAGTGATGAAAATGATTCAAGAGCTGCAAGTAAAACCAAATGATATCCAAAGAGGATAAATCAAAAAATTCATTTGTATCAAACCAGGGAAGAATTTTATGTCAAATCACAAGTGATTCAAGACAAAATAAAAAATATATTTGATAAGAAAACCAAAGCAGATGTTTTTTACATAGGTGATAAAGTACTCAAATGGGATTCCAGAAGAGAAGAAAAAGGAAAACATGGTAAATTTGACTTTCTTTGGAAAGGCCCATACATCATTTATGGTTACACAGGTAACAATGCATTTTTCTTGCAGGAGTTAGATGGAACAAATCTATCAGGTGGACCAGTCAATGGTAGAATGTTGAAGCACTGATTTTCTCCAGATTACCATTAGTTCATTTGTTTTACTTTTTTCATTGTGAATACCATTGCAAAGTATATATTGGATTGGATGATTATATTTTAAAGTTGAAGCCCGAAGATAAGGCCCTAAGCTTTGAAAGGTATAACATCATATGATTGAATAAAGGAGAGCTCAGAAAGCAGTTCCAAGGCAAGAAAAATCAAAGTTCCAAGGCCATTGATCTTAAAGTTCTTGACATCTCACCAGGAGATGCCATCCCCAATTGGAGCCACAGTTAGGGTCCTATAATAATAGGGATCATAATTTTCAATTGACTATGTTAAAGTCTTGTAATATTGTACATACTGTTAGGTCCCTATGTTACTAATTTAGTCCCTGTTATGAAGGTAAATCCTCTCTGTGGATAGAGACGATCCCTCTAGCCCTAGGGTGGGCCTAGTAACAAAAGGACATGCTAAAGTGTCTCTTCCTAGTTAATGAATGAAAAAAAGACATGGTAGATTGACCTACCTTGAATCCAACGTTGTTGTCATTACAAAAAGAGTAGTGGCCTCTCACTCCTGCCTTGGCAAATCACAATCCGTTCACTATTAAACTCAGATACCTACACATAGGATAAAGAAAAAGAACAACATACAACAGAATAGTTTCACTTATAACTATTATCCAGTCAAAGAGGGCTAAACATATCACATCAAATAAACATCATAACATAATAGTGGAACCAAACAGTAGTCATGTATATAAATGACCAGAAGGAAGAGTACAACCAATGCTTTGACGTCGCAGTCTCCTCTAGCGAGGTTTCTAGAAAAGCGCGTCTCAAATGTTGGCCAGGGAATTCGGACAGGATGAAGGCATGGACTCAAGCTCTGTTAGAAGTCATCGACTCAAGCTTCCTCAACGTAATTCCTTCTTATTCTATATTCTCTAGCAGCTCAAGTATATTATGTATAATTCTCCCATTTCAGCTAGCTACTACTAAAAGAGATAGTTTCTTTTATAGAGGAAAAGGAGGAGGTTGGGATCCCTACAAAGGTGGGAGGGAGTCCTATCCTTTAGGAGAGTTCCAAGGGAGGTGGAAACTACTAACTAAAGTAAGGAGTCTGTGGTTGTTTCAGTTCAACCACTCCCAATGACTCATCCTCGAGATGGTTGGAATGGAACCTCTGCCTCTATTTTTAAAAAACATTCCATAAATAGCTTGGCGTGGGTGTCTAACTAGCACAGAGCGCCAACTGGCGTGGGCTCAGTGTTAAATTTCTCTGTCGGCGCGAGGGCATAACTGGCTACTCGCGCTAAGGCAAAAATAGGGATTTTTACAGCTTTGCTCAGGGAATTGTCAACAAGAATAATGTTTCTTTCATAAAAAGGGATGCAAGGATGGTATTTGCAAAGCATGACACTGCTTATTGGTCACAGAAATGACCCTGCAATGTGTGAGTTGGGGATTGCAGGGACAGTGACAAAATGCTGTGCAACAGATGCCCCCTAAAGCATGAAGTGAGGGGTGAAATTCCTTATGAGAACGCGTTCAAACCAAAAACCGCTATCAGAAGACCTGCAATTAAAAATACAACTGATATCTATGATATATGAATCATGTGGCATGGGCGCAACCATCCATAATAGAGTATATAAAAACTGAGATCCGAGGTATGGACACAACCATCCAGCAGGAAGGATCAATAAATAGAATCAGGTATGGTCGCATCTTGGATTTTATCAAACAAAACCTAGGGTCTTGCACTCCATCTCGACCTGAACAAGTACAATTTTGAGCATGCGAATATATGAGCTGACGTCAAACATGTAGGAAAATCGTCTGATTACCAGCCAATGATGAAAGCCGTTAAAAGACGCAAGAGAAACCACCAATGATGACGATGGCCCTCAAGGTACAAAAGGTACAATCTACAGAATGTGAACAATTATCTGACATTGAACATCTGCAGAATCACTCGATCAAAGGCCAATGATGTGAACCTTGTGTCGAATGCGAAAAACTTGCCATTGAGGCATGCAGGCTCCAAGGTACCAGAAGGGAGTCTCTAGATCAAATTCCTGGATAATGAGCTGAAGTCGATAGGAAGTGACCTGGTCGAAGGAGGGCCATAATTTTTCCCACATCATTGACACGAGATAGAGGAACATGATGAAAGTGGATTAGGACCAACAGGAGATCAGAGGAAGGTTGACAATTGCAGAGGCAAACTTCTCTTGAACATATCAACAACACAACACTATATTTGGAAGTATTTTACATCAAATGATCTGAGGTCATGATGATGTGGCAAAGAGAAGATGAGAGGTCAAAATAGATTACCCAAACCCATGGAGGCAAAAATGACGAAATGAGATGTTCCCAACCTGACACAAATGCAGACAAGTGCCATGTTCAAGAGCGACATACTGCGAACATAACTAAAACTTGTTTCCATTTCCCCCCACCATTTCTGGCGAGTACCCCAATTATTTTTTAAAATAAGGTTGAAGGGGATAACATATGCTTGCACTGTAAGTTTTTCCTTCAGAAAAATCCAACCTAGTACATTTTATGAGCCCTAGGAAGGAGGAACTCGAATAACGTCATGGTGACGAAGTTCGATGTCATCAGGGTTTAACGAGTCTAAAAAAGGAAGAAATCGACATCTTTTCATGTCTAGAGAGTTTGAAAAGAAGGCAGAAAATAAAAATCCAGCAGTCCCTTTTCGTAGGTAGTCTCACAGGTCCGAAAAAGGTAGAAAAATGTGTCTGAGAGAACCTCTTAGTCATGATACGCTAAGGTATTCCTTTTTTGTAAATAATCCATCCCAGCCCGAAAAATGGTTAAACGTATACTGGGTAGATATCGTTTCACATCAATTTAACGAGTTCAAAACGACAAGAATCTCGACAATCTTTTCAATTTTAGAGAGTCAGAAAAGAGCTGAAAGATGACTCTAGTAGTGACTTTTTTGTGTTTTTACCGAGTCTTAAAAAGTATAAAATATAACTCATTACTTCATCATTGTCACATGAAAAACTTGTTTCTACACAAGAGACATGTGTAAAACCCATTTCTTGAAAATAATATAATAAAATAATCGAAAAAAAGTCTTAAAACCTAATTAGGGTTGTGAAAAAGTTATAAAATGCCAAAAATGGTAAATATAATTACTTTTCATTTTTTACCTCTTGTGGAACAATAGTTACCCAGCAAAGGTGCCCCAAGTACAGATGAAGGCAGTCTTGTGTTTATCAGTCAGGAGAATGTTGATCTGATTATATCTCGAAAAACCATCCATAAGGGAAAAAATATCGCTCCCGACACAGTCGTCAATGATTTGATCGATGAAGAGAGTAGGATAATTATCCTTAGGACAAGCTCGATTGATATCATGATAGTCAACACAGACACGAATAGTGCCCTGTTTCTTTTCTACAGGAACAATATTAGAGACCCATTCGGTCAATGGAATTGGATAAATGAAACTAGCTTTCAGAAGATTTTCCACTTTGGCCTTAATGGCAGCAGCTTTCCTAGGATGCACGGGACAAAGACGCTGACGAACAAATTTCGAACCAGGGTAAGTAGGAATTTTGTGTTCCACGATGCTAGGATAAATGCTGGGCATTTCTTCGTAGGACCATGCAAAGACATCCTGGAATTCGCGAAAATTCTAGTATAGACTTTCACTTCATCAGAAGAACAAGTAACCTCAATATGGATGTTCTCGAAGATTCTCGGTTTAATGGAAAATTTGATAGGAATTGTCTGAGTAATGCTACTGAAGTTACCTTCCAAAAAAAATTCTTGGACCTGAATAGGTGTTTGAAGCATAGGAGAAGGAAACTGAGTGGCAAAACGCTCAAGACAGGTAGACATGGCCCCGAGACTTGGTAGAAACGAGGAACGATGATGACCATCGTCCCACGGTAGATCGTCGAGAGACAGGGTTTCCATGATAGCCTCATTGGAAGGAAACACTTCTTTCAAAGGATCCGGTGAATCAAAATCACCAAGCCAAGGGGATTGAGAATAGATGTCAAGAGTCACGCTCGAAGGAGAAGAATTAGAGGACGGAGTGTCTGATGCAGCAATGAGTTCACAATAATCAATTTCAATCAGACTCAACGGCATCGAATCTATGAACAAATAAATCTGTTTAGGAGAAGGGATAACCCAGGTGTCATCGGTGCGAGAAATCATATTGACCTTGCCATTATTTGGTGGTGGAAGGGGAAAAATACCCATGAGGACATGGTCCTTGAAAAGGCCTGGCCCGATGCTCTCGTAGGAAGTAGGGATCTTGTCCACATAGGGAACGTTGTTCTCGGAAGAAGAATTGAAGAAAGACAATTGATTAACTGTAATAATCTTTCCTTTGTGCGAGAACTTCAAAACACAAAAGAGAGTGGACAGAACGCACAACATGACGTGAGTCCAACTGCGTTTGAGGAGAAGATTATAATTGAGTTTAGCATCAACGACTTCGACCTCGACATTGACTGTCTTCCCTTCCAATGTAATGGGTAAAATAGCGGGAACACCAAGAGGTTTAGATTCCCTTCCATCAAATGCTTCAAGGGCATTGGGGGAAGAAGTGAGAGCTAGAGAACCAATGGATTTCCAACAGCAGATGACATGACACAGGTGGATGCACCCTTTTCCATGACGGCCCGGTGAATATTCAAACCATTAATACCAACTTGAATGATGAGTGAAATTTGGTGCGGGAGTCGCGAGACGAAATTATCTAAATCGAAAGCAAGAAGGCTAGTGTTAGCAGGATCGACCCCACCTATCACAGATAGCAAAGCCTTCCATTGCGATGGACAACTCTGAAGTACTTCTAACGCAGAAATTATGGATGGTGCCTGAGCCAAATCCTCAACAATACTGTAATGCTGAGCGGCATGGGAATTAGGATTGTATGAAGACTTACGGAGTACGCCTTTGGAAGGCGGACGAACAACGGATTCAGCTCTAGGATGTTCAATCTCAAGAGATCTAGAAACAGGTGGAGGAGGAGGAAAATCAATGATCTCTTTCCTCGCTTCCTGACACAAACCAGAATAATCTTTCGATCGAGTAGCAATATAAGTGGGTGCAAAACTATTCATCATGAACACTTGAAAACTAGATGGGGCAGAAGACTGAGGGTGCTCTACCATCTGGGTCTACTGAGGGAAAGGTTATTTAAGAATGGCCGGAGCTCTTTGGGTGCCTTTGAGCAATCGAATCACTTTAGACTGTCGAGTATAGTCCTTGGTGAAGTGCTCATCATCACAAATCAAACAAGGATACTTCGGTTTGCATTGAGAACTATCAATAGAACGAGGTTTTGGAGAATCCTGTTTCAGGGTATCAGCTTTGGCCTTACCTTTACCCTTATTTTTACCTTTGGAAGTTTTATCTGTAGGATTGGCCTGAACAAAATTCACTTCTGCAGGTTTGCTAGAATTCAAAGTGTTGAAGAGGTAAATCCCCTCTGCGGACAGAGGCGATCCTTACTAGCCCAGAATGGGTCTAGCAACAATCATCAAATGCTACAGCGCAAGTTCATAATTGCGAATAAACAGACCAACGTTGGAGGCCTACCTGGAGTCCAACACTATGATTCGTAGAAGAGACAGTGTTCCCGTTCCTTAGCCTCGGCAGATCACGATCCCCACGATCTCCGTGAATGGACACCTGCACATGCAAGAAACAATATGAATACAAGCATAAAATCCAGAATACGCAACTATATATCAGTCAGAAAGGATATAACTCATCATTATCATAAACGAAAGAGAGAGTGGAACCAAAACCAGTAGTCATTCATTAATAAAAAATTGAAAGAGAGTACAACCAATGTTCTGACGCTAAGGTCTCCTTCGGAGGGGTCTCCAGTAGAACACGTCTCGCAAAGCCTGCCAAGGATGGGAAAAGCCTCTCTTAGAGTCTCTCGACAATAGTCTCCTTGCTTGAGTTTGGCCTTAAGGGAAGAATGAGGGCTCTTGTAGCATTAAGGCTCTTGGGAATTTGAGAACTTGGAGATTCAAGACTTGGGCACTTCAAGACTAGCTTGCAATGGAAATGGGCAAGCTTTTATAGATGGAGGAAGGGGATTTGGGATCCCTATAATTGTGGGATTGGCCCTATATTCAAGAAAGCTTCCATGAGAGGTGGAAAACCACTTCCCTTACATGGAATTCCCTGAGCCAAACCTCCCAACTCAAGATAGATAACAGTTTCTGAGTATTTTGAAACGAAACTTCCGCCATTTTATTTAAAAAACACTCCTTAAATTGGCTGGCGCGACTGCGACTCTGGGACAGAGCACCAGTTGGCGCGGCCTCTTTGTAGGATTTTCCCTATTGGCACGAGTGATGAACTGGATACCCGCGCCAATGCAAAAATGGGTGTCTTTATGGTTTTTTGCAAGGAGATGTCTTTAGGGAAATTGAAACTCATGTTTAGAGGAATGCAATGATAGTGGTTTCAAGGCATGACATTGCTCACAGGTCACAGAATGGGCCCTCCAATGTGCGGGACAGGGAATGGTAGGGACGGTGACAAATTACTGTGTAATAGATGCCCCCTAAAGCATGAGGCCCGAGAGAGAGAGAGGGGTGAAATGCTTTACGAGAACGTGTCCAACTGAAACTCCGCCGTCGGAAAATCTGCGTGGAGAAATACAACTGATATCTCAAGTACACGATGTATATGTGGTATGGGCGCAGCCATCCATAATAGATTATACAATAATCCACATCCAAGGTATGGACGCATCCATCTAGTGAGGATCGATAAATAGACTTAGGTATGGTCGCAGCCATCTAGTGAACAAGTCATAATAATCCACAAAATCGCAGCCTGGATTACAACAGACACAATCCAGGGTCTTGCGCTCCATCTTGAACCGAACAAAGCACAAGTTCAAGCATGTGGATGAGTGGGCTGAAGTCGAACATGCAAGAACATCGCTTGATTACCAGCCAGTGATGAAAGCTGTTAACAGACGCGAGAGGTACCGCCAATAATGATGATGTCCCTCAAGGTACTACAGGTACAATCTACGACATGTGAATCAATGAGCTGGCATCGAACACCCGTAGAATCACTTGATCAGAGGCCAATGATGAAAACCTCACGTCGAATGTGACGAACCTGCCATTGAGGCATGCAGGCTCCAAGGTACCATAAGGGAGTATCTAGATCAGTTTCCTGGATAATGAGCTGAAGTCGACATGAAGTGACCTTGATCGAAGGTGGGCCATAATGTTTCCCAAATCATCGACATGAGACAGAGGAACATGATGTTTTTTGTGAATCAGAATCAAATGAGAGTCAGAGGAAGGTTGATATTTTCAGAGGTCAACTTCTCTTGAACATATAACGGCACAAATAATGGTTTTGGAAGTATTTGACATCAATGGATCAGAGGTCCTGGTGACGAGGCAATGAGCAGAGGAGAGGTCAAAAGGGATTATCCAAACCCACGGAGGCAAGTGAAAGAACGAGATGAGATATCCCCAACCCGACACGAATGCAGACAAGTGCCATGTTCAAGAGCGACATACTGACGACACGACAATGATGATGGTTCCATTTCCCCCCCACCATTTCTAGCGAGTACCCCAATTATTTTTGATAACAAGCTTGAAGGGGATAGCATATGCTTGTAATATAAGTCCGCCCTTCGGGCAAATCCATCCTAGTACATTTAACGAGCCCTAGGAAGGAGGAACTCAGAGAACATCATTTCGACTGAATCCAATGTCATCAGGGTTTAACGAGTTTGACAAAGGAAGAACTCGACGTATTTTCATATTTAGAGAGTTTGAAAAGACAGCAGAAAAGTAAACTCCAAAGGTCCATTTTCGTAAATAGTTTCTCAGATCCGAAAAGGTAGAAAACAATATCCGAGAAAACCTCCTAGTCGCGATAGGCTAGGGTATTCTTTTTTCGTAAATAATCCATCCTAGCCCGAAAAAGGGGTAAACGTATACTGGGTAGATGTCGTTTCGCAACCACTTTAACGAGATCGAAACGACAAGGGCCTCGGCAATATTTTCATGTTTAGAGAGTCAGAAAAGAGCTGAAAGATGAATCCAAAATGACTTTTCGTGTTTTTACCGAGTCAGAAAAAGTATAAAATACAACTCGTTTCGCCATTTACGTTGCATAAAAACTTGTTGCTGCACAGAAAGGCAAGTGTAAAATCCATTTTCGACAAAACATACGAAATATTAATGAAAAAATGACTTTTTAAACCTAAATAAAGCTCAAAAAGTTATAAATAAGTCTAAATGGTAAAAATAAAATTACTTTTACTTTTTACCTGAGTGAAGAGCAACATTTTTCCATTTACTGTGCAAACTTCTGGCGTCGATTGCGATCGATTCGGGCTACCATTCAGAGTTCCGTCAGTTCCAGGTAAAAGGCGCTTCCTTGTTCTTCATTTCAATCCATTTTTCAATAGTTTTCCATCATGCAATAGACTTCTGTGGCAAATTTTTGAATTTTTAGGGCTCCGCTCATTGGCGCGGGTATCGGGCATGGACCCGCGCCAATGGGCTTTTATATGCAAAAGGCTCGCGCCAACTAGCGCGAATGTTCCTAAAACAGCCGCGCCAGCGGCCGAACCTAATTTTCCGCCTAAAAATTCGACATTTTAATCAATTTGAATGAATTTTGAAGCTCAAAAAAGATCTAATTAAAGGTTTGTGACCGTGTTGATGCAAGAAACTGAGAAAAATGGTGATTGAGTGGAAAGAAAGAGAGCATGGGGAAGAGGATGAAATGGCCATGGAGAATGAGGCCTGTATGAATGCCCTCAGAAACTGCGGGCTCAAGAAATTCTTCCTGACACCTTGTTTATGAGCTCAACCTGAGCTACTTCAGTACCTGGTGAGCATTTGGGATGAACAGGAACAAGTATTCAAGCTACGAGACCAGGTGTTAGAACTGGACGTTTCTGATGTGTACTTCATAACCGGACTGTCACGCAGAGGTCCGGTGCCCATACTGACAGGGAGCAGATCGTTTGGTGAGAAAATGGAGGAAGTGATGGCATGAGTGTGCCCAAGGGCACAAATGGGATCAAGGAGTAAAAAGGTGGATATCCACACCATCCCCGATCTGGCACTACGAGTAGTGCTACATACCATCACGCAGGCTGCGAGATCGCAGGCACCGCACGAAGCGACGAAAGCCCAACTCTTACTAGCTTCAGAGTGTATGAGTCCCATACTATTTGATTGGGCCACAACAGCAATGATCAACATCAAGAGACAGCTGACGAGATGCAAACAAGCCAAGCTGAAGTAGTTTGGCTACGGGTCCATCCTGGTATCGTTCATTCTGGAACGATTACCAATCTTCCAGGGCCAAGGGGCCGTTGTAGCGGAGCCGATACCACGAGAGCTGAGAATGGCTCGCTGGGCAGCACTAATGCCCAGAGCAGGAGGAGGCCAACAGATGTCCTGGAGGCCAGAGTTTTTTGGGTGGTTTCGGAACTAGTTGATTGTAGTTGAGGACTGGCCTAATGCCGGGACAGACTTTATTGGAGACCCAGATCTCCCACTACCAGAGGGAGAGGATTGGGATGAAGAGCTGGGTATAATATGTTTTTATTTTTATGTTTTATGATTTTTTGTTAATACATGTCCGTTCTGACAGCAGTTACATGCGTATGCAGATGTTGGCCCAGAGAGACCAGCCGGGATGTCTCCTATCGCACGGAGAACTCAGCTCGCAGTCGATCCTCATGAGGAGGGTGCAAAAGGAGCAGAGTTGGTCCAGAACCTTGAGGGGATCGCCCGAGGGATTCCAGACTACGCCCAGCTGGCGGATGTACCGTTAGCATATCAGAGACATACGGTGGGAGCGCCTAGTCGCCTCCACCGTCTACTGAGACACCTAGTGCGTGCGATGACTTGTTATCATGAGCACCACGCAAAATAGCCTTCTAGGGCTTTATTTCATGCATATTTTTGAGAGACGTGTCATCTCCGGATGTAATAAGACAAACATGTATATTTTTTGATCTTATGTGACACATGCCATGTAAACATTTCGATATCTATCTATATACATATCTATTTCTGGATGGATTTTCCTTTCACATGTGATGATGTTCTTATAAATTACGCAAATGTCTATCTAAAACCATATTAGCTACTGCATCCATTAATGTATTCATGTGCCGAGGTATATGTTGATATGTAATATAGTCAAAATTTCTTTCCAGTAAACAAACACGCAGATATAGATGTAAAATGTGTGGATTTCTTACTGAATAGTGACCATTGAGTTGTGATAGTACGAGTTGTGAGTCTAGATATACAAGCAATTCACAGATACCAAGGTTTACAGCCTCAGTTAATAATTCTAAAATAGCACTATATTCTGCGACGTTATTTGTAGCACGTCCCAGACACACACCTTGCAGGTTCACCAACTCACCATCATGATCATAGATTACCCAGGCTGTCGAAGACAGATTCCTGGTACTGCGGGAGGCACCATCCGTGAACCCAAGAAACGGATTGATGGACATCTTCACAATCAGGAAGACCCGATCAGCAGAAAGAAATTTACATTGCACACCACACCACATATGCACACAAATGAATAAACACACCTATGTACACACACCACACAAAAAATGACTTTAAGCGTAGTATTTCTTCAGGTACAACCCATTTCTAGGCTGTGCCAGTGGAACTCCTTCATAATCTATAAGCTCATAGGCCCCATTCTTTAACACTCGTTTAACTATGTAGGGCCCATGCCACATGGGTTGGAACTTCCCCGCCCCAAGCTTATCGTGTGCTTGATCATACAGGAGGACAAGGTCCCCTTCAACAAAGGAACGTGGTGAAACAGATTGATCAAAATGGGCTTTGACCCGCTTTTTTTGTGCCTCAATAACTAAGGCAGCTAAGCAGCGGGTTTCATCTAACCATTCCAGATACAGGAGACGCTCTTCTTCAGCAGAAGTGTCGGGTAGAAGTTCTACAGCTAATTTCAAAGAAGGAATCTCGCATTCAACCGGAAGAGTGGCTTCCAGACCATACACCAGTTGAAATGGTGTGAATCCAGTTGCACTCTTAGCAGATGTTCGGTAAGCCCAGAGAGCTGAGAATAGTTGGAGGTGCCAATTTTATTTATGAATCCCAACTGTTCGTTGAAGCATGGTGACCAAAACCTTGTTCACTGCTTCCACCTGGCCATTTGCCTGAAAGTAATATGGCGTTGAGCTATCGTGGCGTAATTCCAACCTCGATTTCAGCTCGGCCATCATATAATCTCGAAAATGTGTACCATGGTCGGTAACGATGGCCTGAGGAACCCCGAAACGTGCGATGATGTGGTTGAAGATGAACTGAGCAGCTGTTTTACCGTCGGCCGCAAGTGTAGGCATCACTTCGGCCCACTTGGTGAAGTAGTCGACAGCTACGATTATATACGCATGCCCCCCAGCCAAACGAGGGTTACACGTCATAAAATCCACGCCCCATTTCGTAAAAGGGCCGACGGTAACAACAAGATGCAAAGGAAGAGGTGGCGCGCGCATCTTGCGCTGAAACACTTGGTACGCGTGACATTTGCGGACTGCCGTAATACAGTCTTTGAATATTGACGGCCAGAAGTATCCTACTCGCAGAATCTTTTGAGCAGTAGCATATCCAGACATATGTCCACCACAGGCGCCACTGTGGCAGTCATTGAGGGCCTTTTCAGCCTCTTCCAAGGTAAGGCACTGGCGGAGCACCGAATCTACTCCAACACGGTATAAGGTATCTCCTATGATACGGTAGGTTTGAGACTGATGCCGAATTCGACGTCTGGCATATTTAGTCAACTCAGACCGAAATGTGGAGGTCTGAAGATACACAATGATATCGCCATACCAATGGTTACGAGTACTGATGAGGAAAATAGTTTCGTCTGGTATATGGTCTTTAGAGTGTGAAGGAGCGGAGTCTGTAGGGAGAGAGCATATAAGATCCGCGAAAACCAGTGACTTAGTTGACTTAGCGGTGGTGAACTCGAAGTCAAACTCCTGCAGGATAACGATCCATTTGGAGTACTTGCCCCCCAGAAATTGTCGAGAGAGAATATATGTCATGGGGTTACAGTCTGAAACCACGGTAATCGTGCGCAGCAGGATGTAATGGCGAAAGTGTTGCACAGCATGTACGGCGGCTAAAGTCAAATTCTCGACATGAGCATAGCGTGTTTCCGTGACAGATAATAAACAACATGTTCATTACCTTCATTGTCATCCTACACCAGAACCATAACAATGGTGCTAAACGCGGCAGAAAGATACAAAGTGAAATCGCGGCGATAATCAGGAGGACGAAGCAAAGGAGCATTAACAAGTAACGTCTTCAACTTCTCAAAGGATTGTTGAGAAATTTCGTCCTAATGGAAGGGAAAGTCCTGCTTTAATAGGCGTGTGAATCCTTTAGTCACCTCCGCGTAGTTCGGGATAAAGCGTCGAAGGAAGTTCGCTTTTCCCTGCAGACTCTACAACTGATATAGTGAGGAGGGTGATGGGATATTGATGATAGCCTCGACTTTTAAAGGGTCAAGGCGAATTCCATCTTTGGAGACTATGAATCCCAATAGACGGCCATAATCCATGCAGAAGATGCATTTATGAGGATTAAGCCTAATATTGTAGCGCCTACAGCAAAGGAAGATCTGGCGGAGGTGTTCAGGGTGCTCCTCTCGCCTAGCCGAATGAGCTGGCAAGTCGTCTAGATAAGGCTGAACGATATGGTGAATGTCATGGAAAGCGTAAGACATCGCACGCTGGAAAGTGGCTCCAGCGTTCTTCAAGCTGAACGGGAGCTTTTTATACGTGAAAGTACCCCACGGACAGATGAAAGTAGTCTTGTGTTGATCCTCAGGTGCAATATTAATCTGATTATACCCTGAGAAACCGTCCATTAAGGAATAAATCTCACTTCTGGCACATTCGTCGATGATCTGGTCTATGAACGGAGTGGGATAGTTATCTTTTGGACAGGCGCGATTGATGTCGCGATAATCGACACATACCCTAATAGTACCCTGCTTTTTATCGACAGGGACAATGTTGGAAACCCATTCTGTGAGGGGGATGGGATAAATAAAGCTCGCGTTCAGAAGTTTTTCAACTTTTGCCTTAATTGCAGCGGCTTTACGAGGATGCATGGGGCGTAAGCGTTGGCGCACGGGCTTCGCACCAGGGTAGGTTGGAATCTCATGCACTATGATACTGGGATCAATCCCAGGCATTTCCTCGTAAGACCAGGCGAACACATCTCTAAATTATTTAAAAATATCAGTATAGACTTGAATCTCATCAGGAGAACAATTCACTCCCACGTGAATATTCTCAAAGATCCCCGATTTAACGGAGATGTTGATCAAGATGGTTTGAGTGATATTACTCAGGTTTCCCTCCGAAAAAACCTCGTGCGTCAAGATGGGCGTTTGAAGAGGAGGGGTAGGAAACTGAGATGCATAATGCTCTAGACAATCTGACATAGCCCACAAGCTAGGCATGAAAGAGGAACGATGATTTCCATTGCCCCAAGGCAGCTCTTTGAGAGACATAGTTTCAATGATAGATTCATCGGAAAGAAAAGTCTCTTTTAGAGGATCAGGTGAATCATCTTGACCAAGCCAGGGGGATTGAGAGTAGACGTCTAGAGCCATGCTCAAAGGAGCATGCTGAGGAGGTGGAGGATCAGATGCGACAACAATTTCACAGTAGCTAATCTCTACTGGAGTTAAGGGCATTTATTCTCCAAACTAAAACACCTTCTCAGGCGTAGGGATGAGCCAGGGGTCATTAGACCTGGAAATCATGTTAACTTGAGCGGTGTGTGGTGGTGGTGCGGGAAAAATACCCATGAGGACGGGGTCTTTGAAGAGACCGGGCCCTACACTATCAGGGGGATTTGGAATTTGATCCACGTATGGGACGTTGTTCTCGGAGGTGGAGGTGAAGAATGACAATTAATCCACCATAACGATTTTTCCCTCGTGAGGGAACTTAAGAAGTCAAAAAACGGTGGATGGCACGCATAGCATGGCATGAGTCCAGCTGTGGCCAAGAAGTATATTGTAGTTGAGCCTGGCGTCAACCACTTCTACTTCGACATTGATAGTCTTCCCCTGTAAAGTAATCACTAAACTCTCGAGAACACCCAGGGGTTTGGATTCTCGACCATCAAATGCCTCTAGGGCATTGGGAGATGACGAAAGGGTCAGAGAGCCAATGGCCTTCCAACAAGAAGATGACATAACACAGGTAGAGGCACCCTCATCCACAACGGCCCTATGAATGTTAAGACCGTTGATCCCGACTTGAATAACAAGAGCAATCTGATGTGGAAGTTGGGAGGTGAAATTCTCTAAATCGAAGGTGAGAAGACTCGAATCGGCGGGATCAATGCCACCGATTGCAGACAATAAAGCCTTCCGTTGCGAAGGACAACTTTGAAGAACTTCTAGTGTAGACACAGCAGAAGGCGCTTGTGCCAAATCCTCAATAATGCTGTAGTGCTGAGCGGCACGGGCATTCGGATTATAAGAAGATCTTCGTAAGACACCTTTAGAAGGTGGCTTCACAACGGGTTCAGGAGTAGGCTTCTCGATTTCCAACGAACCGGAGACAGGTGGGGGAGGTGGTCCATCCGCAACTGCCTTCCCGGGTGCCTGCCGCGATTCGTTATAATCCTTCGAATGCGTAGCGACGGAGATAGGTGCAGCACCATTCATCATAAAAACTTGGGACCCAAATGGTGCAGATGGTGATGGATGTTCAACCATCTGGGTCTGTTGAGATGGGAATGGCTCTTTAAGAACTGCCGGAGTCCCTTTAGAGCCCTTGAGAATTTGACTAACCTCAGATCGTCGTGGACAATATTTGGTATAATGGTCTCCTTCACAAATGAGGCAGGGGTACTTCGGTTTACGTTGAGAACCATCCTCAGTATGGGATTTGGATTCTGGATTTGGGGCGTTGGATTTGGATTTACCTTTTCCCTTCTTTTTCCCCTTGGAGGCTTTCTCCGCAGGATTGGCCTGAACGGCGTTCACCTCCGCGGTTTTTCCAGAATCAGACGGGGCGGGATTAGCAGGAGTATTGTTGGAAGAATTAGACTTCTGCTTCCCATTTGAAGATTTCTTCGAATTCTGAGACACGGAACCAATGACACCATCTACTGCAGGGGCAGGTAGAGCCTTAGAGGTTCCGGACCATGGAGCATCAGGCAAGATATCATAAAGCGTGCCGGACTGAGAATATACAAGATCTAGATATTGGGCACGCGCAATGACTTGTTCTTCCGTCACACACGCTCCCATCGCAATATCTTGGGCAATTTTGTTCACAAAGGAGGTGGTGAACCAGTGAGTTAGTATCTGATCAGGTATATGAAACTTGATCAGTCTACGATGGCGCCGCCACTCATGAATGTGATCAGAAATGTGAGTGGCCTTGTCCTGCTTCAAAGAAGTCAGGAGGTGCGTCCCGGCTTCATAACGAACTGGTGAATGAAAGTGCGTTAGAAAAGCCATGGCTAAGGAATTAAAATCTTGGAAGATGCCACAGGATAACTCGATGTACCACTTAGCAGCAGCTCCAGTCAAAGTGCGCTGGAAGAGGCGCAGACGAATTGAATCATCGACCCAAGAGTTGGACGAACACCAAAGATGATACGTCATCACATGCGCTTGGGGGTCCTCTCCAGATTTACCCTTAAACTTGGGGTAGTCATCTGGTATCTTGGTAGGAACTGGAGGCCAATAAGGATTATGTAAACTCGGATCATTGGTCAGTTTTGAAACATCCAACAACTCCAAGGTGGCTAGGAACGGCAATGGCGGATTGACCGGCATGCCAGGCCTGGGATGAGGACCGGTACCTGTACTCCATGCTGGTTGGTAATATCCTTGCCCCCATGGGTTCTGTCCCGTAGGATTCTGACTGTAGGGGGTGTAGGTCATATAACCAGACTGATTTGGTTGATGGTAACCAGTGTGTGGGGCTTGATAACCAGAGTACGGACCCTGATTATGTGTCGGCCCAGTATAAGCAGCATTTGGATTTGGCTGCTAAGTATAGGTAGACCCAGGTTGATGAGGATAATACTGAGAACCTCGGGGCTGGTTATCATTCGGTTGAGATTGACCATGGGGATAATAACCACCCTGAGGATGAGTCGGCTGCTAATAGGTGGAACCTGATAACTAGGGCACAACTGTTGATTTGGCTGTGGAGTCGAATAAATCGTTTGCTGGGCAGGGTTAATGGAATGAGCGGGCTGCCCTGAATGAACAGGTTGACCCGGCTGAGAGGGCTGACCTGAGTGAACAGGTTGACCTGGATAGACAGGCTGCGCCAGTTGCACAGGTTGACCTGGCTGTAAAGGAGCCCTAGGTTGTACCGGATGGGCCGGTTGGCCTAGAGGTGGAACACCGGGTTGCACCGGATGGGCCGGTTGGCCTGGTGGAGGAATAGGGCCAGGTGTTTGCGGGTAACCGGTTTGACCTGGAGCGGAACCATAGGATGGTCCCAGCTGATATGCAACGTTAGAACAACAGGATACTGCGGTTGTATAGGTTGAGAAGGCTGGATTTCCCCCCCAGGACCATAGACCAGTCCCGGTTGGTACCCCGCCTGAGGTTGCATAGGTTGACTGGAAGGGCTATAATACTGTCCTTGCGGACCGTACGATGGCCCTTGCTGGCCTGCAGAATAGCCTTGCATGGGCTGCCCCTATGGGTCACAAGGATAGCCAAGTTGGCCCAAAGGTTGGCCTTGGAAAGGTTGCCCTTGCGGGTTATAAGCCTGGTTATAAGGTAAAACTTGAGCATGGAGGTAAGCCTCAGGAGCGGGTAGATGCAAAATGTCCCCGTGCTCATCATACTGACCTGGAAAAGCATACATGGGCGTACCATCCTGTGCATAGTGCGAAAAGTAAGAGCGGTTGGGATCTTGGGAGGATGGTCCAACCTCGGGGTTCGGCTGCTGCATGGACAACCGATACTCCTCCGGAGAGATGTTCTTTGGTATAGAAGTCGCTAAATAGATGTCTTCAGGAGACGGCATAGCCCTGGCAGAGGGAGCCGTGACAACGGGTGTAGATGCAGCCACACAGACAGTGGGCCGGACGGGTACAGAAGTAACGGGTGTCTGAGGGGACACCCCCAGTGAAGGAGCAGCTGGCCTCGGAGAAGGAGCTAACACTCCCATAGAGGCTGCGGCGGAAATGATCTGACCTAAAGACCTGAACCCCAGTGGTAATGAGGGACTGGACGTTGACGTGACAGCTGTTTCAGAGTTGTCTCCCGAAAATAATCTTCGTGGGAAGAGCTGATAGTCTTCACCAGACATTGGGATTTCCTCACCAGAATCACTCATGTTCGAGCCTGCCACTAGATCTCGTAATAGACGACGAGGACTAGGAGGAAAAACAACAGCTATAAAAGGCGAACCTGATGTAAGAGAAAGGAAATCAGCTCCTAATCTCAATTCAGACACAGGGTCCGAAAAGGGCCAATTGAACTCAACTGGTCCCCCAAAGGGTTGCTCAGAAAGAACCGGTCCCCCGTCAGGAAACTTGGAAACAATGGGCTGTTGTGGTTCAGTAGAGGATTGTGAAACCTCTGATGAATCGTCATTATAAGGACTACCAGTAGACGAAACCGAGGGTTTCGCCACTGTGGCAGAAACGACAGGAGAAAAAGATCAAACACACACACGGGCTGAAAAAGAGTCAAGACACATGATCAAACGGTTAACAAGCAAAGTCTAACAAGGCGTGTAATCGTGGGTGATTAATTTTTACCACATTGAAAAATAAGAAATTTCACCGTTTCATGTTTTAAGAGTCGAGAAATGGTAAAAAAGGTGACTCTATCTCTTTCAGATTTGACACAAGCGTGAAAGCACAAGCGCTTGGTGATCCTTTCAATTTAGGGAGTCAGAAAATATCAAATGATTTCTCAGGAATACTAGGCAAAAGGGTGTACCAAATAACCGTGAACTGCAATATACACCTTGGTTTCAATAACGAATGAGAAATCAACCAAGGACTTTCCGTACGTGCAGGAAATCTCCCCGAATGCTGTGTTCGGTGTATCACCGATATAGGGCGGCAGACTCGACTTCCTATGGATAAAGGATTGAAACCAAGTGGGGTCTCCCTTTATATACGTGACGGTACGGGGAGCACAAGTCCGTACTAGCGCTGTCTAAAGCCAAGATGCGAACGACAACTACTAGGTTTTAAGACGCCGGAACACGTCTCTAGCCTAGACCTCTAAATATGTTTCATTAGATTTCAATGCTGCCTTAGTGTAAATTGAGTAGATTTTAAAGTTGATCTTCAATTACGTTTCAGTTTTCAGGCCCTAACGAATGTGCTGTCTCAAAAATCTCCTAAATGCAAAACTACATGCCACAGTACATCATTTCGTTCGATGAAAGCTAGCTACAGAAGAGTTGAGAGCTTTTTACACAAACAAAAATGATCAGAAGACAATCAATGATATCTCTAATGCAACTAATGAAACTAAAAACTTTTCTTTCAAATTTACTAATTACTAGCAAAATCGAAAAGATTTCAATTCGCACTAATCAACCACAAGCAAAAGAGAATTTTTTTATTTTCAATGTTTGATAGCTAGATGCACTAAACAAACCGAAAACAAATGAAAAGCAATTCGAGAAATGGTATTAAGAGAGTAAAACGAACAAATTTCACTCAATGGCACAAACAATCAAATCTCAAATCGACCAAAGTCTCTTAAAACCAAGAAAAAGTCCCAAAGGCTCCAATGGACCGTGTGATCTAGGCCCAAAGCAAGACCAAACGAAATTTGAATGAAGAGAAGGACAATCACCCAAAAATCGTGACAAAACGGTAAAAAACCACTAAGAGAATGCGGAGGAGCAATCAGAAAATTGAGTGGACTAACAAAACACCAAAACTCCTAAGGAGGGCTCGACACACAAAGCCACTAGATGCCCTAGGGCTTAAAACGTGAAATCGATGGAGAAAAGAAAACAACCAAAGGATGAAGGCAAAATCCCAGTCAAACAGGACTCCAACACACTCAGGTAGCCGAAAAACCAAAAATAAATACACTGACCAGACCCAGAGAGCTCAAAACTGAAGGAACCCTACTGCCTCACAGGATTGGCGCGACTGTGAGGTTGTAACTGGCGCCAGAAAGCAATTGGCACGGGTAATACACAAGAAACCTGTGCAAATTGGTGCGATTGTCAAGCTAAAAAGCGCACCAGCCGAGTTTCTCAGCCAAAATAAAAAGAACCACTCCAGAAGCAGATCAATGATATCCAAGCAAACCAAGAAGCAAAAACAGCAAAAGAACCCAGCCCACAAGGCTAACCAAGCAAGGAAAACTGCGAAACAATCAAAATGAGACAATCAAAACTAGATGCTCCCTAGCGGAGTTGCCAAAATGTTGAAGAGGTAAATCCCCTCTGCGGACAGAGGCGATCCTTACTAGTCGAGAACGGGTCTAGCAATAATCATCAAATGCTACAGCGCAAGTTCCTAATTGTGAATAAATAGACCAACGTTGGAGGCCTACCTGGAGTCCAACGCTATGATTCGTAGAAGAGACAGTGTTCCTGTTCCTTAGCCTCGGTAGATCACGATCCCCACGATCTCCGTGAATGGACACCTGCACATGCAAGAAACAATACGAATACAAGCATAAAATCCAGAATACACAACTATATATCAGTCAGAAAGGATATAACTCATCATTATCATAAACGAAAGATAGAGTGGAACCATAACTGATCCAGGTGGATATTGGTGGCCACCCACCTATTCCATTTGAACCCC
The DNA here is from genome assembly GCA_034641835.2 of Pinus albicaulis. Taxonomy (NCBI): domain Eukaryota; kingdom Viridiplantae; phylum Streptophyta; class Pinopsida; order Pinales; family Pinaceae; genus Pinus; species Pinus albicaulis. The sequence goes on from CM076576.1 coordinate 205,930,303, forward strand.
CATCTTCAGTTCTTTCAACTTTCAAGTTGCAACAAAACTTACTATTTTTAGCAGTTTTTCGGGTCCTGAACTTCCGGAGCCGTTTTGAGGCCCTAAACGACATTTTTTTGGGAAAACGGAGAGCAACATGGGTCCATGGACCGATGTTTCTCGTTCAAAAATTAAAGTCCTCGGATAGATCTTTCTAACGAGCTATTGAGCGCGTCAAACGGAGATCGGGTGCCAAAGTCATGCCCCCGGGAAGTTGAACCACCAATTTACCCAAACGGGCGCCCACAGTTTTGGCGCCTCATCTCCTACGGTTAGGTTTTTGGACGTTTCAGATTCTACATTGTTTCTCAACAATAAATAGGCCCTCGAGCCTCATTGTAACACAATGCAGAGGTATGTAGCCATCACATCTCTTCTCAGAGATTCGCTACCAGCACCCTAGCTATTTTATTTCCATTATGCCTGTAAGCATATTTATGTTATTTGATATTAATGAACTGAAGCATTATTTCCGCTGCATCTCTATGTTCATGGTTATTTCTATATTTTGTTGCGTTCCTGCATAAATCCGGATCAGTGGTATCAGAGGGGGTCTGCTCTTTCTTTGTTTTTCTTTGCATGTCCCCAACACGGTCAGGGTATAAGGAGTTAGGGCTCGATCTGGTTGAACCCTTGCAAGATCAGCCTCGCAAACCCCGATGACCTCCCATGGCGGAAGAAAAGAAAGACGAGGGAGCAGGAGATCCTATCAAAATACTGCTCGAGGAGGCTCTCGAGAAACAAAGGAACGTGATGATGGATAACTTTGCTCAAAACCTTCACTTGGCCTTACATAGTTTCCGCGCATCTGCATCCAGTGACCACTCCGGGTCGCCACTCGCTAGGTCTGATGGGAATTGACATTCTATATTTGAGGAAAATAGATGCGAGACGCTGAGCCAGGATGGTTAAATTATCCGGAAGGGTATTCTCGATCCATGACTTCAGCCAGAAAGATTATTTTTGCACTCCTCAAAGCCGCCCCCATGTCAAAGACTGGTGGGAAACCTACCGTGAGCAAGAGGGCGAAGGGGAACCCTCTCTGTTCTCGACCACACCCACTTGGAATTCGTTCCGAGACGGCATCAAGGAACAATATTACCCTGTGGGGAGCTATGAGGACAAATATATCCAATGGACCACGCTGCGGCAACAAAAGGATCAAGATGTGCACGAACTGACGAATCTGTTCCATACCCTGCGCACAAAGATGGGTATTAAAGATTCAGAGAGACATTTGGTGCTCAAGTACCGCGGTTGTCTGCACAAACACATTCAGGAGGAAATGGAGTTCCTCGAAATTACATCACTTGGCACGGCATATCGCTATGCCACCAAGATCGAGCAGAAATTTAAGCAGAAGAAGCGAGACTTTGGATCTGCGAATCCGAAAGGTGCCCCCGAACCGAAGAACAAGGGGCAAGGCCAAAGCAATGCGACTCAGAACAACACCACAAATCCAAAGAAGGACACAGGGAAGTGGTGTGAATTTCATAACAGCCCAACTCATAGCACAAACGAGTGTCGGGCCAAACAGTCTTTGGTGGCTGAACTAAAGGCACCCAAATCAGATGCATTTTCTGATCCTGAGTTAGAACCAGACAAAGGCAATGACAAAGGGAAGTAGATCATTGATGCAGATCCCAGTGCCATTGTTGCCACCACCAAGATCCAGAAGGAGGGTCTAGAGGATCCAGAGGAGGGGGAGCGCCTCTTCCAGTCGCAGATGTGGGTGAAGGGTTCTCCGCTGCAGTTTCTCGTTGATAGCGGAAGCCAAAAGAACCTCATTTCAGCAGACATCGTGAAGTGGCTCGGCCTACCAACCATAGCACACCTGCAGCCGTATACCATCGCGTGGCTCCACCCAGGGAGAGATCTCCGCATCCGCCAGCAGTGCCGACTTCCATACAGTATCAAGCCATTCACGGATGAGGTATTGTGTGATGTTGCTCCTCTTGATGTAGCTGATGTATTATTGGGCCAGCCATACTTATGGAGGCGACATGCTGTGTATGAGTCTAGGCCTCGTGCTGTTATTATTACTTTGGGAAATAACTTGTACAGGATACCGGAGGTAGTACCGCCTCCTGCCATCTCTTTGACTACTGCAAAACAACGCAGTAAGATTGTTTCCCAGACTAGGAAATTCATTTTCCTTACGACTCATTCACAGGGAAAGAAGAATATTATGGCCACAACCTCGAAACAGGGCTCCCTTTCACGGCTGCAGCAGATGGACAAAGTCATGGAGGAATACGATGACAATTTCTCCTCACTCATAGAGTTTCCTCTACACTGTCAGGACAAGCACTCCATTGATCTGACTCCCAATGCACCACCACCTGATGTTGCCATACATCCTGCAACTACACATACAGAATCCAAACATGTACTCTATGAGGCTGATAAAGAAACCAAATTTACTAAACGCATCCGGCATGTCCACCCACAGGTCCATGACATCTTCAACACATCTAATATTCAGTTCAACAGAATTTACCCCATCTCATGGAGGATCTCAAAGCAATGGGGACCATTGCTTCCTAAGGAGGGAGGAATGATCCAGGTGGATATCGGTGTACACTATTGTTGAGCCCCATCTTCGGTTCTTTCAACACTCCGTTTGCTCCAGAGCTTCACTATTTTTACTTGATTTTTGGGTCACAGGCAGGAGCCGTTTTGAGGCCTCAGCATTTTTGGGAAAACGGAGAGCAACATGGGTCCATGGACCGTGTTGCTTTCGTTCAAATAGAGGAAGTCCTCGGGGAATTATCTTTCTAGCAGTTTGTGAACGCGTCAAACGGAGATCGGGTGCCAAAGTTATGCCCCTAGGGAAGTTGAACCACCAATTTACCCAAACGGGCGCCCATGGTTTTCTGCTGTCTGCCTGCAGTTGGAATTTTGGACGTTTCAGATTCTACATTGTTCTGACAATAAATAGGCCCTCAAGCCTCATTGTAACACAGTTCAGAGGTCTGTAGCCATCACATCTCTTCTCAGAGATTCGCTACCAGCACCCTAGCTATTTTATTTCCATTATGCCTGTAAGCTTATTGCTGTTATTTGATATTAATGAAATGAAGAATTATTTCTGCTGCATCTCTATGTTCATGGTTATTTCTATATTTTGTTGCATTCCTGCATAAATCTGGATCAATAACCAGTAGTCATTCATTAATAAACAATCGAAAGAGAGTACAACCAATGTTCTGACGCTGAGGTCTCCTTCGGAGGGGTCTCCAGTAGAACTTGTCTCGCAAAGCCTGCCAAGGATGGGACAAGCCTCTCTTAGAGTCTCTCGACGATAGTCTCCTTGCTTGAGTTTGGCCTTAAGTGAAGAATGAGGGCTCTTGCAGCATTAAGGCTCTTGGGAATTTGAGAACTTGGAGATTCAAGACTTGGGCACTTCAAGACTAGCTTGCAATGGAAATGGGCAAGCTTTTATAGATGGAGGAAGGGGAGTTGGGATCCCTATAATTGTGGGATTGGCCCTATCTTCAAGGAAGCTTCCATGAGAGGTGGCAAACCACTTCCCTTACATGGAATTCCTGGAGCGAAACCTCCCAACTCAAGATAGATAACAGTTTCTGAGTCTGTTGAAATGAAACTTCCGCCATTTTATTTAAAAAACACTCCTTAAATTGGTTGGTGCGACTGCGACTCCGGGACAGAGCACTAGTTGGTGTGGCCTCTTTGTAGGATTTTCCCTATTGGTGCAAGTAATGAACTGGATACCTGTGCCAATGCAAAAAGGGGTGTCTTTATGGTTTTTTGCAAGGAGATGTGTTCAGGGCAATTGAAGCTCATGTTTAGAGGAATGCAATGATAGTGGTTTCAAGGCATGACATTGCTCACAGGTCACAGAATGGGCCCTCCAATGTGCGGGACGAGAAATGGTAGGGACGGTGACAAATTACTGTGTAACACAAAGTTAACTGAGAAGCTACATTATTGGAAGAAGTAGACTTCTGCTTCCCAGAGTTAGATGAAGGATACTTCTGAGAAGTATAAAATACAAAACCAATAATACCATCAATATATGGAGTTGCTGGAAGTTTAGAAGTTCCAGGTCAAGGAGCATCAGGAAAGATATCATATAATGCACCAGACTGAGAGTACACGAGATCAAGGTATTGGGCGTAAGCAATGGCTTGTTACTTGGTTACACATGCCCCATAGCTATGTCTTGGAAATCTGATTGACAAAGGAGGTAGTGAACCAATGAGTCAGAAGCTGATCAGGCATCTCAAATTTGATCATGTGACGATGCTGCTGCCACTCATGAATATGATCCAAGATATGAGTAGCTCGGTCCTATTTCAATGAAGTGAGGAGATGCATCCCGGTCTCATAGTGGGTCAGTAACTGAAAATGTGTAAGGAATGCCATGGCCAAAGAATTGAAATCTTGGAAAACTCCATGAGACAACTCAATGTACCAATTTGCAGCGGCACTAGTAAGAGTTCACTTGAAAAGACGGAGATGAATAGAATCGTCAACCCAAGAGTTAGAAGAACACCACAAGTGGTAAGTCATAACATGTGTTTGGGGGTCTTCACCAAGTTTACCCTCAAATATAGGACAATCACCAGGAGTCTTGGTCGGAACCGGAGGCCAATATGGATTATGAAGAATAGGATCATTTTTTAACTTCGACACATCGGGTAATTCCAACGTAGCAAGAAATGGTAATTGAGTATTAAAAGTCATCAGAGGTCTTTGATAAGGTCCTGTGTGTACATTCCACCTAGTCCGAGCGGGATTTTGTCCCCATACATTCTGCCCCAAAGGATTTGGATCATATGGATTAGAAACAAGATAATTCGGTTGATACTAGGGTTAGGGACCAGGATATTGAGTCGAATTAGACCACTGAGGTCCTTGCTGAGTAGCATAAGGATTCTGCTACAAAATGTGAGTATGACTTTGAGGTTGCTGATACACAGGTTGATTTTGAGGGTACAGAATCTAGGGTGTGCTATATACTGGTTGATATGAAGCTTGTGGGTAATAAGCGCCCTGCAGTTGCATAGGTTGACCTTGTGGAGTAGGGTGAGTAGGCTACTGAGCAGGGTAAATAGGTAAAACCGACTGTGAAAAACGACTGCTGAGCTGGTTGAACCGGCTGTTGAAATGGTTGTTGAGGGCGACCAGGTTGACCTTGTGGGAAAGGTTGGCCTGATGGTTGCGACGGCCCAGGTTGTCCCTGATGACCAGGTTGACTCAGAGGAGGACTGTAGGATTGTCCTGGTTACACAATATTTGGGCCATACTGAACGTGTGGCTATGATTGAGGTGCAATAGGTTGTCCCTGTGGTGGATAGACTTGCCCTGCAGGACCAAAAGATGATTTGGGTTGATTCAGAGGTTGACCCGAGAGACCAGAGGGTTGTGAATGTTGGACCAAAGGCTGTCCTTGTAGAGGTTGGCCTTGTGGACTGTATGGTTGTCCTTGTGGACCAGAAGCAAGGCCCTGCTGAGCTAAAGGTTTTCCCTGAGAGGGTTGTCCTTGTAAGCCAGAGGGTTGCACAGGCAAAGTAGGTCTAAACTGAGAAACGACTTGATGAGGATCAATAGGAGGAAAATAAACCAGAATACCACGATCATCATAATAAAGGGGATATGAATAAATGGGATTACCAACCGCATCATAGTGATGGAACAGAGGGTGAATAAAAGCTTGGGACTACTGAGAAACCCGAGAGGTTTGCTGATGAACAACCAACATATATTACTCAAAAGTAAGACCTCCAGGAATCACAGGAGTAGTGGAAACTGCACTAGAAGTAGGTGAGGCTTTTGTCGAAGGAGCATAACGTCGGGGAATATCCAACATCTTCTCGTCAAAATCATAAGTAGAAACCAAAGGCATAGACGAAGCCACACAGACAGTAGGTTGAACTGGGACAAATGTAACAGTAATCGACGAATCTGATTCCAAAGGCGATGGTCCTAACGAAGGGAGGACCAAACTCCGAGGAGGAGTTACTGTGTTGGATTGTGCTATGGATGCAACACCTGACATAATCTGACTCAGAGACCTATAGCCAGAAGGAAGTGACACCAAAGGCGGAGAAGATTGGATAGAGGCATGAGATAGATATTAAGGAAAGTTGATATTCTTCTATGGAAACAGGCATTCCTTCACTACCAATAGGACTAGAGGAATCCATATCTGAGTCTGCTGTAAGATCTTTGAAAAGACTACGGGGACTAGGAGGTACCGCAACAACAAAAAAAGGTGATCCTGACGTAAGAGGAGGAAATTCGCCTTCTTCCCCAAAACTAGACCAAGCGCTTGAAGGAGGCCAATTGAACTCAACCGGCTTGTCAAGTGGAGATCGAGTAGCAAGGGGTTGGATAGACGGTAGAATCGACAGCGAAAAATCAAAAGATCTAGTGGATTGAGGGGTTTGAAAGAAATGTCCAGAAAAGAACCACCACTAGGAGGCAGTGAAGACGACGAAACTAGAGGTTACACCACTTTGATCGTATATTAGAACAGGAAGGGAAAGAGAGAACCAATCGAAGGTTCCAAGATCAAAAACCAAGGAAATCAATCATACCAAGTAACAAAATTTTAATAGGCGTGTAATCGTAGGTGATTAATTTTATAACACTGAAACCAAAATCTGCTATTTCATGTTTTAATAGTCGAGAAACAGACAAAATATGACTCTATTCACTTTCAATTTGAAATGAGCATGAAAGGACAAGTTCTTGATGATCTTTTACTTATTTAAAGATTCATGAAAAGATTGAAACAACTACTCAGGTATTCTAAGCAAGAGGGTATACTGGGTTTCCGTGAACTGCCATATACACCTTGGTGATCAACTGAAAGAGAAATGACCAAGGACTTAATGAATGTGAAGGTAGTCTCCCCGAATGTTGTGTTCGGTGTATCACGGTTACAAGGTGGCATATTCGAATTCCTATGGATAAAGGATTGCAACCTAGAGGGGTCTCTCTTTATACACACGACAGTATGGGGAGCACAAGTCCGTACTAGTGATGTCTGAAGCCAAAAGGCGAGTGATAGCTACTAGGTTTTAAGATACCAGAACACATCTCTAGCCTAGACCACTAGAAATATTTCATTAGGTTTCAATGTTGCCTTAGGTTCATTGAGTAAATTTTAAAGTTGATCTTGGATTGTGTTTCAATTTTCAGGCCCTATCAAATTTGGAGCTCAACTTCCTAAATGAAAGCTATATGAAAATGAACATCATTTCAATTCGATGAATGCTAGTTATAAGAAGGATATAAATATTTCAAACAAGCAAGCAAGGAAAAGATGCGAAGAAACTTCTAATTCACTTAATGCAATCAATAGAAAACTAAATTCCTTCCTAGATTAACAAATGCTAGTTATGTAAAGGAACATTTCACTTTCGATGCAACAAAATAATGCAAAGATATTTTATTTTTTATTTTTCAATGAAATAAAGCACAAACAATACTAATTCAATGGAAAACAAAATAAACACTAGTTTGAGTTTTGCGAATGTAGGGTTTTGAAAATGAATGACTCAACCAAAGCGAAATAGACACAAAAACATGCAAGCTAATGGAGAAAACTTTCAATCTAAAAAGAGAGTTTCCCAAAGTGACCCAAACAAGAAAAGTAATCGATGCTCAAAGTATTGAAGAAGAAGGACTAATAAAAAAAACGAAAAGACCGTTCAATGAAAAAAACAAAAGGATCAAGAAAAACACAGTCTAATGACCCAAAATGAGACTGATAACAATCAAAGAGACTTGTTCTCTAACAAAAGGCTCAGTGTGCAAGAACACTTAGAAACCCTAAGGTCTTAAATGACACCGACAAGAAAATGGACAAAAAACTGAGGGAAACAATTCTACAGTAGTCAACACATTCTGAAAGGATTAATAACACTAAAAAATAACCCAGAAGAAAGAAAAAAAGACCAAAAAACTCATTAAGGAGGTCAAACCAAAACCTACAGGGGTTGGCGCGACTGTAAGGCTGTAGTCCGCACAATACAAAGGTTGGCGCGAGTGCTAAAAGAGCAACATGTGCCAATCAGCGCATCTCTCCAGAAAAAAATTGCACCAAGCTGGATACCTATGGGAAAAAGAGGAAAAACCATAACCTAATGAGAAGAGGTCAACCTTGAAAACCAATAATCGAAACTGATCCAACAGGATGAAACGACAAACTCGCACTGATCCCCAGTGGATGTTAGGTCCCTATATTACTAGTATAGTCCTTTATTGTTATTAATGTAACCCCCTTATTATTATTATTGTACCCTTGTAACCCCCATTTTGTTATTATTGTGCCCTTAAATTATTATTGTTAGGTCGGCTAGGATTACATTGTGGCCCACTAGGATTACATTATGGCCACATGGACTCCTATATATAGAAAGGAGGTTTTGTAAATTGTATCATCCAAGAATTGCTTATTTATGTAATGTATTGGAGGCTTCCCCCTCAAAGTGGCTTATTTCTAAGGCGTTGATATCTCTTTTCTTCTATTTTTGGAGCTGGTTACACAACATTTAGTATTAGAGCTTTGGATTCTAGGGTTTCGCTACTCCAAATAGGTCATCGTGGAATTTTTGCTATAATTTTTTTTCTACGAAGCTTCAGAAGCTGAAATTTTTAGGCTGCGAAGAAGAAATCTGGAGGAACATCATCAAAACATTTCAGAGCTTGGTTCGCACTATTTTCGGAGATATGATTTGTGGAAGTTAGGTTTTTTTTCAGGCTCCTAAACATGTCATCGTGGAATTTGCGCTATAAATTTTTTTCTACGAAGGTTCAAAATCTGAAATTTTTAGGGTGCAAAGCTGAAATCCTGAGGAAACGCGTCAAAAAATTTCAGATCTTGGTTCACAATATTTTTGGAGATATGATATGTGCAAGGAATTGCTTTTTCGGGCTCCAGAATTTCATCTCAAAGAGGTGATCGTGGGAAAATATTCATAACTCTCTCTCTGAGCATCAGATTGGAGTGCTGTAAAAAGGGGTCGTAAGTACACATATTACAGTTTCTTGGCTATCAATTTTAGAGCCGAAGGATGAAAAAGTGACACGTGGAAAGTCATACAAGTTCACTCTACTGAACCAGTCCATAATTAGGTCATTGTGGGAGATTGGACACAACTTTGTCTTGGAGAATCAAAATTAGGTCAGAATTGTGGCATTCGAAAGATAATTTAGAGGGATACGTTGGTACTAAAATTCAAATATTGAAGTGCTGCAATCACAGAGATAATACAATTTCAATATCGAGCTCCTCAAAAGCAAGAAAAAGGTGTGTATTTATTTATTTATTTATTTTTTCCGAAGTGCATAAGTCTTGTTTCAAGAATCAATTTGAATTGATTCCAAGGGAAAATTGTAGAATAGATATCAGTATTGGGTTCTAAAAGATGCCCCGTAAAAATAATTAAACACCCATTAGGCCTTCAGAAGGCTCTACTATGACTCATGAAGATGAAGAATTGCAACATGATCTATCAAAATTACAAGAGCAAGTGCAACAAATTTCACTCTCGCAAAGAGCAACAAAAAATGAAATGGAAGTTTTGAAGAAAGGTGTGGAGGCGAAGATGGACGGTTTGAAGAAAGGCGTGGAAGATAAGATGGATGGCATGGAAGCTGGCATGGAAGCTAAGATGGATGACATGAAAGACAACATGGAAAACAACATGGAAAACATGAAGAATGATCTAAAAGCAGACATCGAAGGTTTGACAAAGTTGATACAAGAAATGTTTCCTAATGGTGAAAAGATAGTAGAAGAACCTCATGATGAGAACAAAATAAATGTTAATCGTGATTTCATAAACTCTAATGTTGGCGACAAGAACCACCATATTCCAAAAATGGATATGAAGAAGTTTGATGGAAATGATTCTATAACATGGATACTACAGATGGAGCAATATTTTGATCTCCATAACGTGCAAAACACACAAAAGGTATGCATTGCAACTTTACATTTAGAACAAAATACATATGTATGGTCGATGGCTTTTCTCCCGTAAAAAAATTGTCACTTGGTCAATTTTTATGGAGGAAATGATAGCACATTATGAAGATACAAAGAGCAACACCTTTTTTAGCCAATTGATAAATCTCAAACAAAAGGGTTTAGTGGGGCAGCATATTGAGGACTTCCAAAATTGAATATAAGGGTAACTGATATTCCAAAGGAACACAGGATCGACCTCTTCATAGGCACTTTAAAGGATAACATACAACATGAAGTTCGCGTTTTGGAACCAGATTCATTGGAGAAAGCATTCAGGTTGGCAAGAAAATTTGAATGTAAAATAATGGCAACAAGGAAGCCTACCACTCAATTATATAAAGAAGGAAGTGTTGCTACGCTTAGATTTCCACAACCTACAAGGTTGACACCAAAAAAATTGGAAGAAAAAAAAGCAAAAAGGCTTTGCTACAGTTGTGATAGCAAATACACTAAAGGTCATAAGTGTGCTGAGAAGAAATTATTTTACATAGATTGTGAAGAGGAAGAAGAAAATGAACAAGAAGAGGATATACACCAGGAACCAGCCCTAGAAGAGGAAGAAATGAATCCGACCATATCGTGTAATGCACTAGCAGGAATTACCACTCCTCAAACTCTCAAGATAGAAGGACATATCAAGAAGAAAAAGGTAATAGTGTTGATTGATTCAGGTACCACCCATAATTTTATTCATTGTAAGGTAGCCAAGGAATTAAATTTTTTCTTATACCCAGCACCAGAATGTCAAGTGATGGTTGCAAATGGAGGAACTATAAATTGCTCTAGAAAATGCCATAATATCAATCTAACCATGGGGGAATATGTATTGACTAGTCCAATGCTTTCCATTCCTATGGGAGGTGCTGATGTTGTACTAGGAGTACAATTGTTACAATGTTTGGGGGCGTTAGCTTTTAATTTTCAATAACTTTTCTTGAATTTTTTTTCAGAAGGAAAGGAAGTCGAATTACGGGGTATTGCGGGGAAGCCGAGAAAGATAAAAAGCTCTAATGTCATGACAAAGCTTCTAAAGAAAGAATAACGAGGCATAATTGCACAATTATTCTCATTAGAAGTTCCAACATCAAAATCATCTATTTCTGCAGATCTCCAACAAGTCTTGGACAATCATTCCAAGGTGTGTGAAACTCCCAAAGGACTCCCACCTATTCGTGATCATGATCATGCTATTCATTTGATTCCAGGAAGTGTTCCTCCAAACATTAGGCCTTATAGATATCCTTACGTCCAAAAGAGCGAAATTGAACATATGATTGCAAAAATGTTAGAGGCGGGTATAATTTAACCTAGTCAAAGTTATTTCTCTGCTCCTGTAGTATTGGTACACAATAAGGATGGATCATGGCGAATGTGTTCGGATTATATGAAGCTCAATAAGCTCACCATTAAAGATAAATTTCCCATTCCTGTGATTGATGAATTATTGGATGAATTACATGGAGCAATTTGTTTTACCAAGTTGGATCTTCGTTCAGGATATCATCAAATTAGAATGAAGACTGAAGATATTCCAAAAATAGCATTTTGAACTCATGAGGGTCATTATGAATTTTTGGTCATGCCTTTTGGCCTTACCAATACACCTTCTACATTTCAAGGGTTGATGAATTCCATTTTCAAACCCTTCCTTAGAAAATTTGTGCTAGTATTTTTTGATGATATACTAATCTATAGCAGGTCTTGGAAGGATCATGTTGAACATGTTGATAGAGTGCTCAAACTATTGCAGGAGAAACAATTATATGCAAAAACATCCAAATGTTTCTTTGGAGTACAAGAGGTGGAATATCTGGGTCATATTGTATCTCACGAGGGTGTTAAACTAGACCCTAATAAAATTAAAGCCATTAAGGAATGGAAAGTCCCCACAACCATAAAGCAGTTGCGAGGATTTCTCGGGTCAACAGGGTATTATCGCAAGTTTGTTAAGAATTATGGGAGAATAGCAGCACCTCTAACAACATTATTGAAGAAAGATGCATTTTCATGGACTCCTGAAGCAACTAGGGCCTTTGAACGTCTTAAAGAGGCAATGTGCCTAGCACCGGTCTTAGCTACACCGGACTTCACAAAAACCTTTATTGTGGAATGTGATGCCTCAGGAAATGGAATTGGTGCAGTTTTAATGCAGGAAGGAAGACCCATTGCTTTTGAAAGTCGTCGAATCAAAGGAAAGTATTTACAGAAACCTATTTATGAGAAGGAAATGTTAGCAATACTGCATGCACTAAAGAAATGGCGAACTTACCTAATGGGAAGACACTTCAAGGTAAAAGCTGATCATGATAGTCTTAAACACTTTTTGGAACAAAGACTATCTTCAGAAGAGCAACAAAAATGGGTCACAAAGATGTTGGGTTATGACTTTGAAATAATTTACAAAAAAGGAAAGCTTAATGTTGTTGTAGATGCACTCTCAAGAAAGAATGAAGAGGTGGAAGCATTGCTTTGTGCCATTTCTATTATCCAACCAGATTGGATAACTGAAGCAAGAGATGAATGGAAGAAGGACAAAGATGTATGGACACTCATTCAAAAGTTGCACCAAGATCCTAGTACATCTGATACATTTAGTTGGAAAAATGATTCCTTATGGTACAAAGATCGCTTATATCTTTGTAAGAATTCCCAACTAAAACAAAAGATTCTTCTCGAATTGCACACTTCTCCTTTAGGAGGACACTCAGGATTTTTAAAAACTTACCACAGGGTGAAGAAAGAATTTTTTTGGGATGGCCTTAAATCTGATATTCAAAAGTTTGTGGCGGAATGTTTGGTTTGCAAACATAATAAAGTTGAGACAATTAAGACCCCGGGACTTCTACAAACTTTATCCATTCGAAGTCAATGTTGGGAGGATATTTAAATGGATTTTATCACAGGTTTACCTAAGTCTGAAGGAAAGAGTGTCATCATAGTTGTAGTTGATAGACTTACCAAGTATGCACACCTTTGTGCATTATCTCATCCATTTAAAGCAAGTACAGTTGCTACTACATTTATGGACATAATTCAAAAGCTACATGGAAGCCCAAGGGTTATTGTGAGCGACAGAGATCCCATTTTTACTGGAAATTTTTGGACGGAGTTATTTTCTTGTTTGGGTACTCAATTAGCTCATGGCTCATCTTATCATCCTCAATCCGATGGTCAAACTGAGATAGTAAATAAATGTTTGGAAGGATATCTTCGTTGTTTTGTATCTGATAAACAAACACGATGGGTCAAGTGGTTACCTCTAGCTGAATGGTGGTATAACACTTCCTTCCATACTGCAGCAAAAATGACCCCATTTATGGCACTTTATGGATATCATCCACCATCCATCACATCATCTTTAAGGAAAATTCGAAGGTTCAAGCAGTGGAAGATCACATCGAGCATCAGCAAGAAGTTCTCCAACTCTTAAAGGATAACCTGAATTTGGCACAAAATCGAATGAAACAACAGGCAGATCAACATCGCAGCGAGAGAAGTTTTGATATAGGAGATTGGGTATTTTTACGGCTACAACCATATAAACAAATGTCCATCAAGCAAGCTAAGAAGGATAATAAATTATCGCCAAAGTACTATGGTCCTTACAAGGTGTTGCAAAAGATTGGTACTATGGCATACAAATTGGAGCTTCCTGCTTCTTCACGAGTGCATTCAGTTTTCCATGTTTCATGCTTAAAGAAGGTTATAGGTGAAAATCTTCCAGTTCAAACAATATTGCCAGAACTTGATGAGGAAGGAAAAATCATATTGGAACCTGAAGCGATCACGGAAACAAGAACTCGATAGCTACGGAATCGATCAATTTCAGAGTATCTCATCAAGTGGAAGAACTTACCCACTAAAGATTCTACATGGGAGGATGAGAAGTTTATACAGAAGCACCCAGAGCTACTCAAGCGTTGAGGACAACACTTTTTTGAAGGAGATGGGCATGTTAGGTCCCTATATTACTAGTATAGTCCCTTATTGTTATTAGTGTAACCCCCTTATTGTTATTATTGTACCCTTGTAACCCCCATTTTGTTATTATTGTGCCCTTAAATTATTATTTTTAGGTCGGCTAGGATTACATTGTGGCCCACTAGGATTATATTATGGCCACATGGACTCCTATATATAGAAAGGAGGTTTTGTAAATTGTATCATCCAAGAATTGTTCATTTATGTAATGTATTGGAGGTTGCCTCCTCGAAGTGGCTTCTTTCTAAGGTGTTGATATCTCTTTTCTTCTATTTTTGGAGCTGGTTACACAATAGTGGAGTCTCCAATTCTTTATGAAGGTAAATCATCTCTACGGACAGAGACAATCCCTTTAGCCCTAGGGTGGATCTAGTAACAAAAGGACACACTAAAGTGTTGCTTTCTAGTTAATGAATAAACAAAAGACACATTAGGTTGACCTACCTTGAATCCAACGCTGTCTTCTTTACAGAAAGAGTAGTGGCATCTCGCTCCTGCCTTGGAAAATAAAAATCCATTTGCTATTACGCTTAGATACTTGCACATAGGACAAAGAACAAGAACAACATACGACAAAATAGTTTCACTCATAACTATTAGCCAGTCAAAGAGGGCTAAACATATCACATCTAATAAACATCATAATACAATAGTGGAACCAAACAATAGTCATGTATATAAATGAATAGAAGGAAGAGTACAACTGATGCTTTGATGTCGCAGTCTCCTCCAGCGGGATTCAGGCGAAGCCTGTCTCAAATGTTGGTTAGGGAATTCGGACGGGATGAAGGCATGGTCTCAATCTCTCTTAGAAGTCATCGACTCAAGCTTCCTCAACGTAATTCCTTCTTATTATATTTTATCTAGCAGCTTAGCTATAGTATGTATAATTCTCCCAGCTCAGCTAGCTCCTACTAAAAGAGATAGTTTCTTTTATAGAGGAAAAGTAGGAGGTTGGGATCCCTACAAAGGTGGGAGGGAGTCCTATCCTTTAGGAGAATTTTAAGGGAGGTGGAAACTACTAAATAAAGGAAGGAGTTTGTGGTTTTTTCAGTTCAACCACTCCCAATGACTCATCCTCGAGGTGGTTGGAATGGAACCTTCACCTCTATTTTTAAAAAACATTCCATAAACAACTTGGTGCGGGTGTCTAATTGGCACAGAGCGCCAACTGGTGCGGGTTCAATGTTAAATTTCTCTGTCGGCGCGAGGGTGTAACTGGCTACTCGTGCCAAGGAAAAAATAGGGATTTTTACAGCTCTGCTCAGGGAATTGTCAACAAGAAGAATGTTGCTTTCATAAAAAGGGATGCAAGGATGGTATTTGCAAAGCATGACACTGCTTATTGGTCACAGAAATGACCCTCCAATGTGAGAGTTGGGGATTGCAGGGACAGTGAAAAAATTCTGTGTAACAGTACCTTATTGTTATTAGTGTAGCCCCCTTATTGTTATTGTTGTACCCTTGTAACCCCAATTTTGTTATTATTGTGCCCTTACATTGTTATTTTTAGGTTAGCTAGGATTATATTGTGGGCCCATGGACTCCTATATATAGAAGGAGGTTTTGGTCATTTATATCATCAAATAATTGTTTATTTATGTAAGGTATTAGAGGTTTCCCCCTTGAAGTGGCTGATTTCTAAGGCGTTGATCTCTCTTTTCTTCTATTTTTGGAGCTGGTTTCATAACATTTGGTATCAGAACTTTGGATTCTAGGGTTTCGCTGCTCCAAACAGGCCAGCGTTGAATTTTCACAATAATGTTTTTTATATGAAGGTTCAGAAGCTGAAATTTTACAGCGTGAAGCCAAAATCCTGAGGAACCTCTTGTAAAAATTTTAGATCTTGGTTCACAATATTTTCAGAGATATGTTATGGGGAAATTAGGGTTTTTCAGGCTCTTGAATTTCAACTAAAATAGGTCATCATGGATTTTTCATTATAACTTTTCGTATACAAAATTTTAGAAGCTGAAATTTTTATAGCGAAAAGCCAACATCTTGAGGGACCTCTTGAAAAAATTTCAGATCTTGTTTTGCAATATTTTTGGAGATATGATCTGTGGAAGTTAGGATTGTTTCAGGCTCCCGAATTTCATCTCGAAGAGGTGACCATGGGAAAAACATCATAACTATCTCTCTGAGCGTCGGATTGGGATTCTATAAAAAGTGGTTGTAAGTACACAGACTGTAGTTTTTTGTATTTCAATTTTAGAGCTGAAGGAGGAAATAATGACACGTGGAAAGTTGTACAAGTTCTCTCTACTAAACTAGTCCATAATTAGGTCATCGTGGGAGATTGGACATAAGTTTTTCTTGAAGAATCCAAATCAGGTCAGACCTATGGCATTCGAAAGAAGATTAAGAGGGATACTTCAGGGCTGAATTTTAGATATTGGAGATTCAAAATCATAGAGATAATTCAGTTTCAATATCGAGCTCCTCAAAAGCAAGAAAAAGGTGTGTATTTTTTTCGAATTACATAAGTCTCGTTTGAAAAAAAAATTAGTTTGAATTTATTCCAAGAGAATACTGAAGAATATATATCAATATTGGGTTCTAAAATTCCCCCTAAAAATAATTCAACACCCATTAAGCCTTTAGAAGGCTCTACTATGGCTCATGAAGACAAAGAAACACAACATGATATATCAAAATTACAAGAGCAAGTGCACCAAATTTCGCTATCGCAAAGAGCAACAAAAAATGAAATGGAAGTTTTGAAGAAAGGCATGGAAACTAAGATGGATGGTTTGAATAAAGGCATGGAATCTAAGATGAATGGTTTGGAAGCTAATATGGATGACATGGAAGCCAAGATCGATGAAAAAATGAAAGACAACATGGAAAACATGAAGAATGATTTGGTAAAGTTGATACAAGAAATGTTTCCTAATGGCGAAAAGATAATAGAGGAAACTCATGATGAGAACAAAATAACTGTTAATCATGATTTCATAAACTCTAATGTTGGATGGAAGAACCACCATATTCCAAAGATGGATATGAGGAAGTTTGATGGCAAGGATCCCGTAACATGGATACTACATATGGAGCAATATTTTGATCTCAATAATGTGCAAAAAACACAAAAGGTACGAATTGCAACTTTACATTTAGAAAAAAATACATTTGTATGGTATCGATGGTTTTGATCCTATAAAAAAATTGTCACTTGGTCAATTTTTAAGGAGGAAATGATAACACATTATATGGATAGAAAAACAAACACCTTCTTTAACCAATTGATAAATATCAAACAAAAGGGTTCAGTGGTGGAGCACATTGAGGAATTCCAAAAATTGAATATAAGGGTAAATGATATTCCATAGGAACACAAGATTTATGTCTTCATAGTGACTTTAAAGGATAACATCCAACATGAAGTTCACGTTTGGGAACCTGATTCATTGGAAAAGGCATTCAGGTTGGCTAGAAAAATTGAATGTAAAATAATGGCAACAAGGAAGCTACCACTCACATATATAAAGATGGAAGTGTTGCTACTCCTAGACTTCCAAAACTTACAAGGTTGACACCACAAAAATTGGAAGAAAAAATAGCAAAAGGGCTTTGCTACAGTTGTGATAGCAAATACACTAAAGGTCATAAGTGTGCTGAGAATAAATTATTTTACATAGTTTGTGAAGAGGAAGAAGAAAATGAACAAGAATATTCAAAAGAAGAGGATATACACTAGGAACCAACCCTAGAAGAGGAAGAAATGAGTCCAACCATATCGTGTAATGCATTGGCAGGAATTACCACTCCTCAAACTCTCAAGATAGAAGGACATATCAAGAAGAAAAAGGTAATAGTGTTGATTGATTCAGGTAGTAACCATAATTTTATTCATTGTAAGGTAGCCAAGAAATTGAATTATTTCCTATACCCAGCACCAGAATGTCAAGTGATAGTTGCAAATGTAGGAACTATAAATTTCTTTGGAAAATTCCATAATATCAAGCTAACCATGGGGGAATATGTATTGAAGAGTTATAGTATTCCTAAATTAGCATGTATGTTAATTGGAATATTGATTTTTGGTTTTTGCACCTAGTAGATGAATAAATGGGGGAGGAGACCCATAATTAACTTAATCAACATAAAAACCATCTTGGTATGAAAGGAGATCACTTTGGTAGCTAGATTTCACACCCTCATGTGTGAACAGGGACTTTTGCATGTAGACAAAGTCAAGTTTGACCAAGTCAACAACATGCATGAAGAGGAGTGGATCACTTATGAAATAGTTCAATGTGAACAAGGATCAACTTAGATAGACATATGGAAGCTGGATTGAAGGCACTTGAGTGTGAATAGGGATGAAGTAGGGTAAAGAGGTCAACCATGACCAAATCAAACAACGCTGTTAAGGGAGAGTGGCCTTAATGGAGATACAATGTAGTTTTGGAGGGAGATGGATCATGTGCATGTGGAAACCCTAATGGGTGGGACCCAAGGTGAGGAGGCTCACATAGCTTATAAGGAAGGGGATGGCAGCATTTGGAGGTTAGCTTGATGATTATTGATGTATGTTCTACATGACTATTTTGCATTCTCTTGCTGTTTAGCAGAGCTACAGTGCTGTTTAGCATAAGGATTTCCTGCTTAGGAATTCCTTCTCCTACCTTGAGAGGCCTCTTGGAGGAGTATTGTAATTCATTTTTCCACATTCAAGCTTGAGGCCAAGAATCCTCCTTCATCCACAATGTTATTTCTGTAGAGTATAACGTTGTGTTGCAGTGGAAGGTTCACAACACCACCTTCTGAGCTTATCTTTCAGAGGAGGGAGCTTCCTTTTCTTTGTAAGATTTGTAAGGAAGATCTCTGGGCATATTTTACATCTTGACACTTGGCCAAAGAAGTCTCCATCTTACAGCGTAGTCCTGGGTAGGAACTGCGTCATTTTACTCAGTGTTGCAGTAGCAGGGTCAAGACCCTTGTTTGTAAGCTTATTCCCTGGAGGAAGGGCCAACCCTTCTCCCAGAAGGATTGTATAGAACATCTTCTCTTGTTCCTTGTATTATTCAGCTATCTATTTACAGAGCTGTAGTATAAATGCATTGTTTTAGATCTAGTTTTGCAGATCTACTCTTGTATACTCATTCTCTCAAGAAACCCTTCCCGGGTTATCTTCACATTGTATAAAGAGGCTAGATCTCTATTTTTCTCTGAGTTTGGGCTAAATAAACTCTATATCTGTTGTTTATAACACATTTATGTAGAAACCCTCTCATAATTACGCTGTATTTGCTTCAGTCATTTCTGCATTCCCTAAGTCATGGAATTTGGGTATTTTTAAGCCATATTTGAACCGGGAGATCTATTTAACTTGGCTAGAGCATTTTTTTTTGCTCCAATTATGGATGTGAGATTAATATTGTTAAACTAAGGGATCCAAGTCCTATTTCTCACAACTATAGTGTAATTCTCTGTAAATAATGTTTTTATGCCCTATATTGCTGCATTCCTAACTTTGGAAGGAGTGTATAGGTCATATTATTTCCGTTGAGCATTCATTTACTAGTTAGATGTTCCTTTCATATCTTATGAGTTGATTTACACTGCAATTGTGTTCAAGTATTTTTTCATTCCATTCTTGGGATATTACAATGGTATCAAAGCATGATATTTGGCTTAGCCTATGAGTTCCATCTATCAAAAGGAGCAAGATCAGAATGATGGAGAGGATGAGTTTACTCTCATCAATTTTTAGATCCAGAAAGAACCTCTCCCAGGAGGTTAAGCAGATGAAGGAGAAGAGATGCCAAGAAACTCCTAGAGGGTTTCAAGAAGAGGAAGGACCATGCACTTCCTATTCTCATGAAGAAGAAGACAAGAAGCATGGAGTACACTTGGATCATCAGATCTTAAGTGAATACCTTCTTGAGTACAAGACTCAACGTAGAGCCTTCAAGGAGACTCTAGCCTTCCCACAGTTCATTCAACTAGAGGAAGAAAGGAGACCTTACATCAATAGGATGATAAGGGGAAATATTTTTTTTTTGTCTACTTTTAATGGATCACCCACATGCACAACACAAGCTTGGTGATGAAGTTAGAAGCATTCTTCCTACTACATCCAATAGTAGAGAGAGAGGCTATTGAAATCTCAGCGCTGCACCTGGAGGGTAAGGCAATCACTTGGTGGTTCAGCCATGTGAGTCATGCAACAATATCTACTTTTTCAGATTTCACCGAAAGGGTGATCAAAATATTTGATAGAAACATATCAAAGAAGGAGGAGCCCTCACCACCACTTGAGGAGTCATGTACCAGCGCTGTCATAATCATGGAGGAGAAACCATCTATTGCAGCAGCTAAAGGCACCATGTTGTGTAGATTAATCTGTCTTGTGGACAAGACCGATCTCTCTAGTACTAAAAGTAACTAGCAATAAACGGCCAATTATACTAATCTCTCTCTAAGCATACAAGATTCATAAAAATGCTATATAGGTGTAAGGCCTACCTTATGTCCAACACTTGTTTGATCTCGTTGAAGTCCTTCCCGTGCACTTGAAAGAACGTTCCTTGTGAATCTGTAGTCACAAACAAGCAAAAAGATTACACAGCACCTGTATAGACATTATCATAAATCATACTCATCATAATGATCAAGGAATTTATGAAATAAACTATTAATAAACAGTTTAATGAGAGAAATGAGTATATTTGTATTAACTTCAAATAAAGAAAACCTTTACAACCTGTGCCTTGATGTCGTGCAGGTCCTCTCGGGGTCTGAAGCAGGAATCTCTTCTAATTTGACAAGCATTGCACTCTTTGAACCAAGACAGATAGAGATGAGTGATTTAACCTCACAGAAAATCTTAGTTAACTGAGTCTGAATCTCAACAACATTTAACTTCAAATATCTTAAGCTTGAACTCCCTTTGAGGCTACCCAAGGCCTCTTTTTATAGTGGAAAAGAGGAGGTTTCTTGTTCCAAATATGAAGGGATAGAATCCTCCTTCAAAGGGATTAGCTCCTTACATCAAGGGATTAGCTCCATCAAGTGAGGGATGCATGAACCTTCTCAAAGCGTATCCATTCCCGAAAATTCCCATCTAGAATCTTCTAGAATTCATCTGAAATTCACTTTTTATCTTTACTTTCTCGCCTTTTTGAGTTTTACAGAGGTCCGCACCCATGACACAAGGAATGTGCGGCATGGTTCCGCAGGAGGGCTGAATTTTAGGTGCGGGACCGCAGGAAATGAATAGAGAAAGTGCAATACCAATGTTTAGGGGATTTTTAGGAACTTTTCTCTGATTTTGAAAGCTTGATATGAGGAGCTGATATGTTAGACTTGCAAAAGGAGGAAGTATGAGTAATAATGAGCTCATACTCATAGTAAAATGTCAGGATGACAATTTTTAGTGTAAAAAATTCCCCCCTAAAGTGAAAAGTCTGGAATAGATGAAGCTGAAGTCTGTCATATATGAAGAGTGCAGTACTTTATCATTTCAAAGATCATCCTGTGGACACACCAGTCAGAACCTGTAAAAACATTCAATGCAAAATATATACATATATATGTCATCACTGAGGTAGGCATTCCCATACTCAGATTAAAACTAACTAAAAACTAACTCAAATCGTTCTGATACAGGAATGATTTTGAATACATCATAGTATAGATATATGTAGACACAGTATGGACGCAGCCATCTGTTTATAAATAGTCTACTGTATAGATGATAAAAAAATTTCTCGCAGCCTGGAAGGTGGAAACTAGATCCAGGGTCTTGATTTCCGCATCTCGAACTAGTACGATTCTATCCATGTGAATAAATGTGTTGAAGTCGAACATGGTAGAAACCACTTGATTACCAGTCAATGATGTGAACTGTTAACAAGTGTGAGAGTAACCACCAATAATGTCAATGGCTCTCAAAGTACTCAGTACAATCCATGAAATGTGAATGAATGAGCTGAAGTCGAACATGTCACGGAATCATTTGATCGAAGGTCAATGATGCAACCTGTCGTCGAAGGCGAGAAACCTGCCATTGAGGCATGCAGATTTCAAGGTACTGACAATTTCTGGATCAAATTCCTAGATAATGTGCTGATGTCGATAGAAAGTGATCTGTCGTAGGCAAGCCCACAACACGAAATCATAGATCAAGTTTTGAAAATATATTGGCAAATACTGACTCAGGGATGGTCAATAATGGATGACAGATATTTTGCAGATGAATGGTTTATTTGAACTGTTCTCTTGAACACATAACGACACTGCAGATGGTTTGGTAACAATTGACCCAAAGCTAATACCCAGAAACCGGCTGAAGACTTTCAATGTGGTTTGATTAACTGTTAGGCAAAGGATTTCCCAACCCAGGTGAATGAAAGTGTCGTGTTCAAGAGTGGTTGATTGAATTTTCGAAAAATTTAAAATACAACAAACACGCCCATTTTTCTCTCTTTTTCCCCCACCATTTCTGGCAAGTACCTCTTTATTTTTGACAAGCTTGAGGAGGATAAAATTTTCTTGGTTATAAGCTCATCCTTCGGATGAGTCCAACTTAGTTTGATATTCGAACCCTAAGAAGGAGTGGTTCATTCCTGTTGAAAATTAAACAGGTCCGTTACTGTTAAGTTTTAACGAGTCCAGTATAGGAGAAACTCGGTGTTTTTCATTTTTAGGGAGTCAGAAGAAAAACTTAAGAAAACTCCATGGGTGTACTTTTTCGTAAATTTAGTCTCTCAAGCTCGAAAAAGGATAAAATAATGCGAGAGAGAACTCTATTGACCGTAATTAGTCAACGTATACCTTTTTCGTAAATAGTCCATTTCAGTCCGTAAAAGGGGTAAACTTATACTGAAAGGACGATCATTCATTTACTTTAACGAGTTCGAATAATCAAGTACTAGGCAATCTTTTCATATTTAGAGAGTCTGAAAAGGGCTTGAAAGAGGACTCCATGGTTTCGCCTTTTCGTAAATTTTTTGAAAGAGTCCGAAAAAGTGATAAAAGTATGCTCTTTGTTGAAAAACGATCAGTTCACCTGAAAAAATCCAGTTTCTGCAAAAAAACTTGAAACATTACACATACCTGTTTAAGATAAGTAAAAATGCTTTCAAAAATACCCTTTTTAAAGTGAAAAATAAATAAATTAAAAATTCATCCATTCAAAAAACTTATAAAAAGGACTTTTTCAATTTCATTTTTACCGTTCAGTTCCAGAGTGAAAAGTAAAAAGCTTTTGGGTAAGAAAGTTCCTGTGAAGATTCTAATTCGTCCGTTGGAATCGAGAACCGTCAGTCCCAGGTAGTCCACAACCTCTCAATATTGTTTTTTATCCGTTTCAAATTTATTTTTAGGCTTTAGTTTGAATTTTTGGGGCAAAAAATGGTTTAAAAATTCGCCCGCGGGGTCCGCAGGTGGGACACACGTTACCTGCGGACCCCGAATTTTTCCTATAAGGAAAAAGTCATGGGTTCCGCACCCGGCACACATTACGCGTGTGGATCTATGCTTTGTGTATGAAGAGTGGGTGCGGTACCCGCGCGGTTGGATTTAAAACATTGATTTCTCATTTGTTTGCCAAAAATTTTCAAATAAGATTATTCTAACTTGCCTTTTTCTGTGTTGTAGGATTGACAAGATGCTGATCTGGCGAGAACGTGAGCACGAGGAAGTGGATGAAGCCATAATACTTCATTTTCCCACACAACAGGCATTGAAAGCATGTGGCTTGTACAAATTTTGGGCCATCTCAGGCATGAGGGCACAAGTAGAACTCTTGACATGGTTGGTGAACAAATGGAATGTGCAGGACCAGTGCTTCTTCATTGGTGGCCACCGGCTCGAAATTGAGCTGGAGGATATATATTTCTTGACTGGTTTGTCCAAGAAGGGCGAACAAGTTTCTTTGTTTGGGACTAGGCCAGGTGGCCAGTCTGTCGCTAGTCTCCAACTAGAATTCTGCAATGACCAGGCAAATCCTCGGGACAAACAGATTGACATAAAACACATCATCCGTCCTGAATTGAAAGTTATTTCTTTTACTGTTACCAAACTGTGTGGGAGTGCTGCGCTTCATGTAGCTACTGGTTCCCAAATGTGTATTGCCGTGGACTGTTTTCGCGACACCATCTTTAATTGGTGTGAAGCTGTGTTGGCCAATGTAAAAGGCCAACTAACCAGAGAAAAAAATGGGAAACTGAATAACTTTGGATACGGATCCATTGTTGTTTCTTTTGCTTTGGAGAGGATCCCCATGTTAGCTCCACAGAGTATTGTTGTTGATGCCGGTCGACCTTGAGAACCGATAATGGTTCGTTGGTCCGCGTTGATGGCTCGTCATGCTACTGAAGGTACTGAGATTGTGCGATTTCCTCCTTCATATTTTCGTTGGCTGGATCGCCAACTTTTTGTGATAGAGGATTTTCCATATGCCGGGATAGATTTTCGCGGCGACCGAGAGATGGTTCTCCCAGTAGGGGAACAGTGGGATGAGTCAGGTATAATCATTTTTCAACGTTTTCTAAATTCTAATTTTTTAAATTTTTTATCGTCTTTGAAAAATAATAACCAAATTTTTTTTGAAAACAGATGTGGGTCCACAAAGACCAGCCCATCTCCACGAGAGAAGACAACCAGTTGCGGCCGCACCAGCCCCAGTAGGCCAATCAGCGGAGATTTTGACTGATTTAGAGCATCATCTAGAGCGTTTGACTCTAGATATTCCAGAGACGAGCATAGATGACATTCCTATCAGGTTGCAGAGATATGTGATTGGAGTTCCAGGACCTTTTAGGAGGTTCCTATGCAGGGTAGCCCGAGCATTGGTTTCTTATCGTGATCACCATCAGTGATGGGATGATCATGTAGACTCATATTTTTGACTTTTGTATTATCATTTTTGCCGATCATAAGGTGTTTCCAACCTATGATCGAAGACGATG
This sequence comes from Pinus albicaulis, assembly GCA_034641835.2. NCBI lineage: Eukaryota > Viridiplantae > Streptophyta > Pinopsida > Pinales > Pinaceae > Pinus > Pinus albicaulis. The sequence continues at coordinate 205,955,245 of CM076576.1, forward strand.
TATATTTTTTGAAAACACTCCTATACTATGATATATCACTATTTTCCGGCTATCTGTGTACATGTGCGAATGTTGTTTGTTTTACTGTTTTTGATTATTGCAAATGTCTATTTATCATACTAGAAGCAATTGAATCTGCTAATGTATTTAAATGTCTTGGAATATGCTGATATTCAATGTAATCAAATTCACGTTCCAAGAGACGAACTCTCAAAAACAACCGTAATAATACTGGATTTCTAATGGTATAAACCCTGTTAAGCTGTAATACAACAAGTTCAGAATCCAACCTTACAATCAAACTCCGAATTCCAAATGATATGGATTCAGATAATAACTCAATCACTGTACTATACTCGGCAATGTTATTTGTTGTTTGACCAAGGCTTACCCCATGCATGGATACTAACTCGTCAGAGGGTGAATAGATAACCCAAGCTGCGGAAGAAATTTTCCGTGTACTACGACAAGCACCATCAGCAAAACCAATGTAGGTTTGAAGAGACGTCGACATCTACAATATCAAGAGTAAAACTCAGATAAGCAGGAATGGTTATAAAAACACACTCTCTAAACTAGGCACACTTTTCTAATCTAAAACACACCTGCAGTAAAGAAATCTAAACTAGCAAAAATCTCCACACCTCATTTAAGCATAATATCGCTTTAGATAGAGCCCATTTCTAGGTTTATCCAAAGGGACACCGTCAAAATCTATCAACTCGTAGGCCCCTTTTGCTAACTTTCGTTTAAAAATGTAAGGACCATGCCACATAGGCAGGAATTTCCCAGCTCCTAGTTTGTCGTTAGCTTGATCATAAAGTAAAACTAGGTCTCCTTCTGAAAAATTTCGAGGGGTCACACTTCTATCATACTGAGCTTTTATCCTTTTAACATGAGCCTTGTTTGCTATTGCAGCATTTCGTCGATTCTCATCTAATTGGGCTAAGTACAAGAAACGTTTCTCCTCTTCAGACGTAGCTGGAAGTAATTCTACGGCTAATTTTAGTGACGGTATTTCGCATTCAATCGGCAACACAGCTTCCAAACCGTAAACCAGTTGAAAAGGAGTGAAACCCGTTGATGTTTTGAATGAGGTTCGATATGCCCAAAGCGCTGAAAATAACATGGAATGCCAATTCATCTTGTGAATACCAATGATTCGTTTAATCATGGTGACTAAAACTTTGTTAATGGCTTCAACCAGACCATTGGCTTGTGGATAATACGGAGTGGAACTATCGTGGTGCAAGCCAAGCTGGTCTGTCAGTTCAGTCATCATTACATTCCGAAAATGACTTCCATGATCCGTAATAATAGCTTGAGGAACACTGAACCTAGCAATTATGTGATTAAATACGAATGTTGCAGCAGTCTTGCCATCAGCTGAATATGTAGGCATCGCCTCGGCCCATTTTGTAAAATAATCTACTGCTAAGATAATATAGGCATGCCCCCCGGCCGAGTGAGGGTTACATGTAATAAAATCGATACCCCATTTTGCGAAAGGACCAATAGCAATTATAGGGTGAAGAGGAGCGGGTGGCGTGCGCATTTTCCGATAAAAAATTTGACAGTTGTGGCATTTTCGAACCACATAAATGCAATATTTGAACAACGTTGGCCAGAAATAACCTGCACGCAATATCTTTTGGGCTGTGGCATACCCAGACATATAACCGCCACATGCTCCAGAATGGCAGTCATTTAACACCTTTTCAGCTTCTTCATGAGTTAGACAACATCGGAAAACATAATCTGCTCCACGTCGATAAAGTGTATCACCAATGATATTATACTGTTGGGATTGGAAGCGTATTTTCCGTCGCTGAGTTCGTGAAATGTTAGGCCGAAAAGATTGGGTTTGGAGATAAACAATAATATCTCCATACCAAGGATCAAGTGTACTGATGAGAAACAAAGATTCGTCCGCAATGGACTCTTCTGCCACTGTTTCAGTATCAGTAGAGGGGAAATCGCACATCAGTTCCGCAAATACCAAAGATTTCTTTGCCTTGGATTTTTAAAATTCCAAGTCAAATTCCTACAGGATAACTATCCATTTGGAATATTTGCCCCCTAGCAATTGTTTGGTCAAAATATACATCATAGGGTTGCAATTAGAAATTACCGTGGTTTTACGTAACAAGATGTAATGTCTAAAACGTTAGACAACTTGAACAGCTGCCAAGGGCAATTTCTCCACATGTGTGTATTTGATTTCAGTCGGATGTAGATTCCGACTAAGATAATAAATCACATGTTCAATGTGAGATTCATCTTCCTGAACTAGTACCATCCCAATGGTGGAATGAGAAGCAGCGAGGTAAAAAATGTAATCTTGGTTGTAGTTGGGAGGATGCAATAACGGTGCATGGGTCAACGCGTGTTTAAGTGCATCAAAAGATCGATCAGCGATCTCATCCCAAAAGAATGGAATGTTCTGTTTCAACAACCGGGTAAAACCCTTTGTAAGCTCGACATAGTTCGGAATAAACCTACGTAAAAAGTTTGCTTTCCCCTGCAAACTTTGGAGTTGGCGTAAAGTCGAAGGAGGAGGCAATTTAACAATAGCTTCAACCTTCGATGGATCGACGCGAATACCTGCTTTCGAGACAACAAATCCCAGTAATCGACCCGATTCGACGCAGAAAACACATTTATGCGGATTCAGCCTTATCCGATAATGCCTACATCTCATAAAAATTGCTCGTAAATGAGTGGGATGGTCGGCCCTATGTAATGAATGAGCAGGTAAATCATCGAGATATGGTTGGACAATGTGCTTAATGTCATGAAATGCATAAGACATAGCCCGTTGAAAAGTTGCTCCAGCGTTCTTTAGTCCAAAAGGTAGTTTACAATAAGAAAACGTTCCCCATGGACAAATAAAAGCTGTTTTGGGTTGATCTGCAGGGAGTATGTTTATTTGATTGTAGCCGGAAAATCCATCCATGAAAGAAAACAATTCACTACCAGCACAATCATCTATTATTTGATCGATATAGGGAGTTGGATAATTATCTTTTGGACACGCTCGATTAATATCTCTATAATCGATACATACTCTTATCGTTCCTTGTTTTTTAGTCACAGGAACAATATTCGATACCCAATCCGTTAAGGGAATTGGATAAATGAATCCTGCGCGAAGTAATTTTTCAACTTCTGTTTTTATAGCAGCAGCTTTTCTAGGATAAATTTGACGTAATCGTTGACGAACAGGTTTAGCATCCGGGTAAGTTTTAATTTCATGAACGACGATCGATGGATCAATTCCTGGCATTTCTTCATAAGACCAGGCAAACACATCACGAAATTCTTGAAATAGGGCTTTATAAGTATGAATTTCTTCATCAGTACAACGAGCACCTATATGAATGTTTTCAATTATTCGTGGTTTCACTGAAATGTCAATTGGAATCGTTCTAGTTATATTTTCCAAATTTAACTCAGAATCAGGATTTTGCAATGGATCCTGAGGTTCCTTGGCATATTCAGCAGTAAAAATTGAAGCGAAATCATTTTCAAAATGATCTAATTCAGGTAAAAATGAAGATCGGTGATGTAGATCTTCCCATGGTAATTCATCAACAGACAAAAACTCACGAATTTGCTCATCCGTATGAACAAGTTCAGGAAATGTTGTTGTAACTGAACTAGATATAGATAGTGATTCCTCTTGGATCCCATTCATTGGATCAATTTCGGTTGAAGAGGGGTTGGAAAGTGACTGTACAACCTGATATGCAATTTCAAATTGACTCAAGGGCATCATGCCATCAAATGAATCTATCTCGGATTCGAAAGGTACGATCCAAGGATCATCAAACATAACAGTGTCTGATGAAATCATATCAATATTTGCAGTAGAAGGCGATACGTTAGGAGGAGGAAAAGAAAAATTTCCTAGTAAACCAGAATCTTTAATCAAACCTACTCCAACATCCTTATAAGGGATATTCGTTTTACCAACATGCTGGATTGTTTCTAAAGAGGCTGGGTCGGACGAGAAATAAGTTAACTGATCTATTATCATGATCTTTTCTCAATATGGAAACTTTATGAGTCGAAATACCGAAGAAACAATAGCAGTCATAGCATAGGACCAACTACGACCCAAAAGAAGGTTGTAATCTAGAGGGGCATCAACCACTTCCACATCTAGATTAACGATTTTACCTTCGACCCCTATGGGTAAATCCTGCAAAATACCAAAAGGTTGAAAACCTCGACCATCAAAAGCCTTTAGAATCGTCGGAGATTGGTTAAGTGTAGGAGAACCAAGCGATTTCCAACACTGAATCTACATAATACACGTTGAAGCTCCTTCATCAATCACAGTCCGAAAAATAGGTCTGTTTTTGACTAACACTGGAATCTGGAAAGCCATTTGGTGAGGAAGACGTGGTGTACTATTTTCTAAATCGAAGATTATAAGGTTAGAATCCTAGACATCGACAGCTCCTATAGCAGACAATAATAATTTACGTTGTGCTGGACACGATTGCAGCAATTCCAAAGCCGACATTGCTGAAGGAGAAACAACTAAGTCTTCAACAATGTTGTAATTCTGAGCAGATATCGCATGTGGATTGAAAGATGATTTACGAAGAACACCTTTAGCAGGCGGTTTGATTATTAAGTCTGGATTTTGTTTCTCGATCTATAGCAGACCAGAAACAAGAGGAGGTGTAGTTGATGTGTTTGCATTGGAAGACTCTGCTTCTTTGCCATCAACAGGATTCTTAGAACCGTAATCTTCCGATCGCGTCGCAATCCTTACATGAGACATCATCATAATAGGCTCTTCTAAAGTAGTCGAGGAATAACCAATCATCTTACTATCTTGAATTGGAAAAGGATCCTTCAAGACAACAGGTTGTTGTGATCCTTTAACAAATTTCGTAACTTCGTCTCGATATGGACATTCTTTCGTGAAATGATCTTGTTCACAAATGAAACAAGGATAGCGAGGTTTATGTTTTTCGTCATTGGATTCATCTCTATCAGTTTTCTCTTTCGAATTCTTTTTGTTTTTGTTCCTCCCCTTCTTTTTACCACCGGATTTTGATTTTGTCGTAGATGTTTCAACGACATGAATGTCGGCAGAAACTTCGGGAGAAGACTCTCCTTTCCGGGAATCAGGTAAAGTTATAATTGGAGAAGAATTTTTTGACGATTTCTTCTTACTTTTAGAATTAACTGTACCAATCATACCGTCAGCGGCATGAGACCCTGAAGGAGAAACAACTATTTGACCTTGTTTGGGAAGGTCTGGGATTTTTTCATGTAGAGTACCTGACTGCGTATAAACGAGGTGAAGGTACTGAGCTTGAGCAATTACTTGCTCTTCAGTAACAACACCAGCCTTAGCTACATCTTCAGTGATCTTGGGTAACAATGATTTAACAAACCATTCTGCCAAAATTTGATCCGGAATATAAACTTTCACCAAACATCGTCTACGTCGCCATTCATGAATATGATCAGAAATATACGTGGACGTAGATTGTTTTAGCGAAGTTAATAATTCTGTGCCATTGTTGTATTTGACAGGCAACTGAAAATGAGTCAAGAAAGCTGTTGCTAACTGACTGAAATTATGAAACGAGCCGCGTGGTAACTCAATGTACCATTTGGCAGCAAGACCTATAAGGGTTCTCTGGAAAAGACGTAAACGAATCGAATCATCAATGATTGAATTAGATGCACACCAAAGGTGATAAGTCATAACATGATTCGATGGATCCTCTCCTGACTTACCTTCGAATTTTGGTATATCACTGGGCAACTTATGAGGCATTGGCGGCCAGTTTTGATAATAAAAAATGGGATCATTCATAAGGCACTTCAAATCAGGTAAGTCCAAAGTTGCGATAAACGGTAATTGACAGTTAGGGTCACGAAATCCTTGAGAAGCCAAAGCAGATCCAGGAGGCAGATACCCAGGACAACTAGGAATCGGATTTGCATTAGGTATTGTGTAACCTCCCGGAAAACCAGGATGAACCGGACCATACTGAGGTTGTTGATAAGTATAAACAGGGTACGGTTGATACTGATAGCTTGGATTCTGTACATAGGGACCGAATTGCGGCTGTCCCTGGTACAGTTGATACGTAAATTGAGGTTGACTTGTAACAACTGTACTTGTACCAGCTTGTCCTGCAGGCATCTGAACTGTAGTTTGAATTGAAGGTCCAGACTGAGGTAAATAGACTTGAGGGATTTGCACGGATACAGGGATAGAAGAAGTCGGTGCTATAGATACTCCATAAACAGGTGTGATAGGTTGAATAGACGTTGCAGCAGTTACAACAATTTGAGGCGGAGTCTGAGGTGTACTAGGCCCAGTCTGCTGAACTGAACTAGGTGCAGGAGTTTGAATAGCTGGCTGAACAGGTTGCTGGGTTGGACCAGAAACCAAAGGTTGTCCAGGTTGATAAGGCAACTGCACATTAGGCTGCAAAGGCTGTTGATATTGGGATGGATCCAACACCATAGTTCCGGGGTATTGTCCCATAGAAGGTTGAATGTAAGGACCAAAACCTGGTTGAACGTAGGGTTGATTAGTAAGTGGTAAATTTCCGGCTCCTTGAAAAGATGGTTGACCAGAAGGCTGTTGGTAACCTTGAATTGGGTACTGCCCTTGAGGTTGATAACCCTGAGGTGCGTACTGAGGCTAGGGTTGATAAGGACCCTGAGGAGCATATTGTGCTTGGGGTTGACCTTGAGGAATGTACTGTCCTTGAGGTTGATACCCTTGAGGTATGTACTGTCCTTGGGGTTTCCCCCCAAAATAATATGATTCCACAGTTTGTCCTAGGAAAAAGCTACCTTGAGGTTGTGCCCCGGGTGGTAATTGACTACCTTGAGGTTGCCCCCCAGGCGGTAACTGACTACCCTGAGGTTGCCCCCCAGGTGGTAACTGAATTCCCTGGGGCTGCCCCCCAGAAGGAAACTGACTGACTTGAGTTTGAGGATTTGGAATATTACCAGACATCATAAAATTTTTCTCTGCGTTCGACGTTTCAATTTTAAGTCCATCAAGACCAGATGATAACACGTTTTCGATGGGTTGAGGAGTTGCTCCCGAGAAAGTACCAGACAAAGACTGATATCCCGAAGGAACAGAAGGACCACCATGTAAAAATGATTCCAGCGTTTGAAAAAACATGGATGACTCTCCAGCCATAAAAGATGACAGATAATAACCTCTGGGTGTAGGATGAAATGGAATTCGAGGTGGATAAAAAGCAAGACCCGGATTCTCTAAAAAATTTGTTAAAGAGAGATACCAAGGATTAGTTCGAATAGGGCTGTAGAAAATAGATTCACATTCCCTAAGATTTAACAATTGAGGGGAGTCGGGAAGAGATATGTCTTCGTCTGGATTAGTAAGTTCTTCAATAGAAATAAGTCCAGAGGGAAGATTGTCTGTAATGATATTTCTTACCCTAGGTGAACCTGGATTGCTAGAAGTTGGTGTAATAAATCCTGAGGATGTTTCCAAAACAGAAGATTCAGTTTCAGGTTCAGAGATTTCAGGTTCATCAGATAATTCACCAGAAGGAGAAATACTTTCAGTAACTTCAGAAACTGAAATCGGTTCTTGAATGTATTATGTTGTAGGTATTTGATGATCATGATGTATAACTATAGATGAACTTCCAATTTCTGTTGATCTAATTCTACTACTACTGGATGCTACCAGAGCACGAAGCCCTTCAATTTGACTTGGTGAATATTCAAGGGGTTTCCCTTGTATTCTCCGGGATTGTCTCGGCAATTCCGCCACGATTAAAAATTATCTAATCACACGCAAACAAAGAAAAATTTCAATGAAAACACCTAAAGTCTCTAAGAAACAAACAATTGAATCATTCGCTTAAAAATCTAAGAGTTCAAACCACACACAAACAGGTAACTTTCCGTACTAAAAACACTAGTTGGTGATGAAATCCAACTTAGTATAATTTTAACATGAAAAGGGCGATTGGAACAGTTACCCCGACAACCTGCTTAATGAAACAGACCGGTGCAAGTTTCTCCACTATACCATCTCGAGTGAAGATAACCCTCCGGAGAGTCCAAGTGAGTCTAGCCAACGTCTGTTCCAGGTACAGTGGGATCTTCCCTCCACCGTCACCTTAGGAAAGAATCCTAAAGATTATGGCCACTAAGGTTACCAACTGAAACAAATATAACTGGGGGAACAGTCTACGATCTGACACACACGCAAGGGTAGAGTAACAAAGCTCAATCCCCTTGAAGGCTCCTTGAAATAATCCAAGGTTTACCGACAAATGACCCCAGTCTCCTCGACAATGGTCTATCCGAGGTTTACCGTTTTTAATACGTGTATATCTTCTATTGTTCCCAATGAGGAAGGATTGATTACCCCACTGGTTCAGATATGATCTCGTGCTTAACTCCTTTAAGAGGAGCTTCCCAGAGCATACATGCAACAATTTGAATTCTTCCTACCGCAAGATTTGTCTACTTGTTTGTTTTAGCTATCTTGGAGAGTTAATTACTCCCTACTCCAAGATACTAGCCTAAGCTATGTTGGTGATAAGAGCCCTAGAAATAAAAAGATTACTAGATGAATTTTAGTTAAGCGTTACTTTTAGGAGCTGTTTCTTAAGTCAATGGGTGCGGAAATGAAACTTTGGATGATGTGAAGACTCGACTTCCAAAAAACACTAAAATGCACCTAGAATGATAATCAATTCTTTTTCTTTCAATGAACTTCTATCTAAAGAAAGAGTTGGAGAATGCAATTCTTTTAATAAACAATTCCTTCTTTAAACATGAAGAATAATTGAATACTTTGTCTTTTCAATAATGAGATAAATGATCAAAGCTCATAAGAAAAATCCTTTTCTTTTCCAAACTAGAAGCTACAAAACAATTTTCCTTCGAAAGAAAGCTACAAAAATTAAAACTACTCAAAACTACAAAATCTAATATTTAGATCTAAAATCTAAATTGAGTAAAAACTTTAAGATTTTTTGAAGAATGTTTTCCTTAGTTGTTCAGTAAACTAAGAGTCTATTTGTTTAGAATAACAAACAGATTAAAAACACTCAAAATATGTTTTTTTTTATAAAAATGAAATTCAAAACTTTCAACCAAGTTTTTTCGAAGATTCGCAAAGAAACAAAAGGCTCAATTTCTCAATATAGGATGTTTTCACAATCAGGTCAGATTCAAAAGACAAAAAGAGATCAATGTAATCTGAGATACTAAAAATTGTCAAAAGTTTGAATCGGTACAAAGACCAAGCGGAAAAACAATCCAAACTGCAAAATCTTCTAGAAAATCATCAAAACATTAACACTGTTGGAGTTCATTCACAAAAAATTCTTGACAGAAACAATAATCAGTCTGGGCAGACACCAAAAGGCTAAATCCAAAGAAAAATAAACTAGAGAAAGAAATCTAGAGATTTTCTAAAATTTTAACAGGGTCCGCAGGCAACCGGTGTTGACAGGTGTGGTCCCGCACTGTATTATTTTCAGAAAGTGTGAACCTGCCCGCACTGTCAAAGTAAGGCAGAGTGCGGTCCTAGGAAAAATTATCGAAAAACTTAAAATATTTCTAAATTTTCAAAAATAGGGAAAATATGAATTACCCAGACAGATATGTATCAATCAAAAACCAGGAAAAAAATGTTTCCTCAAATCAAAAATAAAAGAGAACCAAAAAACAACAAGTTCGTCCCCAGCGGAGTTGCCAATTTGTTGTGTAGATTAATCCGTCTTGCGGACAAGACCGATCTCTCTAGTACTAAAAGTAAATAGCAACAAACAGCCAATTATACTAATCTCTCTCTAATCATACAAGATTCATAAAAATGCTATATAGGTGTAAGGCCTACCTTATGTCCAGCGCTTGGTTGATCTCGTTGAAGTCCTTCCCGTGCACTTGAAAGAACGTTCCTTGTGAATCTGCAGTCACAAACAAGCAAAAAGATTACACAACACCTGTATAGACATTATCATAAATCATACTCATCATAATGATCAAGGAATTTATGAAATAAACTATTAATAGACAGTTTAATGAGAGAAATGAGTATATTTGTATTGACTTCAAATAAAGAAAACCTTTACAACCTGTGCCTTGATGTCGTGCAAGTCCTCCCGGGGTCTGAAGCAGGAATATCTTCTAATTTGACAAGCATTGCACTCTTTGAACCAAGACAGATAGAGATGAGTGATTTAACCTCACAGAAAATCTTAGTTAACTGAGTCTGAATCTCAACAGCATTTAACTTCAAATATCTTAAGCTTGAACTCCCTTTGAGGCTACCCAAGGCCTCTTTTTATATTGGAAAAGAGGAGGTTTCTTGTTCCAAATATGAAGGGATAGAATCCTCCTTCAAAGGGATTAGCTCCTTACATCAAGGGGTTAGCTCCATCAAGTGAGGGATGCATGAACCTTCTCAAAGCGTATCCATTCCCGAAAATTCCCATCTAGAATCTTCTAGAATTCATCTGAAATTCACTTTTTATCTTTACTTTCTCACCTTTTTGAGTTTTACAAAGGTCCGCACCCATGACACAAGGAACGTGCGGCATGGTTCCGCAGGAGGGCTGAAATTTAGGTGCGGGACCGTAGGAAATGAATAGAGAAAGTGCGATACCAATGTTTAGGGGATTTTTAGGAACTTTTCTCTGATTTTGAAAGCTTGATATGAGGAGCTGAAATGCTAGACTTGCAAAAGGAGGAAGTATGAGTAATAATGAGCTCATACTCATAGTAAAATGTCAGGATGACATTTTTTAGTTTAACACACCATCACAATGGAGGAAGGAAATATTGCAGCCTTCTAAGATGTTCCGAAGTTCCACCAAGGTATGCATGAATTTCCATTTTCTATCATTTCAGAAAATCTTGTGGGAAGCCTTGGAAATATGTCTTTCCATGATCAAGGATCAAAACACATTGCTAATTTGGAGTAGCAAGCTTACATTGTGCTGTACAGTTTGGGTTTCATAAAAGGAGGGGTAAGGAATCATTCAAATGCACCCTTGTTGAGTTGCAAGAAACATGTGGTGTTGGGGTGTAAGGTTTTGGAGGACATGGTGAACATTGTCCCACTTTATGATGATGTTTTACCTTCAGCACACTTGGATCCTTATGGATTCAAGATGATCATGGATGGGAGAACTTTTCTAGAAGATCTCCAAGGGGTTGCATCTCAACATCCCATGAGATGTAAGGGGAGGAATCTTACTTTGGAGAATGGTAGTCTTCTTTGGGAGGGTACCAAGGTAGAGCATGATGAGAGGCATCCACATATGGATGAATGGGGATGGATGGAGAGCAAGAGGTTGGTGAGCCACTTGAAAATCTATGACACAGGGCAGCAAGAGGCAAAGCTGCGTTGGCTACTCTTGAGAGAGTTTGGCCATCATATGACATACCCTTTTCCAAGAGGTATGTGGGGGATTGAGGTATGGTAGGGCACCCATATGATATGGTAGCAGAAGATTTGTTTGTATGGGGCATCCTAAAAGGCAACCATCATGATGTTATTCTATGGATTGTATGAGGGAGAGATAAGGGAGCAACAAAGGGTGTTGTTGCTGTGCTTACACTTGGGAGAGTATGGGAAAACTTTTCCCATACTTATCATGATATTTCCAGAGAGAGGGAAGGCACCTTCAAAGTGCAAAGAGGCTACCCTTCAGCATTGGAGGACAAGGAGAGGCTTCCACATAAGGCGAAGAGCTTCTCACATAGCAGCATGTTGGTGGATGGCTTTGGCATGTGGACTGTCAAAGAGAGAAGTCATGGAGTGACAGGAGCCTTATCACTAAGGCTTACAACGCTTTCACTTGGGAGTATGTTTCTACTGTTGGAGTGCTCCAAGGGGAGTATGCAACCTCTCTTTTTGCAGATTTTTATGAGAAGATTCTCATGGGAGGGCTCATCCATGAACCTCACTTTTAGATTACTCTCTATGCATGGTAAAAAATACATATTTGGTCTTATTGATTGTTCCATTGAGTATTTGTATCTTCTCACCATCTATGGGCAGTGCATTGCTCCACATGAAAGCAAGGTTATTCTTGTGTTTTATGGTCATTTTAGGGCCAATCTTGGCAATGATGATAACCCATATCTACATAACGTTGGGAAAGTGTATTTTTGTTTTGATTGTGCTTAGCTAATATATATTTCTGATTACTACCACATAGTAAATGAGTGAAAATGCACAACTAGTAATTCATTGGGAGACAACTTAACACATGATGTTCTCAAGCAACAGTTGGGAAGACTGCGCTGTATCCACTTGAGAAGCCATTGGTATCATCCCAAATTGCACATAAACTTCATAAATTTTCTGAGTTCGATGCCAAATGGTGAAGATGTGCCATCCATTTTGTATGGAATGGTTTGGGCTAGCATGATTCATGACATTGGAGAGAGAATATTTAGAGATCCAACTTCCTTCTTTCCAATTGAGGGTAACCTTATTGTAGCCATAGATCAACATGTTCTCTACAATTATCATGGGTGGAGAGAGTGAGATAGCATGGGGTAGGCCATTTTTCCTATGAAGCTCAGCTATTCAGCCCACCTACACTTCAGGAGCCAAGGGTGGAGAAGATTTTTCATGAGTTGCCATGTTGGAGGGTGACTCATTTTGTATGGATGATAGCTTGGGGGTGGAGGTTTCACATGGGAATGACAATTCCCCATGCATTTCAGACTCCATGCTTTGAGAGGACCTCTAAAACACACCTAGTTTCCTCCTTGAGCACTTTCCTTTTTCATGATGATGGCCATTTGGGATGTTCACCAAATGCTAGCTTTTATGCTTGGGAGAGGCACTATGGAGATTCACTGTTGAGAAAACATCATATTCCTTAGAGGAGTTTATCATATGAGAATGCTACAGGAGGAGGGGAGGATTTCTATCCTTGTAGTTTCTTGGGGACAAGCAACACTTGGGAGGGGAGGACTGTAATATTAGTAAATTAGCATGTATGCTAATTGGAATATTGATTTTTGGTTTTTTCACCTAGTAGATGAATAAATGGGGGAGAAGACCCATAATTAACTTAATCATCATAAAAAACCTCTTGGTATGAAAGGGGATAACTTTGGTAGCTATATTTCACACCCTCATGTGTGAATAGGGACTTTTTCATGTAGACAAAGTCAAGTTTGACCAAGTCAACAACATGCATGAATAGGAGTGGATCACTTATGAAATAGCTCAATGTGAACAAGGACCAGCTTAGACAGACATATGGAAGCTGGATTGAAGGCACTTTAGTGTGAACAGGGATGAAGCAGGTTGAAGAGGTCAACCTTGACCAAATCAAATAGCGTTGTTAAGGGAGAGTGGCCTTAATGGAGATACAACACAGTTTTGGAGGGAGATGGATCATGTGCATGTGGAAAGCCTAATGGGTGGGACCCAAGGTGAGGAGGCTCACATAGCTTATAAGGAAGGGGGTGGCAGCCATTTGGAGGTTATATTGATGATTATTGATGTATGTTCTGTATGACTATTTTGCATTCTCTTGCTGTTTAGCAGAGCTGCAGTGATGTTTAGCACAAGGATTTCCTGCTTAGGAATTCCTTCTCCTACCTTGAGAGGCCTCTTGGAGGAGTATTGTAATTTAGTTTTCCACATTCAGGGTTGAGGCCAAGCATCCTCCTTCAGCCACAACATTATTTCTGCAGAGCATAACATTGTTTTGCAGGGTGTTGCAGTGGAAGGTTCACAACACCACCTTCTGAGCTTATCTTTCAGAGGAGGGAGCTTCGCTTTCTTTGCAAGATCTGTAAGGAAGATCTCTGGGCATATTTTACATCTTGGCACTTGGCCAAAGAAGTCTCCATCTCTTATAGCATATTCCTTGGAAGGAACTGCATCATTTTACTTAGTGTTGTAGCAACAGGGTCAAGACCCTTGTTTGTAAGCTTGTTCCCCGGAGGAAGGGCCAACCCTTCTCCCAGAAGGATTGTATAGAAAATATTCTCCTATTCCTTGTATTATTCAGCTATCTATTTACATAGCTACAATATAACTTCATTTTTCAGATCTAGTTTTGCAGATCTACTCTTGTATACTCATTCTCTCAAGAAACCCTTCCCGGGTTATCTTCACATTGTATAAAAGAGGCTAGATCTCTATTTTTCTCTGATTTTGGGCTAAATAAAATACAGATCTATTGTTTATAACATATTTCTCTAGAAACCCTCTCATAATTATGCTATATTTGCTTCAGTCATTTCTGCATTCCCTAAGTCATGGGATTTGGGAATTTTTAAGCCATATTTGAACCGGGAGATCTGTTTAACTTGGCTAGAAGCATTTTTTTTTGCTCCAATTCTGGATATGAGATGAATATTGTGTAAAATAATGTATCCAAGTCCCATTTCTCACAATTATAGTGTAATTCTATGTAAATAACGTTTTTATGCTCTATATTACTGCATTTCCTCACTTTAGAAGGAGTGTATAGGTCATATTCTTGCTGCTGAGAATTCCATTTTTGGGATATTACAATAGTCCAATGCTTTCCATTCCTATGGGAGGTGCTGATGTTGTACTAGGAGTACAATGGTTACAATATTTGGGGACGGTAGCTTTTAATTTTCAAGAAATTTTCTTGAAATTTTTTTCAAAAGGAAAGGAAGTCGAATTACGCAGTATCACAGGAAAGCCAAGAAAGATAATAAGATCTAATGTCATGACAAAGCTTCTGAAAAAATAACAACGAGGTGTAATTTCACAATTATGCTCACTACAAGTTCCAACATCAAAATCATCTATTTTTGCAGATCTACAAAAAGTCTTTGACAATCATTCAAAGGTGTTTGAAACACCCAAAGGAATCCAACCTATTCGTGATCATGATCATGCTATTAATTTTATTCCAGGAAGTGTTCCTCCAAACATCAGGCCTTATAGATATCCTTATGTCCAAAAGAGTGAAATTGAACGTATGATTGCATAAATGTTAGAGGCTGGTATAATTCAACCTAGTTAAAGTGCTTTCTCTTCTCTAGTAGTATTGGTGCACAAGAAGGATGGATCATGGTGCATGTGTCTGGATTATAGGGAGCTCAATAAGTTCAACATTAAAGATAAATTTCCCATTCCCGTGATTAATGAATTATTGGATGAATTACATGGAAAATTTTATTTTACCAAGTTGGATATTCATTCAGGATATCATCAAATTAGAATAAAGACTAAAGATATTGAAAAAACAACATTTTGAACTCATGAGGGTCATTATGAATTTTTGGTCATGCCTTTTAGCCTTACCAGTGCACCTTCTACATTTCAAGGGTTGATGAATTCCATTTTCAAACCCTTCCTTAGAAAATTTGTGTTAGTATTTTTTGATGATATACTAATCTACAACAGGTCTTGGAAGGATCATGTTCAACATGTTGACACGATGCTCAAACTATTGGAGGAGAAACAATTATATGCAAAAACATCCAAATGTTTCTTTGGAGTACAAGAGGTGGAACATCTGGGTCATATTATATCTCACGAGGGTGTTAAGGTAGACCCTAAAAAAATTAAAGCCATTAAGGAATGGAAAGTCCCCACAACCATAAAACAGTTGCGAGGATTTCTCGGGTTAATAAGGTATTATCTCAAGTTTGTTAAGAATTATGGGAGAATATCATCACCTCTAAAAACATTATTGAAGAAAGATGCATTTTCATGGACTCCTGAAGCAACTAAGGCCTTTGAACATCTTAAAGAGGCAATGTTACTAGCACCAGTCTTAGTTACGCTGGGCTTCACAAAAACCTTTATTGTGGCATGTGATGCCTCAGGAAATGGAATTGGTGTTGTTTTAATGCAAGAAGGAAGACCCATTTCTTTTGAAAGTCGTCCAATCAAAGGAAAGTATTTACAGAAAGCTATTTATGAGAAGAAAATGTTAGTAATACTACATGCACTAAAGAAATGGTGACCTTACCTAATGGGAAGACACTTTAAGGTAAAACTCGACCATGATATTCAAACACTTTTTGGAACAAAGAATATCTTCAAGAGCAACAAAATGGGTCACAAAGATGTTAAGTTATGATTTTGAACAATCTACAAAAGAGAAAACTAAATATGTTGTAGATGTACCTCAAGAAAGAATGAAGAGGTGGAAGAATTTCTTTGTGCCATTTCTATTATCCAACCAGATTGGATAACCAAAGCAAGGGATGAATGGAAGAAGGACGAAGAAGTGTGGACACTCATTCAAAAGTTGCAGCAAGATCCTTGTACATCTGATATATTTAGTTGGAAAATTGATTCCTTATGGTAAAAATATCGCTTACATCTTTGAAAGAATTCCCAACTAAAACAAAATATTCTTTTGGAATTGCACACTTCTCCTTTAGGAGGACACTCAGGATTTTTAAAAATTTACCACAGGGTGAAGAAATAATTTTTTTGGGATGGCCTTAACTCTGATATTAAAAAGTTTGTGGCCGAATGTTTGGTTTTCTAGCAAAATAAAGTTGAGACAATTAAGACCTCGGGTCTTCTACTACCTTTATCCATTCCAAGTCAATGTGGGGAGGATATTTCAATGGATTTTATCACATGTTTACCTAAGTTCGAAGGAAAGAGTGCCATCATGGTGGTAGTTGATATACTTACCAACTATGCACACTTTTGTGCATGATCTCATCCATTTAAAGAAAGTACACTTGCTACTACATTTATGGACACAATTCAAAAGCTACATGGAAACTCAAAGGTTATTATGAGAGACAGAGATCCCATTTTTATTGGAAATTTTTGGACGGAGTTATTTTCTTGTTTGGGTACTCAATTAGCTCATAGCTCATCTTATCATCTTCAATCCGATGGTCAAACTGAGTTAGTGAATAAATGTTTGGAAGGATATCTTTGTTGTTTTGTATCTTATAAAAAAACACAATGGGTCAAGTGGTTACCTCTCGTTGAATGGTGGTATAACACTTCCTTCCATATTGCAGCAAAAAAGACCCCATTTATTGCACTTTATGGATAAAATCCACTGTCCATCACATCAAATTTAAGAGAAAATTATAAGGTTCAAGCAGTGGAAGACCACATCGAGCATCAACAAGAAGTTATCCAACACTTAAAGGATAACCTAAATTTGGCACAAAATCGAATGAAACAACAGGAAGAGTAACATAACAGCGAGAGAATTTTTGATGTAGGAGACTGGGTATTTTTATGGCTACAACCATAAAAACAAATTTCCCTCAAGAAAGCTAAGAAGGATGATAAATTATCTCCAGAGTACTGTGGTCCGTACAAGGTGTTACAAAATATTGGTACTATGGCATACAAATTGGAGCGTCCTGCTTCTTCGTGAGTGCATCTAGTTTTCCATGTTTCATGCTTAAAGAAGGTTATAGGTGAAAATCTTATAGTTTACACAATATTGCCAGAACTTGATGAGGAAGGAAAAATCATATTGGAACCTGAAGTGGTCACGGAAAAAAGAACTCGACAACTACGAAATCGATCAATTTCAGAGTATCTCATCAAGTGGAAGAACTTACCCATTGAAGATTCTACACGGGAGGATGAGAATTTTATACAGAAGCACCTAGAGCTGCTCAAGCATTGAGGACAACACTTTTTTGAAGGAGAGGGGCATGTTAGGTCCCTATATTACTAGTTTAGTCCCTTATTTTTATTAGTGTAGCCCCCTTATTGTTATTGTTGTACCCCTGTAACCCCAATATTGTTATTATTGTGCCCTTACATTGTTATTGTTAGGTCAACTAGGATTATATTGTGGGCCCATGGACTCCTATATATCGAAGGAGGTTTTGGTCATTTATATCATCCAAGAATTGTTCATTTATGTAAGGTATTGGAGGTTGCCCCATCGAAGTGGCTGATTTCTAAGGCGTTGATCTCTCTTTTCTTCTATTTTTGGAGTTGGTTTCAAACACATACTTTTATTTTTGCAAATGTTTTCCCATATTAAAAAATGAAAAGAGGGTAATTCCTAGAAGAAAAATCAAAGGAATAAAAGAAAAAAGATCAAAAAAGAAGATAAAGTATGAACCGCACAAAAAAGAAACAAAAATAGATCCTGAAAGTGTTGCACATTCAAATGCCACTACTCTTAGTTTACTTTATGCAAATAAAAATTGTGTGCAACTTGTCAAAAACGCCACAATTCATAATGATCATATAGTTTAATATTGATTCATTCATGCTTTTAAATTTCATGTCATAATAGTTAGTGAATAAAGATCTGACCAAACGATTCAATCTTGGTAGATCAATAGTTACGTAAAGAATAAAAATGAGCTCATCAGTTTAATCTGAGCCATTGGAAGTTATGAGGTTAGAAGTAGGTTAGTTTTCTTATCAAAAGAAAAATAAAAGGGTCAGCAAGCTCAAATGCGCCCAATAAATGAAGTAAAAAATGTTAGGGTAAATAAAGGGTAGGTAGATTACTTTTACAAGTAATGGAAAGCATCAATTTGTTCATGTCATATCACTAATATCCTCCTAAATCCCATTCCCCTTGCTATAATCCTATTTCCATTCTTGAAAGTCCCTTTCCTCTTGAAAATAACCCTTTCCCCTTATTCTAACCCTTTCCCCTTATTTTACCCCTTTTTCCATTCCTAAAACCCCTTTCCCTAGTTTTAAAAAAAAAAACACATTTTCCTTTGAAAAGTAACTTCCCCTTTTACTAATACCCCTTTTCCATAAAAAAACATGCAAAACCCATTTTTTGTAAAGTTTGAATGGTTAAAATATATCATGCCCACTCCATTAAAACCACTCCTGCTATCATTTTAACTTATCCACATATTATATTAACCCACATATTATATTAAATCCATGTTTTAATATATTTATCCCACTATATATTCCCGATCCCTTTATATTAACCCCATTTAATATATATTTAACCCATTCCACATATTACTCCCCGCTAAAATTTAAAAACCCCTCCACTATATTTAACCCGACCTATTTATATTAAAATCACTTCGCATAAGTCACCCTGGGTCCCACCTATCAAAACACCCCAACTCATTTTTCTGCCCGATCGTGATTCATCAAATCCAATGGCCAATAAGAGGTTTTGCACTCCCGACAGTCCAAAGTTTAAACCCGGGGGGGGGGGGGGGGGGGGGTACGAAATGGGTGGTTTTACACCCCCGCCCATTTTCCATGCATTAGTCCCACGTTTTATCGCATCAACCAGTCGAAAACCACCAATCCAGTTTTCATCATGCGATAACCGCAAACACGTCTTCCATGATGTACGATGAAACCACCACTATTTGAATTTAACCCCGCGCCATGTGATTTATCACCTCTGGTCAAAAAGTATTAAAGCCCGCCCTTTACCATTAGTTGTCCATTTCTGTTGAAAATTGTGAAAAATAAGCCTTTGCCGATCTATTTTGAGGCATGTCTAGACTCGAATTCAAGCTTATTGCTACCAGAAAATTGTTGGCTAAGAAGCTGAAGCTTTATAGACCATTAAAGCCTGCTGTGGAATAAAACCCCTTCTGCAAACCGAATTAAACCTTTTCCAGGTAATCCTAAGCCTCCAGAAGCCATTATTTAAGCATATAAAAGTAATAAATTGATAAATTAAAAGAAACAATGGCCTCCCAGAGAATTTTATCCATTAACCCTCTACAACCACCTATGCTTGATGTTGACCACACACCACTTGCTGATAAAGACTTCAAAATCAGTGATACAGTCATTAATTTTAACCTCTTGAGCTCCATTACTAGAGCCATGATAAATTCATAGACTAGGCTGATGATATCCACCTCTGGGACTCAAACCTACCCAGGTACATCTTCCCACAGACCTTTCAATTCCATGAAATCATCAAACTCTGCCAAATTAATTATTTTCCTAATGAAAGAACTCTAGCAATCCCTAGCCAAGAGATTTTATTGACCATCACTACAGAATCCATAAATCAGATGTTATAGATCCAACCCAAGCCTGATGAAGCCCCATTATCTATTAAAATCCTCATTGAACTATATCTGAAGCTGGACTTTCCCAGGAGGTTCCAAATATTCCAAACCTTCCTTCCTCCATCAGTAGAAACCCCAAAAATTAACCCTGCACACTCAGCTTCCAATTTTTCAGAGAGAACCAGACAGATTGTCACAATGTTGTCATGCATTTTAGGGTACTTTACTGATGAGTATGTAGATGCTTCTATTCTAGGTTTTCTGTCCATATTCTACCCAGGATAGCCTCCGGATTCAACATTTAACTTTGCTCAATATATATAAGATGCCATCCACGTGAAATTGGTTAAATACCAGAGGAAGGAGTGTTTAAATATTCATCATTTTTGTCAGAAAGGTTTGCAGTTAACCTCCAAAAACTGGACACAGAGGGTAACCCCCAATATGTAGTCTTTTGGACATCCTTGATAAGAAAGGATTCCACAGAATTCAACTACAAATACTTCATTGATGCATTTTTTTATCCAGTTGTCAACATGCTAAGTAGTAGCATTCAACCTAGGGTCAATGAAGAGATGAAGAAAGTGTTGCAATTGTCAGAACAAATTAGAACATGAAATTGGTATTTATACCAGAACCAAAGTGAAATTAGGGTGTATGGATGCCAACTTATTCCATACAAGCTCCCTAAATACCTCCCAATGAGGTTATTTGCATTATAATACATCAGACAGATCCTAAATTCAGATGAAGTTAATTTCCTGTCAGCAAAGAATAAAACTCAGTTTAAGATTAAGAACCAACTTGGTCCTTTTATTTGCACTAGTAGGAATGCTGGTCAACAAGCAAATAAGTATTTACAAGATTTCAAGTTCAATAATAGTTTCAAATGGCAGTATGACCCTTTGGGAGTCATCAGTAAACTAAGAGTCAAATTCAAATTAACTCCTTTTGTTCATGACTCAAGACCAGATATTGAAAATAATTCCAACCAGTCAGAGTGGTTGGAAAATACTTTGCAAGAGGTGGAAAAACAGGTTGATACTAGTACCATCCTGCATACTCCAGCCCCACAAAACAGGAACTCAAAGAGAGCAAGAGAGGAAGGCTCTTATTCTGCAGAGACTACTAGTGATAACAAATTCAAACTAATGTACAAGAAAAAGGCCAAAATGAATCCAGTAATAGGACAAGAAGAGATAGTTGACACAGTTGAAATTATTGATACAGATATAATTGTTAGAGATAATGCACCTCTAACAATTTAAGAGGAAACACATCCACCATCAACCTCTAGTTCTCAGATCATTCAGAAGCAAAATAGTGCAGAGGTTTCTTTATCAAGCAAACCAGTGGATAAAGAAAAATATATAATGGAGAAGTACAAAGAAATCAAATTGAAGAATGAGGCATTAAAAGATGTGAATTATGCCCAATATTGGAAACAAACTCCTAGTGACCAGAACATGTTGCTTTTAGCCTTTGATTATAAAACCAGAAAGATGCAAATGAAATTTTTGCAGCCAACAATGTAGGCTCCAAAATCCTCAACAGACTACAAGAAAACAACCTTTGAAGTGAAGGCTAAAGATGTACATCTAATAGATAAAATTGAGTTTCATAAACAAGTAGGAGAAATGATCTACTCTAGTATGAAAAACAAGGCTTTGAGTGTCTAAAAACTACAAAATTCTCTAGAAAATATCAGATCACAGTTAAAACTAGATAAGGCTTCCTCATAAGAAAAATATAATAGAATAAAATCACTTGAAGAATTGGTCATGGAGGTTGGATATGATCCAAATAAAATCAAAGCAGCTTAAGAGCTTATCAAGAAAAAGAATGTAGACATAGCTGCATTGAAGAAGAAGCTGAAATTACCTCCCACTGAACATCCACAAACTAAAGAAGTTTTGGAGAATTAAAGTAAAAAAGATGAAATGATGAATCTCATTATTCAGTTGACAACTCAACTGAAAGAGATGGAGAATGAAGTGGATAAAATGGTGTAAGAAAAGAATGCCATCATGGAAGAAGTTAATGTTATTGGCATTCCCATAGCTTCAACTTCAACTTCAATGGCTACAATAGTCCCAACTACTACAACAGTTCCAGTGACAACAAAAGTTTCAACAACACCAACTACTACACTAGCAACAACATCGACTCATCCCAATGATGAGGCAGGTAAATTAATTAAGGCAATGTAAGACATGTCAATCCAAACAACTGAGATTAATGGACTTAAAGAACAAGTAAAAAGTCTTAAAGATGAAAATAAATTGATACAAATGATACATAAGGCTGAAACAAAGAAGTCAAACAGATTGACTGACAAGATACATAAGTTAGAAAAGGAATTGACATTGCCAAAGCCTTTGGCCCAAGAAAAGAAAAAACTATGGGCCAATATCATTAACTCTGTTAATGATATTTGGCCTTCAATCCAAGTTATATTTGAGCAGAAATATTTGATAAAAGAAGCAAGTGAAACTATTCAGAAAGTCAAAGAAGAACTTGGAAAGAAACTAGAGGAGGCCACTAAGATAATTAAGTTTCTCAATTCTAAAAAACAAGCATGAATTAGAAGAAATTGGGATAAGTGACAAAACTGAAACAATTTTAGAGGTAAAAAAGGTAATTTCCAAAAAGAACTTGATGACACAGCTTGAAGATAAGTGTCAAACTATGGAGCTAACAGTAAATAGATTCATGAAAAAATTTGATGTTTTGAGGCAGAAAGGACTGCCTAATCCATTAGTGATCATTGGAAGACTACTGAGGCATGAGGATTATGACAAAAAGATCAGGGAAGTGGCTAAAGAACATTACAACAATTCCTCTTTGAAAGGAATTCCTACATGCAAAGTACTCTTTCAGATTTTTGAAAATCTCTTTTACCTCCAGCATGAGGTAAATCATCTCTTTATAAACAAGCCTAAATTTACCAAGTACACTGAAGCAGATGAGATTTATATGAGAATGGTAAAAATCAAACTTCCAGATGAAGAGGATTATGAAAAATTGTATGATTTACTGTAACATATAAAAGTAAAAGCATGTAAAAGAGAGTCAGGATTAAAGGTGAAAACAAGGAAAGCAGATAAAGCAGTAAATTAAAATAAGAATGCATAGGTAACACATAAAGATAGAGTTAAAATATAGTCATAAGATGAAAAGGTAGCGTGAAAGCAACAGCTAGAGAGATAAGACAACAAAATATGAAAGAAGTAAACAACAATCCAAATAAAACAGGGACAACTTGCATTAGTTAAATAGGTGTCTCTATCTTCTTGCATGAAGATATTTTATTTCCCTTGAATAAATTCTGATTAGTTAACATGATATTTCGTATTAAGTTTTGTATAAATACTTCAGCAATTCGAAGTATTAAGTGTGGATTCCTGAATATTTCTATAGTTTTAATTGATCTAAATACCAGAGGGTTTATTATACACTCTGTTATGAACTGTTATTCATTTTAATGTTTTCCATTGATATATGGATCTGATAATCCTTAATTTCTCTCCCATCCTGATTGACCTCTTTCAAACTTCTTTCATCATACGGTTTAAGGAATCCTTAACTGCTCCTTGATCCCGAATGAAAACTACTTCACCATTCAGCCTTTAAAGATCTGATTTTTCTCAGCTACCCTGCCCTATAAACACTTCCTTTAGAACTTGATTCTATCGTGTTTTCTTGATATTTTGACTCCATAGCCCAATGGAAAAGTAGAAAATACAACTATCCATCTAAATAGGTAATTCCACCAAACAAATCAAAATCAAACCCAATCAAGCTTACATAAATAGCCTAAAATAACTTAAAACAACAAATTTAAATCATAAAGGGAGAGCCCTCTCTAAGCATTAGGAAGACTAGATCCTAATCTCCAAAAGTGGTTGATAGTTACCTCTAATATTTATTTAACACACATAACAACCCTGGGAGATTTTTGAGAGATAATAATATATAAACGCAAATGTGTGAAAAATTGTCAAGAATCAAATCTTTTGGGAATGTATACTATTATGTGTTGTTATAGAATCGTCGGGTCCAGTTTGCAGGGTTATATAAACCTACATATTCCGTCGGATTTGAGTTGGGAGTTATAACAACCATTGATTTGGAGAGGTCAAAGTTCGACGTAGTCAAAGGAGGAAGGGTCAACTACAATGTAGATCGATTGAGAGATGACCAGGACCTTGGAACTCCACAGAAAATTGGAGGTTCTACCCATAAGATATGCATTAGCTGGAGGTGCTACGCATACACTACACATTCACTGGAGGTGCCACACATACACTACACATTCATTGGAAGTGCTACGCATACGCTACGCATTTGATGGAGGTGCTACACATACCTTTATAGCGTTATGTTTTTTATCAGTAATGGTTTTATAACATTGCGTTCCTCTTTAGCATGCTATGTTTTCACTTGTATTCTAAACCTCACCTCAAAAACTAATAGATTGATCGATCCAATCTCTAGTAGATTAAAAAAGGTGGAGATAGGTTTGAAGAAAATAGAGTAGTCTTCGATCTGAGTTTGTCTTCTAGTATGGTAATGTGGAACAAGAGGAGACAGGTGGTCTAGATATGCAGGGAGGCTCACTGTATAGAGAGATTTTTTTTTCTTTGGGCAATAAAGAAGAAGACAACAATATTTGATATTGAGACTGATTTACCTTGTATCATTTGGTATTATAGAAAGGTTAGTGCTATTTGGGGGTTTTTATTCAAAGACTGAATTTTATTCTCAGTATGTGTAGAATTTGCATTGGTAATAGATCTAGATACAAAGGGTTATGATCTGAAAGGAATTGGTCGTTGGGAGATCAAAGCACAAAAGATTTTATGCAGAAAAGAAATTAGAAATGTAGGAAAAGCAAGATATTTACATGTGTAAAGAAGAAAAGAATCCTGAAATACGGCAGGCAATGAAGACTTCGGCCATTTAATTCAAGGCAAACTGTGGAAAAAGGTTTGAGGAAGACAAGATTGGGGAAGGATCTTGTAAGTTTTAAAAAATTTAATGATATATGTATGTGAATGCAAGTAGCAATAAGAAATTGCAACCAGGTAGCTGGGACAAAGCCAAGGGAGCAAGTGATGAAATTGCAACAAGAGATGCTGTAAGGCAATGAAGAGAACATGGATTTTCTTAGAAGGAAAAGAAAAATATTTTGAAGAAAAACTGAATTGTAGACAATGAAAAGTAAAGCAACAGGTTTATTGTCCAAGCCGGTGAAAGCTTAAGGAGGTAAGATCATTGGAATATCTCTTAGGTATGAGTTATATTTTTATATTTGGTATAATTTGAATTATTTTCATAGTGAAAAGAATGATATTAGCCAACACACAGTAGCAGAATGTGTAAAGGGAAGAGAAGTTGTGTTAGTGGAAAAACTTAGCAAATAATCTTGCTGTAGAAAAGAAGATAATAATAGAGTTTTCAAAACATAGAGAGAGGTAGGTGAGCATTGTTTACAAAATCCTGAAAACATTGGAAGTTGAGGAGTAGGAGTGCTCGAAAGAGGTTTTGTTGTAGAAACCTAAGGAAATATACCAAGATGATGTCTTAGTGTAAGTAACAAGTAAATACTTGTTACAAAGAAATGAGAGAGGATTATTGTAAGCTCACAGTGGGCAAAGGAAGTCCACATAAAGAAGTCAAGATGACTATTAGGGGTCATGAGAGAAGCCACAAAAAAAGAAAGAAAGATGCCAAGGAAAATGGCAAATGAAATAATATGAGTCAAGAAGTACTTGACAAAGACATTGCTGTATTGAAAGCAAGTATTGATGCAATAATAATGCTGCTAGAAGATTGTGAAAGGGGCCAAAGGTATAGTTGGAATATGAAAAAAATAAGATAAAATGGAAGTTGTTGCAGAAACAAATAAAGAGGAGAATGTATATTAGATTACGAGAGGAACTTGGAACAACTGAGTTAAAGGTGGAAGATGGATATTGTAAACCTGAGCAAGAGATTTATCTTGATGAGGAAGGAATTATTGATGATTTTCTAAACTATTGGACAAGTTCGGATCAACAGAGAGATGTGATGATTAAGAAATCAAAGGAAGAGGAGCCTTGTATTTTTGAAACTAATGCTTTGTGTATGTTTGGAGGTGATGAAAAACCTTTAGAAGATGTGTTTATGTAGGGTGATGAATAAATGAAGATGTTAGAAGAGATGGATGTAATAGAACAATTCTTAATTGAACACGTGTTCAAAGACACTGAAGATGGACAATTGTCGAAGACTACTATGGAAGCTGAAGATGATGAATTGAGTAAGACTTGGAAAAAGGATGACAGACATTCTGAAGACAAAAGGAAATTACATATTGCAAAAGAAGAAGTAGAAAAGAGCTATGAAGATGGCCTTATGATAGGATCAAACAAGAGTATAGGTACAATGCAAAAACTTGAGGTAATGGGATTATCTCTTCAATTTTTATTCAAAAATTATGAACCTATATTGATAGTTAATGGGCAAGAAATTGTCTTGAAAGGACATAATGGAGCTTTAATGGAAAGGGCTCTTACTAAATATTTCAGTATGGAAGATGGTAGAACATAAATTTATAAGGAGAATTCAGTCCAAGGAGGTAAATCTAGTCTAGTAAAGTCTATGAAAAGGAAAGGAAAAGAGGACAGTGAAGAACTTAAGAATAAGTTGGCAGAGGCTAATGCACAACAGAAAATTGAAGATAATGTTATTTGTACCAATTGAAAAAATATTAAAGGTGAATGTAATAAGCAAACTGAAAAGAGACAGGCAATCTCAGAGGATGAGGCAATGCTGCTTTAGTGAACTATGCATTTGCATTGAGCAGCAAAGGGGTTCAATGGAATGTGATATTTATGGTGTTAACATTAATTTTTACTGTTGTAAAAGGGACTTTATAGTGGAATGAAAAATCTGTTGTATATGGTGATTTTGTTTCATGTACAGAAACAAAGAGAACTTTAGCTTCTAAAATTAGAAATTGATAGATTTTGATTGAAAAGAAAGAGGAATGGAAAAAGAAACTTAGTGACTTACAAATTTGTAAGGAAGAAAAGGGAAGAGTGAAAAGAAATATGAAAGGAAGGAAGGACAAATAGAAGAACAAAGAAAAAAATTCAAAAATTAGACAACATTCAAAACAAAGTGAAGACAAAGAATACTTTTCCAAGATAAGACAACATGAACGCAGATATGACAAGTTTGACATGCCATATGCAATCAAGAGGATGACAAATCAAAGAAAACTTGGTGCAGAGTTAATGAGAAAAGAGATGTAAAATATAATATGTTTTCTAATTTTGAATTATTAATTGCTGATTTATTTTATTTTCTCAGGATGAAAGACAAATTATTCTTGGAGATACATTTGTTTGTGCAAATATAAAGGAGTATGTAAGTTATGGAAATGCAGAAAATCAATTTTCCTTGTGGAAACAAGAAGATGGGAGAAAGTAACTAGTTGTCCTAGAAGCTTGGAATGGAGGAAAAAGAGTTGATATAACTCTTATATATGTCATTGCAGAAGAGAAAGAATATTGCAGAGGATGTGAAATTACAGTCCACGAACAAATTTTGTTTTTGATCCAAAGGATATTTGAATGTCAAGAGTTTATCTTGAGTTTTCAATTGAAAAATTGGGTGAACAGTTCAGCTAAATTTAATATGAATATGGAGAGAATTGAACAAGGTTCAATAGCTAAAATTTCTGCAGCTGATGGAAAGTATGTAGCTGAAAGGTCATATGTTCTTGTATCAAGCAAGGAAAAATCTTCTTTTGAAATTGAGAAGATTCTACTCAAGATATTGGATAAGTGGATGATGAAAACAAAAAATGTGATAGGTATGAGAATTTATCAAAGTCAAAAAGTCAATAAGAGATGGAAGGATATGCAGGAAAATATAAAGAAAATGGTTTGGAAACAAAAGAGGATGCAGGTGATAGGGTCAGAAATCAAAATATACAGTTAGGTACAAGACAATGGAACTAGTGGAGAATACATGAAGTTAAAGTTCAATTCTGTTGAGATAATGACAAGTTAGCAACACACAAAGGTACAACAATTTATGTTGCTTGAGGAGATGCTTATGTTGGATATCAGTATCAAAACACTATGCAGTGGATATGCTCATGAAAACAGAGCAAAAGGACATCCACAATATAGGATTTGATATCTAGGAGAAGGAGAGAATGCAAAAAATACATCTGCAATTGGAAAAGGTCAGACAACCAGTTGGAAGATGAAATCTGATGAAGTTGACAACATGAACAGAACAGGAGTCCATGAATTATTTCAACCTAGGGATTCTGATGCTGGAGCATTATTCAAGGTTTAATAAGACCTAGGATTCTTATCACACATTTACTAAAGCGAGTGGGTTCCCTTAATTATTTGTTTATTTTCCTAAATTTAGTTTGAGTTCTAAAGAGATTTAAATGTAATTTGATTAATAAATAATATCTCGTGAGTTGTAGAGATCTTAGGGATGAGTGAGGATTTTGTGGATCTAGAATATCTTATTAGTTGTTAAGGTGGGTTTTGTGGATCTAAACTAGAATCTGGTATTATAATCCTTTTATTTAAAAATTTAATTTCGTGAGCAATCAAGGTGGGTTGGTTGGGTTGTGAGAGTGAACTAGAGAAAATTGAGAAAAGTTAGTAAGTTGAATAGATGGGAGTGAAAGAATCTATTTGTTTATGCAGGTTGGTTAAGAGCAGAAAACCATCAAAGGACCAATAAGGTGAAATAGGTCTCGATGGGTTGAAGATAGAGTTGGTGTGTGATTTTATGTATAAAAGTGTGTAAATTGATGAGAACAAAGTAGGAAAACTGTTGTTTTTGTGTCTCTATTGGTGTGTAAACTTCTATGGAAGCTATCATTGCAAACTTTAATTTATATGTGATTTATACATGTCTGTAATTCTATGCATCTACGAGTATATTGCATTCTGGAATGAGTATACATTGTCTTAGTGACAGGATCCATTCGGTTATTTAAGTCTAAACCCAATGCATTTGAAAGTGGCGGTCTATGGAATAAATTCCAAATTGATTCTCTGTGGTATATAAACACAATTGTGTGAAAAATAATCAAGAATCAAATATTTTGGGAATGTATACTATTATGTGTTGTTATAGAATCGTTGGGTCCAATTTGTAGGGTTATCTAAACCTACAGATGACGTTGGATTTGAGCCGGGAGTAATAGAAACTGTTTATTTGGAGAGGTCAAAGTCTGATGTAGTCAAAGGAGGAAGGGTCAACGACAATGTAGATCGACTGAGAGATGACCAAGGCCTTGGAAGGCCACCGAAAATGGGAGGTTATACGCATACGCTATGCATTCGCTGGAGGTGCTACACATACGCTATGCATTCGTTTGAGGTGTTAAGCATATGCTACACATTTGCTGTAAGTGCTACACATATGCTACACATTCGCTAGAGGTGCTACACATATGCTACACATTCGTTGGAGGTGCTACACATACCTTTATAGGGCTATGTTTTTTATTTGTAACGGTTTTCCAGCACTGCGTTGCTCTTTAGAACCCTATGTTTTCACTTATATGTTAAACCTCACCTCAAAAAATAATAGATTGATTGATCCAAGTTCCAGTAGATTCGAAAAGGTTGATAGAGGTTTGAAAAAAATAGAGTAGTCTTTGATCTGAGTTTGTCTTCCAGTATGGTAATGTGGAACGAGAGGAGACATGTGGTCTAGATACGTAGGGAGGCTCACTATATAGAGAGATTATTATTTTTTCTTTCGGAAATAAAGAAGAAGACAACAATATTTATATTGAGATTGATTTACCCTGCATCAGAGAGAGAATAATGAGAGAGCTTCAAAAAAGCATTGATAAAAGGTACCAAATGATCCTCAGAAGCCATTTTATAGAAGATGCCTCTATTTTCTTTATTTTCCATTATTGTCCTTCATTTTCCTCCTCACATGCAACTTGTGACCTCTTACCTCCCTTTTCTCCTAATTTCCATTATTTTCATATATAAATGTGCCCAAAAATAATTTTTTCCTCTTTAATGCCTTAGGCATAACATTTTACAATTTCCTTAGCCATAATAAACCATGTGAACATTTGCACTAGGATGCTTTACCCGAAATTCAGTTTGGGTACGTGTCCCTTCAACTGTGGTTATTATTTTAACTTTATTTCATGGAATTTTCACCAAGATCGTTACACAAAACAAGACTAAAATTGTATTCGTGACTGACTATGATTATGTTAGCAACAACGAGGCAGAGTTTAATGCTATCAAAGGGGACCTCAATATCTCCACTAGACTCAAATACAAAAAGTTAGTGATTGAAGGGGATTCGAAATTGGTGATTGACATCATCAAGAAACTGAACCATGGAGCAGGATGGGAAAATATTAGCCACAACTGGCGTACTGCATTCTTGGTGCAGGAAGTGAGTGAGCTTCTCCCCAACTTTGAGTGCATCGTCACTTCTCATGTCTGGAGAGAAGGAAACAAGGTTGCATATTTCCTAGCAAATTGGGGTTATTCTCATTCGTATAGATCTATGGAGATGGATTAGCCACCCAAACCCTTGGAGGAGGCTTTAAACCCTTAATTTCTATCCTAGAGCTAGACATTAGGTACATTTAGTATTTTTTCCAAGATTTGGATCAACATTCTTGATCAGGCTGTGATCTGGAGAGAATAATACTTACCCCTACCCACTGTTGGAAAGGAAAGAGGTCTCTTGGGTGAGACCTATTGGGGTTCCCATGTTTTGGCCAGATTGGCAAGACAAAAATATGAGACAACATCAGAACCACTTTGGGGCCCTAGGATCTAGCCCTCCTGGACTCGGAGAGGGATCTCTTCAAATAGAGCAAAGAATGATATATATTTGGAGCTCGAAATGAGGTATTAGGCTAGCTATGAAGCATAAGGGGTTTTAAATCATTTGGTTGGTTGGTTGCTGGGTTAAGTCATGAGATCATAGACTGAGAAAGTAATGGAAGGAAAGGAGCAAAATAGTAGGATGTTTCAGCAAAAGAGGATAGGTTAAGAATGTGCCATCCATTGGGCCATGGAGTCATGAAAGGAGATTACTTGCAAGCAATTGACGAAGGCTTTCAGAGGGCAAGTCATATATACTAAAGGATCTTCTTAGATAGATGGTGGAATGGAACAATAAGGAAAGAAGGTGAAAGAAGGAAATAAACCCAATTTATGTCTATAGATCAGGTCAGAGGTCATTTAACTCCAGACCTGCTT
This sequence comes from Pinus albicaulis, assembly GCA_034641835.2. Classification (NCBI taxonomy): domain Eukaryota; kingdom Viridiplantae; phylum Streptophyta; class Pinopsida; order Pinales; family Pinaceae; genus Pinus; species Pinus albicaulis. The sequence goes on from CM076576.1 coordinate 205,986,495, forward strand.
TGACATACTCATAGGAAACTTTCAATGGAGGGACAAAGGGGCAGCTTATAGATCGGACCAGAGGTCATTTAACTCCAGGTCTGCTTTAGCATGCTCCAAGGGAAAAACAAAGATAAGATTTGACACAAAGCTAGAGTCTATAGATCGGAGAAGGACTTTTAACCTTCCCTGCTTTGACACCAGCAAGAAACATCCAAGCAACAAGCTCCGAGTTCACACATCAGTTAGCAGGAAATACATCACTACACTGGTTAAACCACGGGTGTCCGCCCTTAGATTTCACTATCAGCGGAAAACATTGAAGGCAGGGAGAGCAGAAGCATAGGGTACCATGCCAGGGTAAATCCTATGCCATATTTCTGATGCGTGCCAGAAGAAAATGAACATCATGAAAAAATGTAATAAAACAACATGATAAGAAAAACATCACCCGTAGTAATAGACCAGGATCCTGTGAAATTTTCTTGATTAATCAATGCAAAACCAGTCACATACACTGAGCTCAATGATTGATCACAGTCCAAACTTTCTCCTCCCAGCCTACTACATTACAAACTACTCTGCTACTCCCTCCCAAGACTGTTCTAACAGTCGAAATGAATCCCTACAACCACAATAACAACAACCGAACAACAACCCTTTACAATATGTTCTTGGGGATTCTTATAGGAAAAATAGATAGCAGGAGTAGATGTAAAATTAATTGTTTCATAATGACAGAGGAGAGGAAGGTCGAATGCCCTTTCCGCAAAATGGCTCTTCATTAACTGTGTGTACTCTGAAGTATGGTCAAGAAGTCTTGCTAATAACGTCAAGTATGTTCTTCTGAAGAAATCCTGACTGATGGTACTCTGTGGTAGCCTTCTGAAATAATTGACATGGGTAGAAAGGTCTGTCGGTCTCCCCATACCTCATAACTATGGTCCTGACAGTCTTTAAGAAGCTCCCGTCAGTGTAATGAACCGTTTCTGGGCTCGAGGAGGCAGGGAGACTTTAGTGGAAAGGTGTACTTTCTAGAGAAAAACATTCCGCTGATATTTAAACACAAATATGACCTTTATGTGTGCTCTTTGATCTTCACACTATGCTCTTATCCTTTGATCACAGGATTAGGTATTAAATATGCAATTAACAGGCCTGGTTCTCTCTAATCCTTCTCTGGTGTTTCAATGGCTGTTGCTGTGATGGCCTCTCTGTATTCCAAATCACAATGACTATGATTATGAGAACGGAGTGAATTACTGCTCTGTAAAACCCTGCAACAATAAAATAAACCAATTATAAAAACCAGGGGGTGGTGGAAGGAATGCTGTGGAGGCCTGAGGAATGGTGGCGTAATGGTGAACAATTGATGAAAAACATAGTGGATGAAAGAAAATGGAAGAAAACACAAGGAAGCAGGGCCAATGATGTGGGACCCAGCATGTGCGAAGGGCAATTAACATGAGCCGTTGGATCTGGGTTGAATGGACAGTCACGATTGGATCGGCGGATCGCAATCGAGGAAGGCAGTGGGTGATGATTTTAGAACTTGCGATTGGCGATGGAGCGATTCAACGCCAACTGTGGGATCGCGAAGGGGATCAACGACGGAGATTAAATCGGCAGGGGGAGAGATGGAGGTATAGAAGCGGAGCGGGAGAAATGATGGCCGTCGAATTTAAAGGAACGAATGACAGAGATGTAATCGGGGATCGGCAATCGGCGTAACACAAAATGGCGCTTTACTAAATCTCTGATTGGCGATGGGGTTGCGATGCGATGGCCGTTCGATCTAACAACGAATCAATGGTGGGGATGAGCATCAGAGGTTTCACATAGGAGGGAGGTGGGGCACGATGGAACAAGTGCGATTAGCGCTGAGCCATCGGATTTGTATAGATCAACGATTGGTATTGCAGCGGGAACACAAAGGAGGAAAGTCAATCACATCAGAGATTTTCAGAGTGACAAAAGAAAAGCGCTCACCCGCTCTTCCGATTGCGCCAGGAGCTTAGACGCTTGGTTCCGGTGCTCGGTTATATGGTGGGGAAGTGGTTAGGGCTGGGACAAAAGGGGCTAAGCCTGATATATGAAGCAAAGTGGGTTTTTTAGCCAAAAAAGAGGGTTTTTAAGGCTAAAGAGGGAAACGGTAGAGAGAATAAGGGGGTATTAAACCAAACAAAGGATATTGGTATGGTTAAAAGGGAATTTGGGATGATTAATTAGGAATTAAGGGAGGGAAAGGGTGATGAAAACAGAGGTTAAGTGGGGATGAAATAAGAGGGACAAAGCCTTTTTGGGCATTCTTCTTCACAACAGAGAGGCTTTTAAACTGGAAACAGCAGTGAGGAATTCTCAAAGGACAGAGGCACAGGGAGGCTTCAAGGATGACGTGTTTTCAGAGGGAATGCATTCCTTGAAGGCTCAAAAACATTTAGCCCCTTTTTTTCTTGTCAAAAAATTCATAGGGGGCTAACAGTGGCTCCACATGGGGATGGCTTCTTCTTGAAGGAGTTAAGAATTCAGAGAATGATCTTTGGTGTAGGCCAGATGCCTGATGCTTGAACCACCCTTTTCTTTGATTTCAGCTGCCACAAACCATGAAGACACATATCAACAACAACATTACTCAAACAACTACCTACCCAACCTAAATCCTAACATTTTTTATTCTGGGTGCATTTGGACTTGCAGACCCTTTACATCATCAATTTTTTACGAATAGGAAAAATAAACCTATTCTACTTCTACCCTTATTACTCCATGAGACTAGATTAAACTGTTGGTCTCACATTTTCTCTACCTAAACTACTTATGCTAGGATTAAACTTTCTAGCAGATTTATTCTCTACATTCTAAAACATAAATTGAAAAACAACCAAGCCAGGATTAGACTGTCTGGCTTGTTGGACTTTGCAGAAATTAAAACAACTAACTACATGCTCATAGACTAATATTTATTGAGCTTTTCCTACATACCCTACTCTAACTGGACTATTTATAAGTCTAGCTTACAAAAATTGTCTTCCAATGCAACCAGTCCATCAAGTGATCCCAGAATGGTCTGTTCTGCTCAGCTCCTTGAGTAGACTGGATAGGCAGGGCTGCTCCCACTCTTTCTGTTCTTCGTCAGCAGCTTCAAAATTTTTTCTTTCTGTTTGCAACATGCTGCTCAAAAATACCTTTGATCCCTCTTCAAATGTGTGCAGGAAATGAACATAAGGATCATGAAAAGATACTTGGTTATGAATATTTGGTAGGCAGGCTTCAACCAGGATCTCTTCTTCTTCCACTGGATTGAGAAGAAGACTCTCTTGGGGTAGAGTGTCTCCTTCATCTTCTAAACTGGAGGACTCATCGTACATTGCTGCTGAGTCCTCTTGGAGCTCTGACATATTTTGCGTTGCTGGACCGAGCTCTGTGAGAATATTTGTGTATTCATGAGCAGGGATATCTTCCGTTACCTCCTCTTTTTCAAGGGAAGGCTCTTTAATTTCATCCTGCTCACGAATCTCTTCTTTGCTTTCCTCCTCATTTTCTGAAAGGAAAGACTGCTGATCTCCGATCTCATGACACTCATCACTGATGCTTTCGTAACTTTCACCGTTAGTGTCATAGATAGGCTGACTGGGTTCACTACTTCTCTAGAGTTGCTAGCCCTGGCATTCCTCCCATGGGTCTACTGATGATGGTTCTGCAAACTCAGCTTTTCTCTGGAAACAATCATCATCAAATAGATCATAACTAGGAAATTCATAATCGTAAGCAATGTCACCCATCAAACCTGTCAGATTCTCAGCAGGTCTTTCTTCGTCTTGGTCCGCAGAGGAGCTTTCTAGATCTGTATCATCAAACTCATAAGATGAATGGGCAAGAGTGTGTGTTCTATAAAATATTTATAGGGTGGACCGTTGGTTTAATATCTGATCAATCTCTTCTTCTGTCAAAAGAGGGGTTTCCCTTTCATCATGGAAAAAATAAAAACAATCCTCTTTCTCTTGTATTAGCTGATTTGGAGGCAGGATGTTTTCTTGAGCCTCTTCTTCCACATCAGATTCTGCCTCTTCTATGTGGTCTCTTGTTTCCTCAAAGTAGCGTTCCCTATTAGCTTTTTCTGTTAGGTCCTGATATTCTCTAGTCAGCGTAACACAAGACATAGGTAAGCAATCAGGCAGTTCCTGATCACTTTCCTCTTCATCTTCTATAGATTCTTGAGCATCATATATGTCTTGCTCATTGTCCAGGTCTTGAGTTTGTTCTTGTTCTAAAGAAGGCATGGGCTGCTCTAAATAATCATCGTTTGCATTCATATTAGCCATATATATCTCTATCACTTTACCAAACATGTGTGCTATTCCATTTAATTGGTCACACAAAGCAACTAGCTTTGCATCTCTGTCCATGTATGGATCCATGTTTTCTGCCACAGGATCAATCAGAACATGATATAAACTTTCTTCTTTAAGTCCTGATATGGCTGGTAGGCTGTCTGTATCCCGGGAAACTTCAACCACTACATCTGCGGTGTGGCCTCTGTAGTCACACTCCTTCTTTTCCTAGTCGGGAGTATTTGGCCGACAATTGTCAACCAGGAAAGCCTTTTCTTCCACTGGAATAAGACAAATATGTCTGTGGGAAAGAAAGTCTTCCTCATCTTCACTACAGCTTGAACTGGAGGGCTCATCATATATGGCAGGGCTGTCCTCTTCTGACCCTGGCCGGTTCTGCTGGAGTGAACTGAACTCTGTGAAAAAATTAACATATTCTTGAGAAGGGGTTGCTTTGATTACCTTGACCCTTTTAGGTGAAGGCTCCGGATATTCATCCTGCTCAATATTTTCTTCATGTCTCTCTTCCTTGTCCTCTGCGCTGAAGAGTTGTTGGCTTCCATCTTCTTTGAAATTATTACTTATGATTTGATATATAACCGAGTGAAGATTCCATGAATCTTCATCTGCTATCATGCTTTCAATGCTTTCTTCATCAGTATCATAGATGGCCTGCATTGGCTCATCATTTTCTTGCAGTTGATGGTCACGATTTTCCTCCAATGAATCTACTAATGATGTCCCTGCAGGCTCGGTTCCCCTTTGGAAAAAAATCATCATCGGACAAATCACCATTAGATAGATCATAATTATAAGCAAGGTTATCCATCAAACCCTCTGGAAACTCAGCCAGTCCTTCTTCAAAACAATCTGCAAGTTCATTTTCTTATTTAAACTCTGGTTCATCATACATGCTTTGCATGTGGCTTCTGTCTTGCAGTGCTCTGGTTTGTCTTTCTTGAGGACAAGGAGCAAGTCCTTTCCAATCATCCTCTCTAGTTTCAACCTCATATTCTTCCTCTTTTACATTTAGCAAGGAGTTGGCAGTCTCTATCAGTCTTTCCAGCTTGTTCTCTAAAGAGATCTGTGCTATTTGCTCTGTTCGGTCCTTCCTTGCTGCTTTTAATCTTTCCTCCCTGCATTTTATGTTGTATTCGACAGTGATTGCTATATTTTTCATTTCCTCCAGACTCGAAGGTTCTATTTCTCTTATATGGAATTCCACCTCGGGGTCAAAATAACTTGGATAGTGCAATAGAGCCCATCCCAAAGTTGGTTTTACATCAGAAGGTATCACATTGTACACCTTATTGAACCTTGTTGAAAACTCTTGTACTGTCTCTGCCGGCTTCCTTTTCAAATTTTGATATTCTTCTAGGATGAAGAAGACATTTACCGAGACTGCCCATCTATCAAGGAAAACTCGAGAAAATTGATAAAAGCTGAAGATGCTTGCAGCTGGAAGATTTTTAAACCAACTCTTTGCATTTCCTTGTAATGACAAGGAAAAAATTCTAACACACACATCATTTTCCTCTATTTCATATAAGTCAAGTACATCCTCGAGCTTTTGAACATGTTCCTCAGCAGTGGCCTTTTTCCTTTCTCCATCAAAAAGAGGTAGCTGGTTTATAAGCTCTGCAGGAAGGGGTTGGAAGATAAGAGGAAAAACTAGAGGTTTGTATCTTTCTATGACCTTTGTGGGTGTGGGTAGTGTGACAGGAGGCTCACGGCAGCTTGAAGCTTCTTTAGGAGTGGGAGATACAACATGAGGCTCTTGTTCCACCAAGTTCTTCACAAGAGTATAGGTCTGCTCATGGTTTGAAGACTGAGGTCTGAGTTCTTTCCCATACTCAACATGGGTTTCATCTTTGTACACTTGATTAGGCTTAAAGCAGGTCAGAACATAGTGATAGAAAAAAACAATGAATTCTTTAAACCAGATCCAACCCATATGTTCTACCCTTCTGTGAGGCCTGACCATCTTTCAGGTTCTTCCTCCAATGGAGTCTTTGAGAGTTATGGAGTGTGGAGTCGCCAGGTGGATGAATTAACTATTTGAAGTAGGCTGCTGTCCACCACCAGCAATGAGATACCAATATAACCAGAGATTCCAGGTTTTTGAGTGCCTACAGGTGTCTGAGATAAAATGCACTCAGTCCCCAGCGAAGTCACCATTATGTTGGGGTTCCCATGTTTTGGCCATATTGGCAAGACCAAAAGATGAGACAACATTAGAACCACTTTGGGGCCCTAGGATCTAGCCCTCCTAGACCCGGAGAGGGATCTCTCCAAATAGAGCAAAGAATGATATATCTTTGGAGCTCGAAATGAGGTATTAGGCTAGCTACGAAGCACAAGGGGTTTTAAATGATTTGGTTAGTTGGTTGTTGGGTTAAGTCATGAGATCATAGACTGAGAAAGTAATGGAAGGAAAGGAGAAAAATAGCAGGATGTTTCGGCAAAAGACGATAGGTTAATAATGTGCCATCCATTGGGCCATGGAGTCATGAAAGGAGATTACTTGCAAGCAACTAACCAAGGCTTTCAGAGGGAAATTCATCTATACTAAAGGATCTTCTTAGATAGATGGTGGAATGGAACAATAAGAAAAGAAGGTGAAAGAAGGAAAGAAACCCAATTTCTGTCTATAGATCAGGTCAGAGGTCATTTAACTCCAGAGCTGCTTTGACATACTCATAGGCAGCTTTCAATGGAGGGAAAAAGGGGCAACCTATAGATCGGACCAGAGGTCATTTAACTCCAGGTCTGCTTTAGCATGCTCCAAGGGAAAAATAGAGATAAGATTTGACAGAAAGCTAGAGTCTATAGATCAGAGAAGGACTTTTAACCTTCCCTACTTTGACACTAGCAAGAAACATCCAAGCAGCAAGCTTCGAGTTCACACATCAGCTAGCAGGAAATACATCTGCTACACTGGTTAAACCACGGGAGTTCACCCTCAGATTTCACTATCAGCGAAAAAAATTGAAGGCAAGGAGAGAAGAAGCATAGGGTACCATGCGAGGGTAAATCCTATGCCAGATTTCTGATGCGTGCTAGAAGAAAATGAACAGCATTAAAAAATGTAATAAAACAACATGATAAGAAAAACATCACCCGTAGTAATAGACCAGGATCCTGTGAAATTTTCTTGATTAATCGATTCAAAACCAGTCACATACACTGAGCTCAATGGCTGATCACAGTCCAAAATTTCTCCTCCCAGCCTACTACATTACAAACTACTCTGCTACTCCCTCCCAAGATTGTTCTAACAGTCAAAATGAATCCCTACAACCACAACAAAAACAATCGTACAACAACCCTTTACAATATGTTCTTGGGGATTCTTATAGGAAAAATAGATAGCAGGAGTAGATGTAAACTTAATTGTTTCATTATGACAGAGGAGAGGAAGGTCGAATGCCCATTCCACAAAATGGCTCTTCATTAACTGTGTGTACTCTGAAGTAAAGTCCAGAAGTCTTGCTAATAACTTCAAGTATGTTCTTTTGAAGAAATCCTGACTGATGGTATTCTGTGGTAGCCTTTTGAAATAAGCGACATGGGTAGAAAGGTCTGCAGGTCTCCCCATACCTCATAACTGTGGTCCTGACAGTCTTTAAGAAGCTCCTGTCAGTGTAATTAACCGTTTCTGGGCTCGAGGAGGCATGGAGACTTTAGTGGAAAGGTGTATTGTCTGGAGAAAAAAATTCTGTTTATATTTAAACAAAAATATGACCTTTATGTGTGCTCTTTGGTCTTCACACTGCACTCTTATCCTTTGATCACGAGATTAGGTATTAAATATGCAATTAACAGGCCCATTTCTCTCTAATCCTTCTTTGCTCTTTCACTGGCCGCTGCTGTGATGGCCTCTCTGTATTCCGAATCAAAATGGCTATGATTATGAGAAAGAAGTGAATTACCACTTTGTAAAACCCTGCAAAAATAAAATAAACCAATTATAAAAACCAGGGGGTGGCGGAAGGAATGCTGTGGAGGCTTGTGGAATGGTGGCGTAATGGTTAACAATTGATGAAAAATAGAGTGGATGAAAGAAAATGGAAGAAAACACAAGGAAGCAGGGCCAATGATGTGGGACCCAGCATGGGCGGAGGGTGATTAACATGAGTCGTTGGATCTGGATTGAATGGATGGTCACGATTGGATCGGCGGATCGTAATCGGGGAAGGTAGCGAGTGATGATTTTAGAACTTGCAATTGGCGATGGAGTGATTCAACACCAACCATGGGATTGCGAAGGGGATCAATGGCGGAGATTAAATCGGTGGGGGGAGAGATGGAGGTATAGAAGCGGAGCGGGATAAATAAGGGCCGTCGGATTTAAAGGAACGAACGGTGGAGATGTAATCGGGGATTGACAATCTGCGTAACACAAAATGACGCTTTACGAAATCTCCAATTGGCGATAGGGTTGTGATGCGATGGTCGTCCAATCCGATGACGAATCGACAGTGGGGATGAACATCGGAGGTTTCACATAGGAGGGAGGCGGGGCGCGATGGAACGAGTGCGATTAGCGCTAAGCCATCAGATCTATACAGATCAACGGCCAGTATCGCAGTGGGAACACAAAGGAGGAAAGTCAATCGCATCAGAGATTTTCAGAGTGACAAAAGAAAAGTGCTCACCCACTCTTCCGATTGCGATATGCGCCTGGATCTTAGATGCTTGGTTCCAGTGCTCGGTTATATGGTGGGGAAGTGGTTAGGGCTAGGCTGAAAGGGGCTAAGCAAAGTGGGTTTTTTAGCTGAAAAAGAGGGTTTTTAAGGCTAAAGAGGGAAATGGTAGAGAGAATAAGGGGGTATTAAACCAAACAAAGGATATTGGTAGGGTTAAAAGGGAATTTGGGATAATTAATGAGGAATTAAGGGAGGGAAAGGGTGATGAAAACAGAGGTTAAGTGGGGATGAAATAAGAGGGAAAAAGCCTTTTTGGGCATTCTTCTTCACAACAAAGAGGCTTTTAAACTGGAAACAACAGTGAGGAATTATCAAAGGACAAAGGCATAAGGAGGCTTCAAGGATGATGTGTTTTCAGAGGGAATGCATTCCTTGAAGGCTCAAAAACATTAGCCCCTTGTTTTCTTGTCAAAAAATTCATAGGGGGCTAACAAGACCCACGTTTAGGATGGGGGCCAACAAGGTTTTCCTCAGTATTCTAGCACAATGCCGACATTTTCACCCTACTTCGAAGAGCAGAGAGTCTCATCTAAGGCATGCCACGACCTTACTAAGGTTAGGATCAGATCGGGTATCGATCAACCACAACATATCCTAAAACCCACAAGACTACGTGCTACCAATAAGTGAAAATACTCTGTAAATGACAATACTCATCAACGCATTCAGGATGAGAAAAAAAAATTAAAGTAACCCACAAATTCAACTAAATCAGAGACACAGTACTGAACTCAGAACATCAAACTCAGAACATAAGATTTTGCATTAACAATAAGAGATAGTTAAAGTGCTCCTCAGAGCGATCCTGACAGAACTGATTACAATGGTGTCACATATGATAGAAAAAAATGAACGGAGAGAGAGAGAGAGAATAGAAAGAACATAACAAACAGATCTCTCCTACGGCTCCTATTCTCTGATCCCTAATGTGCCAACCTCCTTCCTTCGCTGGTTGGCTGCCTATTTGTTCCGTTGCCAACACAACTGACAGTTCTCCCTTCCTTTCCATTCTAGCGTTTGCTGCATCTCCCTGATCACTGGCATTCCACTTCTTGTTCTCTGTCACTTCCTTTTTCCATCTGTGCTTGTCCCCGCAACAACCGTGCCACTTGTTCTTCAATTCTTCGCAACCGTGACAGCTCTCTGTCTACTGTGGTTGCGTTCTACCACCTATTATCCGCAACTAAAAAACCCATTTGATTTCAAAACAAGGGCCCCAATAGGCCCTGACTACATCCTATTGACTCATCCCGAGTCAATTTTTTTCTGTTGCCTCAGTCTCCATCGGTCCGCTTGCCTCCATGGCCAGTCCTGTCTTCTCCTTTTCTTCTTCCTGTCCAAACAAGGGCCCCAATTCAGGGACATTTTCCCGTGCGAATGCGTTAAGTTCTCTGAAGCCGGAAATAACCTGTTGCCATTCCTGCATGAGCAGGTTTGTCTCTGTAGTAACTCGTTCCGCTTCTGTCTCCCCTGAGATGGGAAACAAATTACCAAATACGTCTTGGATTTTAATGTTGGCCTCCACGGCCATCTGCTGCATGGTTTGGGCCATAAGCTTGACAAGTTTCCTTAGCTCTGTTGAGTCTCAAAAGTGTTCTCCATATTCACACATATTTCCATTATGTCATAACCATTTAGCTCTTATTTCATAGCCATTTGACCTAAAACCCTACATCAAGTAACCATTTTCATAAATATATGGGTTAGGATCCTTGTTTTCCAAAGTTATTTATTTTATGTATTTTAAGTGAATTTATGATTAGAAACTAGAAAATTAATAAAGTTTCATATATCTATATATGTGTTATGAGTTTTGTGACATGTGTAGGTCAAAAGGAGACTTCTAGAAGACCCTTATGTGGCACTCTAAAGCCAAATTCGAATTTGGTTGGAGAAGATTATGGGGGTCAAGAGGATATGTGTCTCACTTCCTTGTTGTATTGAAACTCTAAGAGTGGATATGTGTCTCACTTCCTTGTTGTATTGAAACTCTAAGAGGATATGTCTCACTTCCTTGTTGTATCAAAACCTCTAAGAGGATATGTGTCTTACTTCCTTGTTGTATTGAAACTCTAAGAGGATATGTGTCTCATTCCTCAAGTTGTGTTGAAACTCTAGAAAGACATGTGTCTTATCATTTCCTATTTTGATTGTAACTCTAGAGATGGAGGGAGAGATTCATGGACTCCCATTAATGAGACGACTCCTCATATTTTTTATAAATAGGAGAAGCTTTCTCCTATCATAGGTAATGAGGAAGTAATGAGGAAGTAATGAAAAAGTATCTTTTGTAACAAAGTTCAAGATGGAATGGGATGTAGATTTGTGAGTTCTTTTTAATAGAGAAATTCAGTTCTTTGATGCTGTTTTGATTACAACTTTAAGGAGCTGAAGGACTTCACCAAATTGGTAGCAGAGGGCCCCTGCTATCCAAGGAGGCTTTTGCATGTTTTCTAGATAAGTTGCTTTAAATTTTGTTTTGTCATATTTCCTTAGATTGCTTTCTGAAATCATAGCTTTTAGCATAATTTTTCATGGCAGCCCGGGCATTTGCACATCTTTTTATGACTAATGACATGGAATCAATATTGTCCTTCTGCTGATTTATTTTTCTTGGTTTTTGTTTAATTCCAGTACTGTTTTGTTTATTTCAGTCTTGCACATTTGTTTCAGTAGTTAGATTTAGATATATTAAATTTCTCATGTCATTTTCAGTTACCTCCGAAAGCCACAGCTGGACTGATGGTGAGGGATTGAAGTATGAGTGTGTAGTTTGATATTAGTTTACTTTCTGTAAGTTAGATATATTAAATTGCTCATGTCATTTTCAGTTACCTCCGAAAGCCACAGCTGGACTGATGGTGAGGGATTGAAGTATGAGTGTGTAGTTTGATATTAGTTTCTTTTTCTGCAAATTAGATATCAGATTGCTCATGTTGTTTATGGTTACCTCCGAAAGCCATAGCTGGACTAATGGTGAGGGATCAGAATATAAGTTGATGTAATTTGATTTAGATTTACTTTGTTGCAATTTTGGATTTCTTTAAGCATAGTTTATTTTGTGTTTAGACAGCAGCAAGGATAGTTTGGTTTTCATGCTCAATAGTTCACTGTTTGATTTATTAGGCTAGCAGCACATTTTCATTTCCTTTCAAGTTTTGTCATTGTATGTTTCAAATTCCTTTTTAAGTTTGAAGTTTGGTAAATCATTATAAAGGACATCATTGCCTTGAATATTCATAACCATACTTGTCTTTTAGAATTTACATCTCACATTAGGAAACCAACCAAGATCAATAAAAATCCAAAAACGACAAAAAGTAAGAGATAGGTTATCTTGCACATATAGTGCGCCACACTTCGTCAGCTTACGAATCCCTGGTTGATAATTTATGTTAACAATTTAGGACACACTAAATTGACCAAACAAGCTCCCAGAGAGCGTGTTTGGCTGTTGCCGAATGTTCCTAAATTTTTTGTATCTTGACCTCTAACTCTTCCGCTTGAGTGTACAGTTGGTCAAGTCCGTTAGGATCTGTGGCTTCCTGAATCTCCTTTGACACTTGTTGTAGCTGTGCTGAAATCGGTTGTGATTTCAAAGTGAGTGAGGTTGAACACTCATGTAGACCCTTCAGTAGGTCATATGCTTCCCTTGCTGCAGTAATCAAATTTTCCTGCATCTCGGTTACCTAGTTCTGCTTTTCTCTTATCTTCTCCATGTAAATGACCGCTAGGTCTGGTAGTGCGGGCCTTGTTGCCAGTGCCTCTTTTAATTTTGTTGACTAAGGGTCGAACAAGCCACTCAAATGTGAATGGATCATCCGACTATGTCACTATATGATATATCATCTGTTATCTGAGTGTTGTGAGCTATGGGCCAAAGATCCCGGAAGACCTTTTTCACCGTATCCAGTTGGCCCCGTAAGTTGTTTTTCTCTATCTTCAGCTATTCGCGCTCTTCAGTAAGCGTGATAACTTGTACCTATTGCTGCTTAAATTTTTGCTAGAGTTCTGCGTGAAGCCCTTCAGCCTAATTTTCTGCTCGCTGAATGACGTTGTACAACTGCACTGTTCCCTAGGTCTGCATGCTTTCAACTCTAGAGATATCTTGATTTGGTTGTCTCTCTTGGAGTGGTTGATTACTCGCAATGGACTTGGTTGAGTGCTCCTGTGGTGATTGCGGCGGTGTTGGTTGCAACAATGGATTACTAGGGTTACCCATGCTTAGAGTGCGCTGCATCTGCTGAAGTATCAGGTTTGCTTGTTGAAACGAGTTCAGCTCTTTAGGAAGGGGTGTTGTGTCTGCAGTAAAAGAGCCCCCACGACTTAAAAGGTCTTGGAAGGTGACCTGTTCAATGACGGTTGGGTTAACCTCAGGTACCAATGCTGTACTGGAGTTAACTTCCACCTTGTTGTCTCTATTTTTCTTACTCTTTGCTCTGACTGGGACGGATATGGTGGTTGATGTGGAGGGCGTTTGGGCTGGATGATCTTTGGAGGTGTATGAGGCATGGGCCGATGAGTGGTGAGTGTGAGGAGGAGATATACGAATATTTAAAATGGAATAGGGGTTGATTAGAGGCAACTCCTGAGTTACCTGGGTCTTTGTCAATGGCTCTTCTTGGTTTTTGGCCCCCGTGTCCATTGGTTGCGTTTGATCTTCCCCCGTGAGATCAACGACCTGGCTAGACATTGTAAATTTTGCCTTCTTGGCTTTTGGTGTAGCTACAGGTGGATTTGAGGCCTTACTCTTTTTGACAGGGACTGTGGCTATCGTTGTTGGTGAATTGAAAAAATTGAGTGGTATGGTCGTGACTATGGAGATCGTGATGGAAGATGAGGCAGAATTTGAGGCTTGAAATTCTGTAAACGTGGGAAACAATGAGGAATCACTTGTTAGAGTTTGAACTAACCGGTTAAAGCTTTGTACCTTGGTGTTTAGTTCTTCGATGATTGGTGTTAGCTGTAGTTGCAACATACTGCCCATCGCTTCCTCTGATGTTTCTCCTAGAAATGGATCCGACAGCATGCTGTCAAATGAATAGACGTAGACTCCGCTTCTGACCTCCATTTCTACTCTTAGCCATGAACATACTTCTGTGTGGAAAGATCACTCATCAATTTGAAGCTTCAACGAATTCATATTGAAGGTCGATTCCGAAACACATGCTGGACTGATGTAGGTTTTCTTATGGTTAACCCCAAACCATACTTGCGCAGAATAACTATCTAGAAAGTTCCTTGGAATTCTCTGTTGACTCGTCGCGACATCCACCACCTGGTTGTACCAAAATTTGAATGGTTCCTCTCTCACCTCCCATAGTAAGGCTTCCCTCTCGTGGTCCATAATGCATCTTTGTAAAACTTGGTCCAGCCCCATCTTGTACAAGTGTCCTGCTATCAACTGATACTCTGCCGCTCGGACTACTAGGTGTCTTCTCTAGACTACTGTATATTCTTTTGGGCATTGCCCTATTGTCAGGTAGGTTTCTATCTGATATAGGTTTTCTGGGATGGCTTCTACTCTAAAAAGATCAGCATCAGGCAGCTGATCATCTAGGGACCCTCCATTTTCCCCATTTTCCAACCTTGATAGGTGTTCCGGCCCCACGTTTAGTCTCCTGGGTTTGACTATCACCTCAAAGGTGAACTCCTGAAAGAGTAAGAGCCATCTGCATATTCTTCCCTCTAAGTCCGGTTTGTTTACTAGGTACTTTAAAGCTGAATGGTCTGTGAAAAACTTGAACATACCTCCTAGCAGGTAGTGGCAGAAATTTTGAAGGGAATACACCATTTCTAATGCTTCACGCTCTGTTGTAGTGTATTTCCGTTCTTCTGTTGATAGTTTACAACTTGCAAAATACACTGGGTGATCAATTGAAGTGTCCCCTGGTTGAGCTAGAACCGCTCCAAGTGCGATGATCAAAGCAACAATGTGGACATGAAATTTCTTGCTCCAATCCGGGTGAACTAATATTGGTGCACTTGCCAATTTTTCCTTCAAAGTATTTAGGGCTATCGTGCAATTCTCTTTCCAACTGAACTATTCCGAATTCCACAAAAAACTTCTATAATGGGGCTGTTATCTTCACATAGTTGCGGATGAATCACTTGTAGTAGCCTGTGTGGCCTTGCAGTGACCTTAACTGCTTCATAGTTTCCAGTGCCTCCATGTTAATTATAACTTCTACCTTTGCTATATCCAGACAAACTCCTTGGTTGCATACTACGTGTCCTAGCAGTGTTCCAAAAGGCACTGCAAAAATGCACTTCTTGAGGTTCTGTGAAATCTGGAGTCGCCTACACCTATCAAAAATGATCCTCAATAGCATAGCGTGGTCTTTCAATAGGTTGTAGACAGTCCAGTCGTCCATATAGACTTCTAGGAAGTTGTGGATGTAGTCGCGGAATGCCGCTATCACAATGCGTGAAAATACTGCTGCCGAATTTTTCAATCCAAATGGAATTACATGGTATGCAAAGGAGCCTCATTCGGTGGTGAAAGTTGTCTTTTTATTATCTTCTTCAGCTATCCGTACCTGATGGTATCCTGAAAATCCATCTGTAAAGGAATACACCTCATTCCCCGCAACGTTGTCGACGACCTCGTCGTTGAACGAAGTAGGGAATGGGTCATGTATACAGGCATTATTCAAGCTCCCATAGTCAACACAGACTCAGATTTCAGACTTATCCTTTTTTCTTTGTATGACTATTGGACTTATCCATTCCGCTTCTTCGACGGGGAACATCAACCCTACCTTTATCATTTTTGTCGATTTCTACTTTAACTTTTTCCTTCACTCTTGGATTCAACCGATAGGGTCTGTGCTTGATTGGTCTTGCATCAGGCTTCAGAATTATACGCATTTCCCCCATGTCCCCTTTTATTCCTTTCAATTCCGCTACAGATGACGGAAAAAAGTCCTCATATTCTTGTAGTAGATTGAATATTTCCTTGGTCGTCTCGCCATCCCAATAATCACTGATTGATGCAAGCTTGGGATTTTCTTTGGTCCCAATTTTCATTTTCTTGGTTTTTAGTGGTAGCATGTGGATTCCTTCAGTTGTTGGGTCTTCCTTAATATCTCGCTCCCCCTCCGTTGCCTCAAAATACAATTGTCTAAGACCTTCTAGATCATCATCGTCCATTTCACTGTTTATCTTCTTACATGCTACCGACTGTCTGATGCTTTGGTTCAGGAGCAGTTGCTCATCGTCCTCCTGATTCTCCAGGAAGAACAATAAATTTTTAATAGCCTGTAATGCCTGGGTGATTGGTTCTGTTTTTCTTTCAAATAAGAAGCACTGTGTAAATTTCTCCACAACTTCTTTCTAGGTGCTAGTTCCTCTTTTCCTCTCTTTCGTTAGGTACCAAGCTTGTGGAATCACATCTACTGAATGTATAAACTTGTGGACCCACAGCTCTTTTGGGTATCTTGGATATATTCACTAACCCTCACACTCTTTCAAATTTTTTCTGGGGTCTGAGTCCCCTTGGAATTTTTGAGTGAAATGTGGTTCTTCTTCTTCCTTGAACCTAACTTTCAATGTTGCCGCAAATTTGTCCCATCGCGACAATGAGTTGCGGTGGTTACTCAACCATCTTTCTAATGTGGATTGTAAGGCCACATCTATGAGTGGGACCCTATGGTCCACTGGCACCTTATCTTCTATTTTGGCAGTAAAAGTATTTACAGTGTTCATCTTTGACAACATTGGGTAATCTCTTACCTTAGTCCTGATCCAATTGATTCTTTTGATTTTGGCGCATCTTCTTGTATTGGTATCATATCCCCCTTGCTACCAATCATCCTAGGCTATCTTCGAGCCTAATTTTTAGCTTTGAATACTTCTCCAAATCATTGATCCCCCTGATGTCGGGTTGATATTATCTTCCCTTTTTCCTGCAGTCATCTGATACAAATGATCGAGAAGTTGAGCATCTTCTTTGTTGTCAACGAACTCTGTGTATCAGGGAACTTGATACGGGTCGAGTGGCTGGGTGACCCTGACCTCCCTGTCCTCGAAGATCATCAATTATTTCTTTAAATATATTACTGTGTGGTTTTCAAAAGCCCAGTCGATCCCCAGTAATGCTGGATAGGGATCTTTATCCCCCATAATGTCTATCACCTCAAAGTCCACATATGTCTTTACTCCCGCGACATCAACTTCAACCTCCTCCAGTCTGCCTATGGGCACAATGCAGTACTGGTTTTCAATTCGGAGTTGAATTGGTGAATATGTCAACCTCGGTCTTCCCAATGCTTCCCATGTCTACCTTGGCAATATATTTACATCTGACCCTAGGTCAAGCATGGTGTCTTTAATCTGGAATCCCGCAACTTGAGTATTCACCCGAAACTCTTTTCCTATCCTTATCTTATTTCTCTTTACTCTTTGTATGTATTTCTGAGTGATACCGCTTGAATCCCCTGGTCCAGTGGCCTCCTGGACCACCCTTTCTAGGTTCTGCTTTAACTCTTCCAACATTGGCATGTTGTTAACAATTTTTAAGAACAGAATGAACCATTCTTCAATCGTAGTACTTGTACTAACTTGGTTCTCGTTATCTTCCTTGGCATGGGGTAACTCAATGCCTTTGCTTCCCCCGAGCTGGATGAAGGTTTCCACTGTTTCTTTAAAGTATTTTTTTTGTCTTTCTGGCCTGAACAATGGCTTTGGAGAGACTGGCCTTATCAATTTTATTGGTTCCGTCGTCTGTGCATATTCCCCAGTTCTTTTTCCTCCTCGCGTCACTATGGCCACATTTGGCATAGCCTGAGCCTCTATTATTCTTGGCTCTACTTTTACTAGATTTGTTCCACTTTGTCTGGCTCTTTCCTCCCACCTTTTAATGAGCTCTGAGCAGTCTTCTGTTGCATGCGTGTTAAATCTGCACTGAGAGCACCAGGGTCTTATAGGAAGTGGACATTCCCTAGCTATGTGCCCTTCTTGGTCACAGTTGTAACATCATACTGGCCCTCTTCCTCCAGCTCGGCCTCCTCTCATGCCTCCCCCTCATCCTTTGGGAGCCTCGTTTACTCTATATGAGGGCCTGTCCAATCATTTCGCCAAGGCATCCAGAGCCCTACACTACTCTGTGCTGTGTGTGGTAGAAGCACAAAACTCACAGTATATGTTGTTTGGAACGTTGGAGTAATTTTGCAATATTGGGCATAGAAGGGGTGAATGACCCATGCTTTTGCATATTTCGCAATATTTAGTCGCCACTACATTTTTTTGTGTGGGGAACCCCGTGTACTGGTGTTGCGGTGGATATAATCCCTTGGTGTTTATTTGCACAACCCCTCCTGCTGGCGGAGCTCCCGGTGCCCCTATTGCTGATGTTGCCACATTCTAGCCCCGCAACCGAGGACATTCGGTTACCATGTGTCCTTCCATTAGAAAGTGCGTACACCATACATTTGGCCTCGTTGGCCACATCGGTTGAATTTCTTTCAGTTTCTCTGTCATGCTAGCTATTTGATGCTGTAACCCCAATATGGAAGAGTCCTGAGCTGATGCTCCTCCTTTAAATTCTTGCGGATATCCCGCCATGGCCTCTATCTTCATATCTTGCTCTAATGATTCTTGTAACGTCTTGATCTTCTGTTGTGTCAGCAAAGTTCTTGTTAATGGAAGACGAGCCTTGATAAACTAATCTCTGATGGTTTAGATCAATTAGATAGCTGAGTTTTCCAATCGCATCCTTGAATATCCTCATTAGATTCCATGCAGTTTCCCCTCCTTGCTGCTTGATCTCCCACATTTCTAACAAAACCTATTGATCTGTTTGGGGTAATTTGAATTCCTTAATGAAATCCCTCTTTACATCGTCTATCATTGGGTTATGATGAGCCTTAGACCACTTTATAAACCAGCGCAAAGCTCTCTCCTTGAGAGTAGTTTGAAATTATATCAACTTACCCGCCTCTGGTGTCTGCTGAGCCCTCCATATGGCCTCACAGAGGTACCAGTGTTGTTCCACATCATCATTACCCTCCCAGAGAACTCTGGATACTGGGTAAATGATCTTGCCATGCTTCCTTGTGTGGGGGTTATTAGGAAAAAACCCTTGACTCCCAGTTGTGAAATGATATTACTAGCACTGCTGCTAGTGTGTATTAATGATGTAGACTGAACATTATTCAACTAACTCAATTCTCGTCACTTAAAAAAAAAATTCACGTAGTGGATGATAGAGTACCAGGGGAAGGTTGGGACTAGAGCTACTTGAACTTTGGGGAATAGAGTTACCTGGGGTTATGGGTGTCAGCCCCTCTCAAAATAGCTGCTCCATTGCAACATGCAACTCCACATCAGACGTCTCCTCAGGGCGCATGTCATCTCCATCGTACTCCTTTCCCTTCTCTGCTTGGGCTGGGCTCCTATACACCTGGCGCACTTCCTTGATGGTCCCCCCCATATCTTGGGAACACATCTGACTTTCCATCTCCTTTCTCATATGAGGCGCCTTCTCCTTGTCTTTTCTATTCCTTTCCCATTTTTCCAACTCCTTCATCACCCTTTCTCGCCACTTCTCAGCGATT
This sequence comes from Pinus albicaulis, assembly GCA_034641835.2. NCBI lineage: Eukaryota > Viridiplantae > Streptophyta > Pinopsida > Pinales > Pinaceae > Pinus > Pinus albicaulis. Next base: position 206,006,070 of record CM076576.1, read on the forward strand.
TGCGCCCTCCAATGTGCTTATCATTCCCTCAACCTCTTGGAGGTCTCGACATCCATATCCATATTCCCCTTTTCAACGTACTTGTAGCATCTTTCCCTCAGCTCCTTCCCCATGTACTGGAGGTTTAGGTCTCCATCTCAGACTTTTGGAACTCCATTAATCCTTTGCCCACCATCAAAGCTTTGATCCAAAGGGGGATCTCCTTCAACAACTCTCTGCATAGCCCTGATCTGAATATGTCCTCCTCTTTCGAGAAAGACTTGTAGCATTCAGCTGAAAACTCCACTATGTATCCTTTAAAGGTAGATTGCACCCAGAAATCTATAGCTCGGGTCAAAATGGTATCTAACCGATGGAGTGCTACTAGATCTAGGTGCACCCACTTGTGACAGACCTTCCACGAGCTTATTTGGACTGTCTTAGTCTATAGTCTATGCAACCAGTTGTAGAGCTCCTCTGGAAACTTTCCCCAGAAGATCTCATAGATATCACTGGCGGATTCAGAGAATAGAACCTGATTCTTAACAAATTTCTCCTTTTGCTATCTCACATCTGCTTGCTGAGCTATGAACTGATCTAGGTGGTTATCTCACCAGATTCGTATTTTTTTCTCGAAGATCCGAGATACCATGGTCTAATTCCAGAATGAAATTTCAGGTCCTGGAAACGGAACCATTTTTTGGCAAGGAAAGAGGTCTCTTGGGCGAGACCCAGGTTCAGGATGGGGGCCAACAATATTTTTTGGAGTAGTCTAGCACAATGCCGAAATTTTCACCCTACTCCGAAGAGCAAAGAGTCTCACCTAAGGCATGCCGCGACCTTACTAAGGTTACGACCAGATCAGGTATCGATCAACCACAACATATCCTAAAACCCACAAGACTATGTGCTACCAATAAGTGCAAATACTCTGTAAATAACAATACTCATCAATGCATTCAGGACGGGAAAACAAAATTTAAAGTAACCTGCACATTCAACTAAATCAGAGACATAGTACTGAACTCAGAACATAAGCTTTTGCATTAACAATAAGAGATAGTTACAGTGCTCCCCAAAGCGATCCTGACAGAACTGATTACAATGTTGTCGCATATGATAGAACAGAATGAATAGAGAGAGAGAGAAAAAAAAATGAACAAAATGAAAAAATCTCTGCTACAGCTCTTGTTCTCTGATCCCTACTGTGCCAACCTACTTCCTCCAATGGCTGGCTACGTATTTGTTCCATTGCCAATGCAACTAATAATTCTCCCTTCCTTTTCGTTCTGGCATTTTTTGCATCTCCTTGATCACTGGCGTTCCACTGCTTGTTCTCTATTTCTTCCTTCTGCCATCTGTGCTTGTCCCTGCAACAGTTGCACCACCTGTTCTTCGATTCTTCACAACCATGACAGCTCTCTGTCTACTATGGTTGCGTTCTGCCACCTATTATCTGAAACTCAAAAACTCATTTTATTTCAAAACAAGGGCCCCAACACCCACTGCTCGTTATGATAATCCCGAGACAATCTCCCAATGCCCTCCACATGAATGAAACACATGGAGAGATAGTTGTGCGCATGGTGTTAATTAATGCCATTATTGAAGGTGGTAGAGGCATTACCGTAGTGACTATGTTAGTGTGAGTTTGGAAAGTTTCATGTTTGTGAATTTAATTTGAATTGGTTCTGGTTCTTGTATTGAGATGACTTGGGGAAGGACTCCGTTGAGAGTCTTCACTAGGCGTTGGTTCAGTTATAATTGGTTTAGGCCTTTGCTCATTGGTATGTATTCAGACACAAAACATATATCCCTGCTCCTATGGTTTGTTGGTCTTCGGGACAAATGGTTATGTTGTCAATTGATTGGTTTGGAAGAAGCCCTATATAGAGTCTCATTCGGCAGTGAAAAAATTGTGTGTGGGTTATTTTGTTCATTATATTCCTATATTTGTGTTCTTTGGCATCTTTTTGTTGTGGATGAGCATATGACGGTTTGGTCACATGGGCCACTTTTGTTTCTCTTTATGTTTTTGTCCCAGGCCGAAGGGTTTTATGTATTGTTTGCATGACATTGGTTTATACTTGGAACCCTCAAGGTTTTGGTATGTGGGCGGTTCAGTTTACAATTACATCCACACAATTTTTGGGCAGAGTTGCATTTTTGTTTGGATCCAAGAATATTTTTGTTTTTTGTTTCCTGTATGCACCGAGAACATGAATTGGTTTTTGTTTTGGTTATCCTCCTCACATATGGTTACATTGAAAGGTTCCCTTATTTGGAGAGACCCTTGGAAGCTTATTTCTACTAGGTATATGTAATATTCAAAATCTGGAATAACACAACAAGCCTGCTGAAATAACGCACTCCTAGGAGATTGATGTATAGAAATGCGTTTACAGCCCTTGGATCCCTTAGATCATTAGATCTGGAGTCTAGATGCAAAAGGGGAGAAAAAAATAATCAAACTAGGTGTGGTAAACAGATCTCCCACCACCTAGTCTAGCTGAAAAACACCCTACAAGAGGGGTTTCAGCTATGCACAACAAACTGCTTCAGAAATAATGTAGTCTTGGAAAGTATGAGCAGGAGGGAATAAAATATGTTTAAATTATTAATTTACAATAGCAATATAATGAATATATTTCAATATACAGTTGAATACATGGGGTAATAGAGCAAGAAATCCTCAAAAAAGAGAGCTACAACACATATATAACTGTAGAAATGGCTCAACAGCATCATTTAAAGGAGCTGTAGTAGCTGAATATTACAACTCATATCTAGGAAAGATCTGTGGACAAGGGATCAGATCTATTTAAGATCTAGAAACTAGATAGTCTTATTTACAAGATCCGCTTGGGGTTTTGACCAAATCATGCATAAACAAGAGTAGATCTGAGTTTTAAGTTGCAGATCTATAAAATGCTGCAGTAATTTCTGAATATAAAATTACATTAAAATAGATCAGATATAAATAGAACATGGATCAGCAAGCTAATTCATGGATCACCAAAGTGGAAGGCAAAGCCCAGCACTAGAGATCTCTCATCAAAACTATGATCAAACACCATGAAGAATCTCACATGAAAATAATGCAGTTCCTCAATGAAACTACGCTATAGCTTGAATAAAATAGATGGCCAACTGCCAAGAAATAGATCTGAAGTAAAAACATGAGAGGCAGTCTTCCAGAAGGTTAAATGACACACTCCATGAGAAGAGGCTCCCAAAAAAAGCTAGATCTCTGCAGATCTAGAATCCCAATTGTTGAAACTTGCAAAAGCAAACAAACCCTCATTGGATTTGTGCTGCAATTGGAAGTAGAGCTTGGCCTGAAGCCTGATAGTGGATCAAATTAGCAAATACTCCTCCAATATTCCTCAAAGGAAGAGGTGAAATCCCTGCATAGGAACTCAAAGTGCTAAGCAACACAATTCTCTACTAAGCAGCAGAGAATAGTATTTGTCTAAGCAGACAAGATACTTAGAAAAATAATCAATCAAAAACCTTCTCTTGCTACCCTCCCCTTCCTTTTATAATATGAAAGCCTTTGCAAACCCTAAACCACCTTGATGAGTTAGCTCCTTTCACATGAGGGGCCTCCTTCTAGAACTGCGCTTTCCCTTTAGGAGATACATTGAACTTAGATAACGCTATAGATTTGGTCAAGGTTGACCCAGTCTCACAGCTCAAACCCCTTTCACACTTGCAAGTGATTTATTTACATGGCCTTGATTTATCTTTTTTCACATGGGCATTGATTTATTCAGTCTTTTCAGGAGTTTTACATGTCCTCCTTTATTCATTTATTCATGCAACAGAAAGTAAAAAAAAAATGAATATTCCTCTTAGCTTAGGCTAAGTAGGAATATTACAGTCCTCCCCTCCAAAATGTTGCTTGTCCTCAAGAAACTGATAGGGTAAGAGTTGTAGTACTTCTCCTCCTCCATTTATGTCATCATCAAGGATCAAGTCCTCAACATAAACCAAGTGCTCATCAAGCCAATACCTCATGAATTGTTCCTCCAAGGTTAACATAATATGTGCATAGTCCATCCCACAAGGAGTGAAAAACTCAACATAAATAAACATGGTTGAAGCAATGCTACTCCTAAAACATGTATCATGAAGTATAGGTAGAAGTTCCAAACCATGTGGTACATACACACTTCCCATCCTCTGTCCATACAACCCCATAAACAATACAACTATATCATCCAAGTATGGAAGCAAGAATACATATATGCAAACTGAAATAAGAACTTGAGGAGGTGGGTCAAAATCCCACATGTGATTCTAGCGCAGTGCATCACCTGCCTGCATGAAATCAAGGTGTGGTAAGTGGTATTCCCACCACACAATTGCTGCGTGAGTCACCTTAACATTGTTGAAGATGATAGGTAAGTTTCGTGCCTTTGGAAAACAACCATAATGAGAAGGAATCTCCCTTTGCACAATAAGGGAGTGGCCAAGTTCAACATCTCTGTTGGCCCACAAAAAACCATGAGATCCACATGATATCTCACTCCCATTAGGAGTCATATCCTGCAAATACATGGCAAAGGAATGTAATAGATCAGAAAATACAACTTGCTTGGCATGATCAAGTCCTTTACCATCATAGTCCTTCATACACATGGAGTTGTGCATGAGCATTCTGCTCCTCTCAAGAAAAGGAAGAGCTGGCTGAGATGACTCCTGCAAAGAGTCCATTGGCTGTCCAAATCCTCCATAGCTGTTGCACTCTTGAAAGTGCTGATGTAATTCCTCTCTCATGCCTTCCCAATAAAAACTCCTCATGATCAGGGTATATATATTCATTGAATGCATATGGTTGAGGAAGAATGCCTCATGTGCTCCTTGTAGGATCTTCTGATTGAGCTTGGAAGCTCTAGCCAAGAAGACCTTACATGATAATAAATGACTCCTCCTTGGACTAAGTATCCCTCTTCTTGATGCATGCCATATAGTATCATACCTGTGTGGAGATCTTTGGAATACTCTACAAGAAGTTGAGATTTTCAATAAAGATCCACATTGCTCAACAATGACAGCGCTGCTGATACATCCATGGAAGCACTTGTCATGTTGCTAATCTCCTTGTTGACATGTCTCATGCCAAATTTGTCTGTTGGAAGGCTGATCCTCCCATTCTTCTCCTCCCATAGCACAGGTTCAGAAAAGTGAGAGGGTGATAGTGATATAGGAAGAGATTCCCCTCATTCTCGGGTTGTCCCAAGCCCTCCAGTGATGTAGCTTGGTCTTTCATTGCTCCAATCATTCCTAGATCTAGATTTGGAGCAGAATTTTGCGAGGCTTTCCCCACAAGATCTGAATTAGGTGGCTTTCCACTAGATAAGATTGTCCCTTGCAGCATCCTCATGAAAATGAGAGAAGGAACTGTGAGATCCCTGCTTCCACTACACAATTCCATCTCTATTGTTTGTATGGAAGTATTAGGTGAAGGATAAGTGTGCATGCCTTGAATAATTTGTGGTTTCCCACTCTTCAAGTCCACCCACTCCATCTACAAAGCTTTTGAATCAGTGGTAACCCTCCCCAAGGTAATCAACCATTGGACACCCAAGATAATGTTGGTGTCTGGTATGTCAACTACAAATAAGTGATCCACCAAAGTGTAGGATCCCATAGTGACAGAGAGTGAGGGAAAATATTGCATGCATTTCACGTTCCTATATCCCGGAACCAAAACAGAAAATCCCTCAAAAGTTTCAGTGGGGATTTCTCTCCCTTGCACAAGATGATCATCAATAAAGTTGTGGGTTGCCCCACTGTCAATCAGGATAGATACTCTCTGATTCATGACTAAACCTTGTACTCTTAAGTTCAAGTACTTAGGCACTCATCTCAAAGAGTCAAAAGTCCCACTTATTGGAGCAAAGTCTCCCTTCCCATATCTATATGGTGTTTGATCTTCCTCATCATCATCAGTGTTGTGACCCCTCCTAGGTTCATCATCTTCATCTTCCTCCTGAAAATCTGAGAAGAATTCTATGTAGTGTGATTTTCCAGCAGCACATCTATGTACCGGTGCCCGTGACTCTTGGCAAGTGAAGCACAGTTTCTTCTTCCTCAATTCCCTCCTGAGATCAATATCAAGAGGTTTCTTCAAAGAGCTCTCCTTGGGAGGAGTAGCTTTTCCTTCCTTCCCCTTAGAAAAGTGAGGGGCCTTGCTTTGGAAAGTTACCTTTGCTTTTGGCAAGGCATCTTGGAGGTCTCTAGCCCTCTCAATGGCATCATACAAAGTGATGGGCTTGGTAGATTTAACCAACCCATGCAAAGGTTCCTCCAGGACATCGATGAACATGTAGACTCTCCTTGCTATAGATAGATCAGGGACCATGACTGATAATCTTAGAAACTCAGAGATATAAGTCTTTACATCTCCTGATTACTTCAGATTTGCAAGGCTTATGAAGGGTGTTTCAGGATCCTTCCTGTCAAACCTCTCCACCAGTATTATAGTAAACTTAGAATAGGTAGTCACATTGATGTGTCCCAATGTAGACAACCCATGGAACCACCAATTGTGTGCTTCACCTTCAAAGTGCAGCGTTGCAATCTTGATGGCTTCAGTTTTAGGGACTTTATTCAACTAGAAGTAAATATCCATATTTTCTACCCATGCATTGGAATAACTGGAGGATGATCCATCAAATTTGGGCAAAACGAATATGCCCATAGAGTGGTGTCTATCCTGATTATGAAAGAACCCACCATATCTATACTGCTGCCGTAGTCTTCTTCTGTCCTTGAGGTGACAAAAATATTGGAAGCTAAAGTGGTCCTTGAATCTCTGACTCTGAGAGTCATAATCCACAAATTAATATTCAAGGGAAGCTTTCTCTTGTGGTCCTTCCTTCTCCACAACCAAGAAGGTAGGCATAGTGGAGCTTGTGGCAGGTTCACTGGTTGACCAGCCCCATGATGGGACATGTCAGAGCTTTCTCCCTGATGAAATCTCCCAAGAGATTCCCTCATTCTGTCCACCCTAATCTCCTTGATCTTCCTAGCAAGATCTTGCATGGCCACCAATAGATTTCTTGCAAACTCTTCTCCTTCTTTATCACTTGTAGTCTCAGGGGCTTTACCCTTGTCTTGATCTTTAGTAGTATAATCATATTTATTATGAATTCTGTTTTGATACCTCTTCTCCCTCTCAGTAAGAGGTTCATATTATTTTGAATGCAACATGGTTGAGATTCTCCAAGGAAATCATAGGCTGTGCCAAGAAAGGAGCTCTGATACCACTGTAATATTCCAAATAAGGAATAGCATAGAAAGCCTGCTGAAATAACACACTCCTGGGAGATTGATATACTTAAATGAGTTTACAGCCCTTGGATCCCTTAGATCAGTAGATCTAGAGTCTATATCCAAAATGGGAGTAAAAACAAATCAAACTAGGTGTGGTAAACATATCTCCCACCACCTAGTCTAGCTGAAAAACACCCTACAAGAGGGGCTGCAACTATGCACAACAAACTGCTTCAGAAATAATGCAGTCTTGGATAGTATGAGAAAGAGGGCATCAAATATGTTTAAATTATGAATGTACAACAACAAATCAGAATTATAGTTAAGCTCTTTCAATATACAGTAGAATACATGAGGTAATAGAGCAAGAAATCCTCAGAAAAGAGAGCTACAACACATATATAACTGCATAAATGGCTCAACAACGTTATTTAAAGGAGCTGTAGCAGCTGAATATTAAAACTCAGATATAGGATATATCTATGGACAAAACATCAGATCTATTTCAGATCTGGAAATTAGATAGTCTTATTTACAAGATCCCCTTGGGGTTTTGACCAAATCATGCATAAACAAGAGTAGATCTGAGTTTTAATTTGCAGATCTATAAAATGCTGCAGTAATTTCTGAATATAAAATTACATTACAATAGATCAGATATAAACAGAACATGGATCAACAAGCTAATCCATGGATCACCAAAGTGGAAGGAAAAGCCCAGCACCAGAGATCTCTCATCAAAACTGTGATCAAACACCATGAAGAATCTCATATGAAAATAACCTAGTTCCTCAATGAAAACTGTGTTGTAGCTTGAGTAACATAGATGACCAGCTTCCAAGATAAAAATATAAAGTACAAACAGGATAGGTACTCTTCTAGGAGGTTAAAATACACACTCCATGAGAAGAGGCTCCCAAAACAAGCTAGATCTCTGCAGATCTAGAATCCCACTTGCTGCAACTTGCAAAAGAAGAAAAACCCTCACTGGATCTACGGTGCAATTGGAAGTAGAGCTTGGCTTGAAGCTTGATAGTGGATCAAATCAGAAAATACTCCTCCAAGATTCCTTAAAGGAAGAGGTGAAATCCCTGCATAGGAACTCCAAGTGCTATGCAACACAATTCTCTACTAAGCAGTAGAGAATAGTATTTGTCTAAGAAGATAAGATACTCAGAAATATAATCAATCAACAACCTTCTCTTGCTTCCCTCCCCTTCCTTTTATAATATGAAAGCCTTTACAAACCCTAAACCACCTTGATGAGTTATCTTGTTTCACATGAGGGGCCTCCTTCTAGAACTGCGCTGTCCCTTTAGGAGATACATTGAACCTAGACAACGCTGTATATTTGGTCAAGGTTGACCCAATCTCACAGCTCAAACCCCTTTCACACCTGCAAGTGATTTATTTACATGGCCTTGATTTATCTTTGTTCACATGGGCATTGATTTATTCAGGCTAAGTAGGAATATTACAGTATAAGCACCCCTTGGTTCGAATCACAGGGATCAATTTGTTTTTTGATAAGCCCCATAGATAATTGAGCTTCATGGCTTGAGCCACCTCTGGAAAAGGAAAGCCCGTCCGGGCTTCTCGTAGTTGAGGTAAACATCATAAAGAACCCAACATATCAATTGGTTAAGCCCGTGGCCAAAATTCCAAATTCTTGAATTATCGATGAAGCAACCTATACATATCATGAGGGAAACTCTGCCTAGGTCCATCAACCTATTATAGAATGGGATGAAGAACTCAACCAGAAAGTTGGAATTCTGGATATCGACTTGGATGATTGGAAGATTCTGGTGGTAGACCCTGATCATTCTAAGGATAGATCTTCTGATTATAAGAAATTTTTTGATTTGTACTGGATGATGAAGAACCTCCTGGTTAAAGCTATAGATCATTTCCATTTAGACATGCCCTCGACATCTCAAAGGTTCCTTGATTACCGTAAGGATTTTCAGGATATTAAATTTCAACTCCAACAGCAGAATGGGCACCTCAGCTGCATCAAACAACATATTCTGTGCATCCCTCAAACTGAGCTCCCAAGCTCCAGTGTGAAGGATCCTGCTCCAATGGATTCGGTTGATGATGAATAGCTTCATGTTGTAACCCTTGTTTTGATTTTTTCGCATGCTACAATTTCACATTTTTTAGTATGTTTACAACTATGTTTACAATTATCTAGTTTGTAGCAAGTGTAATGACAATCAAAATTACTTAGCGTGGCTCACTAGACTTATAATATTCTCTTTTTGGATGGCTTATCATGCCGTTAGGTGGTCAACAAACCTAGTTTCCCTCTCGTCAGGTTGAGGCCACCTAAACATCTGGAATTTGGATGTAACTTACCCTTTTTTTGGCAAATAATGAATAGAAAGGTCCTACCAAGCTTACAAAAAAAATAATAACCTTGATATTATTATTAAATTTATAGTTTGGTTTCTCCCCCTCACATCTTTTTAGTTATAATAATGTTAGATTTTTTATTATTTATTTATTTTTCAATTCATGGTTTTGATCTCTATTTATTATAATTTTTTTTTTAAAGTTATGGTATTGACCCCTTCATATTTATTAACCTTTAACCATAGTTTTATAACTTTAGAAACATTCTTTGATTTTTTGAAATAATATTTACCCCTTTTATTTTTTCCTATTTCTATTTATATTTTTATGTATTCACAGACACACACACACACACACACACACACACACATATGTTAATTTTTATTTTTTTAGCTCCTTTTTATTTCTATTATTTTCTATGTTTTTTGGTTTTTTCAACTTTTAGTTTTTAACTTTAACGATTTTTATTTTTTTCTCTCTAACATTCATTTTGAATATTTTAATAATTAATTTTATCAAATGGAATTTAGTGGTTGCATATTTACTGTATTTATATGGTCTTTGGTTCAAGCTATCCTAAGTCACATGGTTCGGGTTCAAAATTATTTGGTTTGCTTCGAGTTTGAATTTTTTGACGAGGTTCATAAGAGGTTCAGAAGAGGTTTTCCATTAGGTTCATCTATATTCATTTTCTATATATATAAATATATAAACTTTTAAATGAAATATAACATAAAAAAAAGAAATCAACATTAGTAAAAATAAAAAATACTATCATGAACTTGGAAATTGAAAGGATATATTACTAGCTTGACATATGACATGAGTTCATGAGCTTGAGTGATGAACTTAGTCAATGGCCATGAGGTTCAATGAACCTATTTTTTTGAGGTTCGCCAAATTTCAAACCTCAAGGTTGAAGTTTGCTAAACCTTGTGACAAGGGATCTATCTACCTAAGTCCTGATGACGAACCACAATAAGTGGTTTGAAACACATCGACATAAAAACATTTATGTGAATTTTACGGAAGATATTATATATAAAAGCATGAATGATAGAAACCCACATTCTGAAAACTATAGTGATCTAGGAACATTTTTTCCCTTTTTATTTTTTATCTTAGGAATAAAATTTTAAAGACTCTGAATTAATCTCCTATCTTTAGGTTCGAAGACCATATCAGCTTAGTGGACGTTAATCATCATCATCAATATCCTTGGTAATATTCATGGTTATGAATCTTATATTGTAAATATATATATATTTTTATGTGCTTATTAATTAAATTTAAATATGGTTATCGAATCATTAACTTAATCTATATGGTAAAATAGATGTTAATTTATAACTATTATTTATTGGTGTAGTCTAAATTATAGATGAAATTGTCCTTTTTTTTGGATCTAACTCATGGTGAATTGAACATTGAATCTCTTGATCATTGATTAAAAAAACAAGCTCCTCTGTATACTTCATTAAAACTGCTTCTTGTTACCTCCTGATGTTCTTTTGATTTTCATGAAAAATTGATGACAAACACGCGGTTGCCATTTTCTTGTATCTTTCCTTCACCAACCAGTATGCATAGTTTTTTGTTCAAAAATAACTGACAAAGGCCTTGTCAAGCTTATAAAAAATGGTGATAAATTTGTTGTCAGATCTCCCGACCCTTATATAGTGTATGAAATTTGCAGGCAGGCTGTCAATGATAAGACAAAATTTGAGAGTTTCGATTAAACAAGCAATCAAAACTAGTCTTGATACCTTGGCATCCTAGGTAAGGGTACTAACAACTTCAAGCAACACATCTAGTTTTTCTAATATTTGTTTCTTGTTCTGTCTAGTCTCCATGGTTTTTTATTTGATAAATTTCTTATCTATTTTATTCTTGGGGTTTGCAGACTTCTTTTCAGACTCTATAGGCTTTCCCTTATACTTTGCAGGATTTTTCTTAATGTTGATAATTAAGTCTTTCAAGGGAATATTGTCAATATCAATTACTTGCTCTGCCAACTCTGGATTGTTTCTAAGCTTAATTTTATACCTCAGCTTGTTGGTTCACCTAGTGTGCATGTTTCCCTGTCTGAATACTTTAGGTTTTGGTTCATCTCCCTTTTCTTCTGTCACAGGGTTTTAACCCTTTAGGTTCCTAGGTTTATTTGTATCTATAGGGGAGGTTTCTAAGGGTAAGATCGAGACATGAGCAGAGCCATTGTCAATTTCTGTAACTTACAACGATGTAGGCTATGGCTTATGAAGTCGAGCACTCTTCCCTATAATTTATTCTAGGAAATTTCGGGGCAGATAAGGTGGATGGGGCTTCAAAAGTTTCATACATGAGGGGGGTTTGAATAGGAACTTGAACCTTCATTTTCTTCACCCTCTTGATAGTTTGGGTTCTGACCCTTTTCCTCCTAGCAGGTTGAGGCTGGAACCCTCCTTGAACAAAAAATGATTCCAGGTCCTCCATAATTTGATCAATTGGCTCTCTATCAAATGTTTTATCAATTCCTTGTTGATCAGGGGCTCAATTTTATGCCCAAAAAATCAAAGTTATTAGAATGGATCAAAACCTAAACGATCGCGTAGTGCTCGTCGTTCTGAATCCGATGCACTTAATTTCATGCAAAATTCACTCTGTATGCTCTCATAAATGAGTTTTGTTCGCTTTGCCAAACAAGGAAGAAAAAAAGGACATATAGGTGTCCAGTCAGCATTCATACTACTAACGTGGCATGCTAACTGGGTAGGGTCGATTTTGTCATTTTCCTCTTGCGAATATTGGACTGCCAAGTGGCAACATTTTATTGGCTGAGAATTGGGGTTATGTGGAAATTTTTGATTGGTTTGAAATTGGTCCAATTGGGTGAGGACACGTCGTACAGCCTGGGGCTGCCACGTGCCTCCCCATGCTTGGATCGTGGACCAATTTTTTTGTTCAAATTTGGGCGGAGGTGCCGGGGTTCGACCCCGTGACCTCCCACAAGCCAGCGCCACACGTTACCAATCCACCATATGAGGAGTCTTAACTATATAGTGTAGCCATATCTATTTAAGTTTTACAATGTTGAATGGCAGGGGACATGGGGGCAAGCCCCGAGGGGCCAAAACCCAATCCATATGACCTCAACACGAAGGCCACCGGCGGAGCTAACTGATAAGTGTGGAGTTTAACATTAAACCGTGTTTAATTAAACCATAAAACTGTTTAATTAACCCCTAATCCACATATTAATTCAGGATTATCCTAAGTGCGGGTTTAGCGCTAAATAATGCTTAATTAGCGTTAACCACTTTTATTTAACTTAATGAAGATTAAGTTGGAAGACTGCTAATTTCAGCGGAAACTTCCAGCTTAGCTCCAACTAGCTGGATTTAGCTCCAGTTAGCTAAATTTAGGCATAAAATTGCAGATAAAATGTAAATGGTCATAACTTTTGGAGTTTTCGACCAAATCAGGTGTAGAAAGAGGCTAGATGACCATTTTTGGTTATTACAAAGTCATTGGTGTAGGTTTTAGAAGTAGAAAATAATTGTAAATAGGTCAATTTGAAAATTTGAACATAATATAGAGGTCCAAGCCATGAAAGTTGGACCAAGGAGATGTAGCCTAGGAGGAGTGAACTCCTTCATCAAATACCTGTGTTGATGTGTTGTATGGTGATGTAATGTACTTTTATTTTTTGTTGTTCATCCTTTGTTTTCTGTTAAAATTTTCATTAAATTAACATAAAAAACACTCACTAGACTTGATAATTTGCAAGAGAACTTGAACCCTTAACCACATATAAGAAATTGTATTCGGAATATGAAAGAGTAATTAGCACAACAACACTAACATACTCCATTCAGATCATTTTTAGTATTGAAGCTCTTAGTCTTTAGGTTTTTTTGTGCAATAAGGGAACTAATTGTTTGCAATTTTATGTCATGCTTACAAGGTTAAAACTCAAAAGAGGAGAAGGGAATCTAGTTGAGAGCCGTACAATTGGGTCAAGAGGAAGAAGGGAAAGGTTGCCAAAGTCTTCAACACCAAGACATCCTCAAGTTGAAGTTGAGTCTTCAATGATCATATCTCATGAAGGAGAACCTACCATGACAGAATATGAGAGAGCACTTAGGAAGGCATTCTTTGATATGAATGAGATGGTTAAAGTCCTCTATGAGGAGAGGAATTTAAGGATGCAAGGAGAAAGTTCAAGGCCTATAAGAGGAGATGGTTCTCCAGGAGGAGGAGGCCATGAATATGGTAATAAACCACCATCCACTCCACCATCATGCTCACCACCATCTTCACCTTCCTCATCATCATCATCTTCCACTACCACAACTCTTCCATATGTTCATGCACATACTTCAAAAGGACCTGGTAAATCACCCTTACTGAAACTTGATGTTAAATTTGAGCTTCCAATGTATAATGGCGAAGTGAATGTAGAGAATCTGGATAATTGTGTTCATCAATTGGAGGTTTATTGAAAAATTTAGAACCTTCAAGAGGGTGACATAAATATTCAATTAGCTTCCTTGAGAATGGTGGGAGAAACACTTGTATGGTGGGAAACAAAGACACAAGAGTGGATTAAGAAAAATGGTAAGATCTCAATGTCTTGGTCAAATTTTATTGCTTCCATCAAAAGGAAATTCTATCCTCTAGCTTACATGCAAAAATATATTAAGAGTTGGAAAAATTTTAGACAATTGAAAGGTCAAAATGTGCAAGATTACACTCATGAATTTAGGAGAAGAGCTCTTATGTTAGGTGTTGATTTGCATAGCCAAGAAACTTTTCCGAAGTACATAGGGGGTTTACATAATTACCTGAACCATACCATCCTCATCTTTAATCCCACCTTGAGTCAAGAGGGGAAAATGTACAAGAAGAGGGTAAAAAGAAATCATTCAAGGGTGGTGAAAAAGGAAAGGGTTTCAAGGGTAAAAAAAAGAAGAATGTGTTAGTGTCCAATATTCAGTGATCAAATGTACCATTTCATATTTTTTGAATCTAAGCTTTTGTGATCCATCATATAAATTTGTAAAATTATTTCGGTAATAATCACATGCAATGGAACATGGTCGACGCGTTTCGAACCAACTAGTGTGGTTCATCATCAGGACTATGTGAGAGATCAGATCGGGACATTATGTTTAAAATAGATGTAGAAATGGCTCAACTAGCCATTAGGATAACGCCTAGTTTGACTTTGAATATTTATTTATTTATATTATTTTATATTATTTATTTAATTTAAAATTTTTTAAATAAATAAATAAATCAATAAAATAAAATAAAATAAAATAAATAAATAAATATTCAAAGTCAAACTAGCCGTTATCCTAACGGCTAGTTGAGCCATTTCTACATCTATTTAAACTTAATGTCCCGATCTGATCTCTCACATAGTCCTGATGATGAAACACACTGGTTGGTTCGAAACGTGTCAACCATGTTCCATTGCATGTGATTATTACCGAAAGAAGTTTACAAATTTGTACTATTTCATATTTGTTTAGTAGTGGTCCTAGGTCAAAATTTTATATTTTCAAGTCAGCTTTCAAATAAAATTTTGTTCGCTGGATATGTATAGGTCTTAAAAGCTACTCCCTCGAGTTCATTCATGGTCATTGTCATTTCATGAGTCATGTCCTCCATTATCATATAGAGTCTTAGGTCAGTCACCATGATTTCACCTAGGTCAGTGTCCAGGTGTATTTTATTTCAACACCATAAATGTCCAAATTCTGTCATAAAGGAGGTGAAAAAGAGTCCTTTTCACCATAGAAATGAGCTTCAAAGGGTGTTAGCTTAGGTAGGAAAATAAAGCATGACAATCTGTCTTCTTTCAAAAGCTTGTTACATTGTCAATTTTTTCAAAAAGGGATTTTTTTTCTCAAAAGATCATGTTTTCACTAAAGGAAAAAAACAAGTGTTTTATTGATGTTATAAAAGGGAAAAAAGTGATTTATTTCACTCATTTTATCCTCTCTTGATCGATAGAGCTCATATCACACCTTCATAACACTCTGCCATCGCCAAAGGTGGAAGAAAACCAAAGAAAACTGAAAGAAAATTCACTCTGCTACATTTCTGGAGGTAGTGCAACGGTTATGGGAAACAGGGCGACGTTTCTGGGAGGTAGCGCTACGCTTCTGCTACAATGCTACATTTCTGCCATAAGTGCTACATTTTTGTGTTTCAGCCTCCAAGTCAACTTTTCAGGGTTCAAAAAAAGTGTGCAAACATTTTGTAGCCTCCAAAATCAATAATTGGACACTTCAAATGCCTTTTTCAAGTCAATTCATCAGTGTATGAGTGATTTCTATCCTTAGGGTTTTTGATCCACTACATTTTATGGTTTCCCTTTCTTGATTGGTTTTTTCCATTAAAGACCCTTTTCCCACCATCTAAAACCTTCACTTAATCTCCACATAACCTACCCTAACAACCCCTATTACTCATGTTAGTGTAAGTATTTGCATCTTGCCGTCAGTGATCAAAATCCTCTTTTCATATCATTTTAGGAATCCCACTCATAAATTTTTTATCATTCCACTAGGTCATGCAAAAATTTACTCACTAATGGTAGCCCTAAGTCAAAAAAATCCACTTTTTTTAAATTTCCATTACTTGCTAGCTCAATTTCATACCTTGTTGACTGTACACCATTCTTAAAGTCAATATCATTCAATGTCATCTTTAAATTCAATCCTTCAAGGTCTCATTAGTTTTTTAGGTTTTTTTCCAAGATCCAATAAACACACCATTTCACATTGCATAAAGCCAACAAAGTAAGAGAGTGAACAAAATAACATCTCTTACCATGTAAAGATTATTTGCAAAGATGTAATTCTGATTCCAAAGTGTGATTTTCATCCCAAAATAAAATTTTTATTCCAAAAAGATGTAACTTTTATTTTTATTTTGTAATTTTATGTCATTTAATATGAAATAAGTATAAGGTTCCAAAGCTACCAAGTCAGAGTTCCACATGCCAATAAATCAAATATCAAAGTGCAAAGAGTTCCTAGTCCATCAAAATGATCAATTGTCAAAGGAAAGAAGTCAAAGTGAAAGGTATGGTTTCAAAAGTTTAAAGTGAAAACAAGAAGGAAAAGTGGGTCCCAAAACTCAAAACATCCAATCCATCAAGCATAAATCCTATGAAAAGATCAAAAGGCATTTATTTGATCTCTATGCCATCGAGCCATCACTCACACAACTCAAAAATTGAATTTGAAAGATGAAAGGTCGAATTTCTGGGCACGCCGCTCACTTGGAACAAGGTGCTACTCACCTGGGACAAGCGCTGCACATAGAGCAAAGGCGTTGTGCACCTGGAAAATAGGTGTTGTGCACACATCAAAGGCATTGCGCACCTGCCCAATTTCACTTTCAAGCTTCCAAACTTTGTGCAGGTCCTCCAATCATTCAACAAAGGGTTTCTCCACCTCCTAGCAAGTAATTAAGACATCATTATGCCCTCCTTGCATTTCTTAAGTGAAAATTTTATGGTGTCAATATTTTCATAATAAATCCCCATTTTTTCAAGATATAAACCCTAGTTTCACTTTCTAATCCCAAATTTGATCCCTCAAGACCATTTTACCCTTCCCACATCACAATACATCCTATCCCTACCCCTATTTCATTAAATCCCTATCCCAAAGCCCTTTATCCCCTAAACCCTAAGACCTAGGTATTTCAAATTCCTAGGCTCCCAAATCCCCATACCTGTAATAAAATTCCTATTCTCAAATCCCACAACATTTCTACTCCTTGTCACCTCCATAAATTTAATAATCCCTTCCTCCATCTCCCTAATTTTTTCCATCCCATTCCCCACTCCCTAAACCTACATTTCACTCCCAATTCATCTCCATAGGGTTTCTAGCCAAGACACTATGGAAGAATAAAACATAGAATTTTGTGAGGAAGAAGTCAGGGAAGAGAGAAGGCCACACAAAGGAAGGAAGATCCTCAAACTTGAACCTGAAAACACCAAAGAACTCATGGCCTCTCCCATGGTTGTGACATGTTTCAAGTATGTAGGATGCTTTTAATTTTGTGAAAAAATACAAAGGGTCCAACATCACCCTATTTTGAGTAGGATTTTCATCTATAATATTCATGACACTTTCACAATATCACAAACATTATAGAAGATGCCACTAGAATTCCAATTGTTGGTGAAAAGTGGTACAAGGCAAAAGAATTGGAGAATCATTACTATGCGCCATATATCAAGCCAAGGGACAAGAATTAAGGAAAAATGTTCTTTCCTTTCTCTTACCTCCTGGATAGATATGCCCCCATGATGAAAAACATCATGAAGTACTTTTCTTGTGAAGGAAGTTTCTCTAGACTCTACACCTACCATATCAGGTTATTAATGCTCTTCACAAGGGTCAAAATGCTCAACATACCTTATTATCTCTTCAAGAAGAATGGAAAATGGCACACATTGTTCAAAAGAGAGATTATGACCACCCAATGAGAAGTATTTTTCACCACTCTCTCATCAAGATCATTTTCCTCCATCACCTCGATCAATTGAACATCTCATGGGGCACTTTCATAGCTAATGACATATTTATTTCTCCACCAATTCAACATGCTCAAGCTGTGCATCCACCATCTCATCCTTCCACATCCATTCTTCCATCTCATCCAATAGTACCTACTTATTCATCAACTCAAACTACTTCACCCAATTCACCACCATCATCACCATTTAACACTCAGATTGGGTCATCTAGCATGGTTAAGAACAATGAGCTTCAAAAGACCAAAGTGGATGAGATAGAGACATTGGAAAAAACATATCAGAGAGGTCATAGGAAAGTGTTTGCTCCAAATATTGTGGAAGGGGCCTTTACTTCTTCATTGGAAAAGCAAGTAGACAAAGGAAATCAAAAGATGACAGAGGCAGATATTCAGGAAGAGAGGGAAATCTTCATGAAATAGAAATGGAGTTTGACCTTGTTGACTTGAATCAGAAAGATGATTCTGAGATCACTAGCACAATCATCAAGCAAAAAAAATCCAATATTAAAGATCTACAAACTAATATTGATAGATCTAAATTTTTCATTACCTTTCTTGAGCAGGAGAACCATCAGCTAAAGACCAAAAAATTCATTGATGAAGTGAAATTCATCAAAGCTCAAAGAGAGGTAGAAAAATCTAAAGTCTTGCTTGAAGAGACACTAGAAAAATATGGTGTGTTAGATGAAACAGAAGAACAAGTGCCAAGAATAATGCAAAGGACTAGAGGTTTGAAAAGAACCCTAGAATTAGAAAGGCAGAAAGAAAGAGAACTAGAAAATGAGGTCACTCTTAATGAAAAATTTGCAGTGGTAATCAATGAGAACTGGGAGAAATGGCTTGACAGGGCTAACCAACATCTGGAGAAGCTGTTATAGAAATAAAACAAGGACAATGATATTCAGAGAAGGATGGAAAATCACTATGCAGAGAGAAACAAAATTGCAAGGTCAAAACTTAAACATGCCAATGCGAAAAGTGAAACCTTGACCATGAAAGAAGAGAAAATAAGGCTTTATTTCCTTGTTGAAGCCTCAATCCATGCCTAATTCTCATCATCGTCCACAATTCAGAAAAATTTTGCTAGTTTTGATACATTTTTCAAAATTTTGAAGTTTTTGTGCATTCCTAGACAGTCATGTGACAGTTGGAGTCTCAGGTGCGCAACGCCCTAGGCACTGTGCACCTGTTTGAGGAATATTTTGGTAAAAAGGAGACCACCATTAGATTTATAATAGAGAAAACATGCAAGAAAACCACTTTTATAGCCTTTTTTGGTCAAACTGGCAGGTGAAAATGTCAAAAAACTTCAAAAAATCACAGTTCTGCCTTGTTTTTCACCTTGGCACTGTGCACCTAAGTAGTCTTTGGAGAAACACTTTTGGGGAATAAAAATCAAGTCAAATATGCAAAAAAAGCATATATTTGCAATGAATACTGGATAACCTTTCCAATGAGCTATCCTGAGCTCAATTTGGACACCTCCAACCCATCGAAAACTTAGCTGCAAGATGGAGGGTGCACCAATGTCTGATTTTTTTGAGTTTTCTCTGCAATTTTGATTTTTACCTTGAGAAATGATGTTTTTACACTTACCTAGGGTAAATAAATTAGGCAAATTTTTTTTTTTTATGACATGTAATGAATCAATTTGCAAAAAGTGAGGGATGAGTCAGTTTGACGTCCCTACACTCTAGGTATTCAGCTTAGTTTTTGGTGGAAATGATCCTCCTCTCATGGATTCGACCCCTGAGGATGGGAGGAGTTGTTTTTAGGTCTATATCATGTAATTTTTGACTCATTTCACATGTTTTATGTTGATGCATTGATCAAAGACTCTAGTGTAATCATTTTTTGGCAGGAACTTAATGAAAAGGTTACAACTATTTCTTTGGGATACCTGTAGTATGGAAATTTAACATTGTTCTTCTTATGTCTCATTATGTATGAATGTTTTGTTTCATGATCCATTTAATTTCTATAATATGTTGGTTTTTAAGTTGATAAATAGAATACATCTCTCATGCTCTGTTTTGGGAAAACCTTCATAGTTAGTCCATCTTCTTCAGTTTAGAAATAATTCATGCTTAGCCTTGATATTTCTAGCTCCTTGGCTATCTAATCCATGCCATTCAAGAAACCCTAAAGTGTTAGGTTTTCTCTGCAACCCTAATCCTATTTTCCTTGACCTAGCCTCTTTGACCTAATTCACCCATCCAATAACCCATTCAAACAAATCAAACCCATGTACTCATACATAGCCTAAAACCCTAATTCATCCAACCCTCTTGGTTGTGATTTTGTTGAGAGAGCCCTCTCTGGATTGATAGAGCTAGATACCAAGCCAAAATGTTAGTCTGTGGTTACCTCTATTGGGATTTCTTCTCCAGCCTTATAGATATTGTGGAGTGATAACATACTGGTGTCTTTGCCGGGGAACAAAAGATTTATTTACCCTGGGTGTACGACAAGAAACTTTGGAATTTGATCCTTTGGATGATAGGGTTGAGTTTCAGAAAGGATGATTCAATAATTGCAATGCTAATATTGTAGAGCTGGCTTCGAGAAGATATACTAGAGCAAGTCCTGATCCTGTTCGAGCTGATCTAGTAGATGATCCAGAGAATATTTTCCGAAGGAATAGATATCAAACTACCAACATTCAGTCATGACCAGTTCCATTGGTAAGATATGTTTCTCTACCTGCTAAACTACTTTCTCTCAAAGATATACCGTATGATTTGAAATTTAAATTGTCATTGTTTAAATCAAGTCTGAAACCTCTTTATCCGACATCGTATTTGATCCTTTAAGACTATATGAGTTCAAGTCAATTTCTGAATTAGACCTTAGTCCTCTGAAATATTGGTTCTTTGAAGAGATTAAACACGAATCTGACTTTGAAATCAAAGATTGGATCCAATTCTACCATCAAGAGGGAATTACTGTCTCAACTCAACCTCAAACTCAATCAATTGTAGTTTTTTCATCTGCACGTTCGACCTCATCATTCATACCTATTACTTCAGTACCGACAAATTTTGTTCCACTACCTATTCAACCAATCCCTTATGTTGTCAATCCAGTAGTTCACTCAGCAGGAATCATGGCAAGATTTTCCCCACTTATCTTACTTGTCGAATTGAATGATTTAACTCAAGGTTATGGCCAAAGACTCCCATTTTTTGATGAAAATTATACCATATTTGCAAGACAACACATTGTTAAGGTCACTAACTTCATAGATTTGGAAAAAGTTGATGTTGAAAATGAAAAAATGAGGATTATAGCCCAGAGCTTCTCTGGATATGTCAAAGTTTGGTTTAGGTCCTTGAATGCTAATTCCATTACCACTCTAGACCAGCTCATTGATTTATTTATAGCCCGATGGGAAGGAAAGAAAAATCATTTACATTTTCTTGCTGAGTATGAGAACGTTAAAATAAATCTCAATGAATCAGTCCAAGATTTCAATACTCGCTTCAATAGAATTTATAATGAAATTCCCATTGAGATCAAGCATCCTCCAGGCTTAGCTCTCATACGTTATCCAAATACATTTGATCCTGACATGGATTACCAAATAAGGGAAATAAATCCAGCTACACTAGAATATATGAAAAATAACGCGGCCAGCATTGAAGCAAATTTGCTAATGAAGAGAGCTAGATCTAGAAATGAGAGAAGAGTTACTATTACAGATGAAAAATCCATCTCATCTTCCGATGATAAGATGGATACACTGATAAGAACTATTGAAAGGATTCTTGACAGGATGTCCATCACTGAGAGACAACCCGAGGTTAGAAATCCTAACTATAGAGGTCAACAACAGGCTCAGTTAAGGATTACGCAGATAGAGAAACATGATCTTGAGAAACCACCACAGTAGAAACAACAGATCAGGACACCCTTGTAGCAGAACTATGCTCAAGGAGAAGAAGAAGATGAAGACACAATTTTTGAGGAAAATATCCTTTCAAAGCTGATGATCTGCCTATGTTTTTGACCGATGATGTGGAGTATTTTGAAAAGAAAGATCAGCCTAAAGATGAATATTTTATTCTTGCCATCATGAATTGGAGATTGAATCAAATGATTATCAATGGGGATACTTGAATGCACTTAGTTCACAAAATAGGGAGATGCCATTGAGGAGTAGAGATGTATCGGTTAATACCATTAAGAAGAGAGCATCTCAGCAGAAAGAAACTCAAACAAGGCAGAATCCTCCAAGAAATCAGAGTAAGGGAAAAGATCCTGTAGTCACAAATCAGAACAAGGTAAATCAACCTTCCACAAGTTTAGCAAATAAGGAAAAGGACAATCAAAAGAAAGAAATTCCATAAAAGGACCGTGCTGGACAATGAGACATCATCATTAAAGAGGTAGACAAAACCACTCCCTTTAGCCTAGAAACAGAAATTTCAAAGTTAAAAGTGTCTATTCCTTTAACCAAGTTTGTTAAGAATAACCAGTATAAGCCCCATGTTGCTAAGATGCTTAAAGTAGATCCTTTGTCTAACATGGTCAATATTGAAGATGATTAGCCCGAACTCATGAGTCATTTTTGGTCTTGCAATTGACGATCAATTAGAAGATAGCAAGGTTCCTCCTTTTTACTTGAGTCTTAGAATCCACCAGTGCATTTTACATAACTCCATGTTAGACTTTGGAGTCTCCCACAATCTAATGCCAAAAGCCATTATGGAAAATTTGGGCCTTGACATCACTCGTCCCTACCATGACTTATACTCCTTCGATTCAGGTAGAGTCCATTTTATTGGCCTTATTAAATATTTGTTAGTATCCCTAGAGTAGATTCCAGCAAATAATGTTCTAATGGATGTGGTGGTAGCTGACATACTACCATGGTTTGGCATGTTGCTGTCAAGATCCCGAGGGGAAAAATTACGAGGCAGATTGCAATTAGACTTTTCTTATGCAACTATCCATGTTTTCGGGAAATTGAGAAAATTGTACCGTGAAACCAAGATGAAATATATGATCACAAGCAAAGAAAAGCCTAACAATCATCCGATAAATGTTGTACATGTAGATTTAGAGTCATTAATTTTGTTTAATGATAGTGGCTTAAATGATGTAGATAGCCAGCTAGTAGATGTAGAAGATGTTCCAGAGATTTATAATTGCATTAGAGAAGTTATAGAAAAGGAAAGAGAGAATATGATTAGCTTCTCAAAAAAACCATAAGATGAAGCAGTGAAAAATTAAGAACAACCATTAGATAAAGTGGAAGAAAGTTTGGAAAAGCATGAAGAGACAGTTCAAAAAATTGAGCCAAAACAAAAATCAGAGTTTCATCACTTGGAGGATGAAAATGGTCTATGGTCCACGGAATTTTATGCTTCCATGGGGAAAGATAGGGTAGATATTGGAATTTGGGTCTGCAATCCTTTTCATCAGCAGAATAAGGTACCTACAAATGTTAGATTGTGCTCTTATAAGTTAGCTTTTGATTGCACTAACAATGAAGTGGAGTATGAAGCACTGATTATTGGCCTAAAAATATTGAAGAAATTGGGAGTAAGAAGGATTGTTGTGTATGGTAATTCAAAACTTGCGATCTAGAAAGTTAAAGGTGAATATCAAGCTAACCATCCTCGAATGAGACAATATGGGAATGTTGTACTAGATATTTTGAAAATGTTTCAAGAGTGTATACTTACAGTGGTGCCAAGGAATCAAAATATCATGGCAGATTCATTGGCTAAAGCGGCAAGAAATTTTAAGATCCTCATCTTTTCAAACAGGGAGTCTGAGATTCATGTGAAACACCAGACCATTGTTCTAGATAACTTGTGATATTGGCAAGTTTTCTGGGATGATAAGCAGGAAAATAAATTTCTCCAATGTGAAGAAGAATTTGAGAATTGTTCCATAGATGAAATTTATGATAAAGATGACCAGGATATAGAAGCAAATCATATGGATATACTATAGCTCAAAGACAACAATATTCCAAAATGTCTCATACCTTTGGAATAATTGTTTGACCAAGATGACGTAGCAAGAAAATCTACATTGGTGCCTACGGAAAAGGGTGTTGAAGATGTAAACATTGGGACAACAGACAAACCAAAGATGGTTAAACTATCCAAGTCCTTATCTCCCAAGGTAAAGGTTGAATATTTTAAATTACTTTCTGAATTTTCTGATGTTTTCACATGGGAATATGCATATTTAAAGGTGTATGACAAGACATCATTCAACACACTATTCTGATCAAGTTCGATCAAAAGCCCTTTTGGAAAAAGTTGAGAAGGATAAATCCTAGATTGCTGCCATCAATTAAAAAAGAGGTAAACAGACTTTTCAAGTCTGGTATTATTGTCCCGATCAGATTCTCTGATTGGATTTAAAATTTGGTCCCAGTAAGAAAAAAAACTAGAGAAATCCGACTTTGCATAGATTTTAGAAACTTGAACAAAGTGTCCCTCAAGGACAACTATCCACTTCCAAAAGTGGACCATATACTTCAAAGAGTTGTTGGTTCTTCCCGGATGTCACTGTTGGATGGCTATTCAGGGTACAACCAAATTTTGGTGCAGGAGGATGATTAGAACAAGCCAACATTTACTACACCTTGGGGCATGTTCAAATATGCAAAAATTCCAGTTGGTTTAAAAAATGTAAGGGCCACATTTCAGTAGGCCATGGAAATAGCATTCACCAATGAAAAAGATGTTTTCTTGGTTGTTTATTTAGATGACTTGACAGTGTTTTCACATTCTGATGATGAACATTTTCACCATTTAAGAATTTTTTTCGAGAGATGCAAGAAGTTCAGAATATCTCTCAACCCAAAGAAAAACCATTTTTCCATGGAGGAGGAAAAACTTCTTGGTCACATCATCTCCAAGGATGGGATCTAGATTGATCCTTCTCGTGTTCAAGAAATTCAACAGATTGGTTTCCCTAGCAGCAAAAAGGAATTACAAGCATTCAATGGTAAGATTAATTTCTTACGTAGATTCATTCCTAATTTGGTGGATCATATTAGAGAATTGAAAAATATGTTGAAGAAAGATAATGATGTGAAATGGTCTGAAGATTCTCGGAAATCCTTCAACTTAGATAAGTTTTCCTTGACTACTGCCTCGATTTTGATAAGTCCTGATTATACTGTTGATTTCATAATATTCTCATTTTCTTCTAAGCACACCATGGTCGCAGTCTTGATGCAGAAAAGGGATAAAATAGAGCTACCAATTTCATTTTTCAGTCGCAATATCAGAGATGCAGCCCTTCCCTAAAATATCATAGAGAAACCGGCTCTAGATTTCGTTAAAGCACTGAAAGATTTTAGTGTTTACATATTACATTCACATACTCTTGCCTATCTACCTAATCCAGCTGTAAAAGAAGTTATCATGAAGATAGACCCAAAAGGTAGGAGAGGGAGATGGATAGCAGCTTTACTAGAATATGACCTTGAGATCAAGCCTACCACGCTGATCAAAGGTCAGGGCTTAGCCAAGCTCATGGTTGAGTCAAGCCTTCATGATCTTGACATCAACTTGATTTCAGCCTTGTCTGAAAATGAAGAGGAAGTGAATCTCATTCAGGTATCCGATATCTTTTTGTCATCTCCACGATATTATGATATTATTTATTTTTTGCAACACCTAAACCCTCCTGTAAGCATGACTAAGAGTTAAGGAAAATCTTTGAAACTTAGCTTCAAAGTATTTCATATTGGACAATGCACTTTACTGGAAGGATCTCAGAGGTGTGTTGCTGAATTTTTTGGTCGAAGAAGAATATAAGGAAGTGATGAATGAATTCCACAAAGGAGATTGTGGGGGCCACCTATATTGGAAGACCACTGCCAATAAAATATTGAGAGCGAGATATTATTGGCCGAAACTTTTTGCAGATGTCTACAAAGTAGTAATGAGTTGCCACGAATGTCAAGTTTTTTAGGGTAAGAGAAAGCTTCTCCCATTACCTCTTCAACCTATTTTAGTACATGCACCATTTCAGCAGTGGGGCCTAGAATTCATAGGCAAGATTCACCTGGCATCATCTACACAACACAAGTGGATATTGACATCCACATATTACTTTAAAAAGTGGATCAAAGTGATCCCGACCAGGTAAGCAACAAATTCTGTCATCATTAAGTTTTTAGAAAGTAATTTTTTGTCCTGTTTTGGTTGTCCTACTAAGATTATCACAAATAACGCGACATCATTCAAATCTAAGAAGATGACTAAGTTTTGTGACAGATATAACATTAATTTGGGACACTTTACAACCTACCACCCACAAGGTAATGGATTGACAGAGTCCTCTAATAAATCCTTGATCAGTATCATTAAGAAAATGTTAGAGGTGAATAAAAAGAATTGGCATAAGAAGCTCATCAATGCATTGTGGGTAGACCGGGTGAGTAATAAGAAGTCTATTGGTATGACTCATTTTCAAGCTGTGTATGGTGTCGATACTATGTTTCCTTCATCATTAGCAGTCCTGGTAATGAAATTGCTACAAGAATCAGGGACTGAAGAAAATGACATACATTGCCATATTAATAAAATGAGACACTTTCTGTAGAAATTTTATAACCAACCTCAGTTTTTAGTTTCTCCTTATTTATCCCATATAGTTAAATGCCTATTCCCATAGCCATACATTCAACAAGCTGGAAAAATCAAATATTTTCTGAAAACACTATTTCTGGAAATTTCACAATGTTGAAATGAAGAAATAAAAACTTAGAAAAGTAAATCAGCCACACACAAAATTTTAACACACTGATTTTTGTTCAATTTGACCCTGGAAAAACCCCCTAAAACTCTTGGGGAAAACCAGTTCGAAAGCTCCTTCTTATTTCATATAAATTCTTTTACAATGAACAACAATACATAGTAAAAATTACATCAAACACTAAAAACCACTTATCTCGATTTTCATGCCACCTTCCACCTTGAAAAATGTGCCAAACATTAAACATAAAATTACAGAAAAATTACAGCATTAAATGCTATCCTTGATGCCTCGAAAAATGTGCCAGAACTGCATGTACAGATTCTATACGGACAGGACAAAAACCCCTTCCTCGATTTCTGTGCCTAGAAATTTTGCCTCGAAAATAGTGCCCATTTGCTGCTGATTCTGCTCCTCGAAAATAGTGATGTCCTTTCCTCGAAATGCGTGCAAAATGATGTGTAGATTTTCTGCCTTGGTAACCATGCCAATAAATGTTGCTGTACAGATTTTCAGCCTTGGGAAGTGTCCCCTCCTGCTATACGAATTTTCTGTGTATCTTTTGCTGCTCTCCCTCCACTCAGAAATTTATCTTGAGCTTTCTCTCCTCCTCTCTCAATCTACTCATGAAAGAATGAATGAACTTTTCCCTCCTTTTCCTCCCTTAACCTAACCCTAAGTGAATTTTTGGGAATCCCTAAATCTAATGGTTGAGATAGCTTTAGATCTAGGGCTAAGATTAAATGCTCATTTAAATCTCACTTTCTATTTTTTAATTCACCACACTTTAATAAAGACCCACTTAGTCATTTATTTCCAAAGTCACTTTTCCTTTCTAATTTCACATTGACTTTATTAGAGTCACTTTAAAATTAGACTTTAGTAACTTTATCACTTAAAGTCACTTTTAAATTAGATTTGACTTTATAACTTTATAAAGTCACTTTAGGAGAAAAATTAAATTCTTTTGGACACTTTTCCATAGGCCAAAGATCAAAGCCTTAGGGAACCACCTGTCCTCTGGTAACCAAATTTCAACACTCCCTCTTACCGAGGAAGGTGTTCCTCACCACACCCATCTTTTCTCTAAAGTAGACATGCTTGCCCCATGGTAAGGCTTTGGTAAGAGTATATGCAACCTGCTCATCAGTGGGAATATACTCAAAGCTTCACAGCTCCCTTCTGAACATTGTCTCTGATGAAATGATATCTGATGCCGATATGCTTTGACCTGTCATGAAATACTGGATTCTCCATGAGTTTAACGCAACTCTAATTATCAAAATATATCACTGAAGGTCTCAATGGTTGACCAAATAGGCCAAAAAACATCTTGCAAATCCATATGGCCTCACAACTAGCTAGAATGGCTGCCATGTACTCTACTTCCGCTGAACTCAATGCTACTGACTACTGGTTCCGGCTGAATCATGACACCACTACCGAACCCAACCCAAAACAACACCTTGAAGTGCTCTTCTGATCAGAAGCACAACCTGCCCAATCAAAATTAGTGTAACTTGCCAATATCACTCCATCCCCTTGCCTATAATCCATACCATAATCCACTGTCCCCTGCAAGTACCGCAAAATGTGTTTTGCAGCAACCCAGTGCACCCTCCTGGGCTCACACATGAACTGGCTCATTATGTTGACTGAAAAACATATATCTGGTCTATTGTTGACCAAATACATCAAGGAACCAATCAGCTGTCTATACAATGTGGGGTCCACCAAATCGGAATCTGAAGCGTGAAGCTCCTTCTAGTTGGTGATCATCAGTGTCGACATGGGTCTATAATCCTCCATGTGGAATCTGCCAAGGATGTCCACAAAATACTTCCCCTACCCCAAGAAGAAATTCCCCTCCTCCTGCCACACCTCCAAACCCAAAAAGTAATGCATCAAGCCAATGTACTTCATCTCAAACTCCAACGCAAGATCTCTCTCGCGGTGTTCTATGAGTCTCTCTACACTCGTAATGACCAAGTCATCCACATACATCACCAGAATGAGAGGTTCCTTACCTATCACAATAAAGGAAAGTTTCGGATTTGCATCACTCTTTGTGAAACCCATCTCTTGCAAGTATGTATCTATCCTAGAGTACCAAGCTCTAGGAGCTTGCTTCAAGACATAAAGGGCCTTCTTCAGTTTGCACACATGGGACACCTTCCCATGCACCTCAAAGCCCCATGGCTGCTCAATTTACACCTCCTCCTGTATGAAGCCATTGAGAAATGCAGTCTTCACATCCATCTGGTGGATCTTCTAACCCATCTTTGCTACTATCGATATGATGGAGTGAATCGAAGTATATTGAGTCACGGGAGTGAAGGTCTCTTCATAATCAACTCCCTCTACCTGGGAGAATCCTCTAGCCACAAACCTTGCCTTGAATTTCACAATGCTTCCATCTATAGCATGATTTACCTTGTAAAGCCATCTGGAAGTAACCACGGATTTTCCCTCAGGCCTCGGCACCACCTCCCAAACATCATTCTTCATTA
Organism: Pinus albicaulis; assembly: GCA_034641835.2. Lineage (NCBI taxonomy): Eukaryota > Viridiplantae > Streptophyta > Pinopsida > Pinales > Pinaceae > Pinus > Pinus albicaulis. The sequence goes on from CM076576.1 coordinate 206,035,481, forward strand.
TAGAATAATACTCCTCTTGCATGGCCTCTCTCTAGACCTGCTGGCTAGCTGCGTCCTCATAGCTAGAAGGCTCAGAGTCAACGATGTTGGCAACCATTTCCATATAGCTGAAAAACCTATCAGGTGGTCTGCTCTCTCTGACTGGCCTCTTTGGCCCAACAACAGATGTGGCCTCTCTTAGGGTATCCTAAAGCCACTTAGGCTTCCTCTTCCTTGAGTACACTTCTCCCACTAGAGAATGAAACTCCTCCTCACCATCATCAGGAGCCTGAACTCCTGACTGTCTGTCTTCTATCCTCCTTCCTGAACCTGAACTTGTAGACGCTAAAGTACCATGTGAACTATCCATCAGTGGACTCCCTAGTGAACTTCTCTGTGGACTGCTCTACATGTTGCACGAATCACCACCCCTCTGACTTTGTGAGCCAATGCTCACTGATGGACTTGACACCATAATCAATGTACCTCCGAATCCTCCTAATCCCTACCCACTGGATCCCTGCAACTGACTCAGCTGCTCTTGAGGGTCTGGCTGATCCAGATACTCTAACTTTCGTGACCTCCTGAAAGCCCTGTCCTCCTCAAACTTCACATCTCGTTTGACAACAAATCTCCTCTGTGTAGGAACATAAATCTGAAAGGCCTTCGAGGTCTCATTGTAGCCCACAAAGACACCCTTTTTTGCGGTGGGATATAGCTTGGTCCTCTTCTCCTTGGGTACGTAGGAGTATGAAATACACCCAAAGATAAAAAGATGACCGAAATCAAGCTTCTTCCTAGAAAAAGCCTCCTCCGGAGTCACATGCCCCAAGGCACGATGCAGACTCCTATTTTGTAAATATAAAGAAGTGTTGCAGGCCTCTGCCCACAAAAATAATGGTAGCCCCTAATCATGTAGCATGGTTTTGGTAGCCCCTCCGATGGATCTGTTCTTCCTCTCCACAACCTCGTTCTACTGAGGGTTTTAAGGAACTGTGAACTTCCTCCTAATGCCTGCCTTCGCACAATAATAAGAAAACTCACCAAGGATGTACTCCCCTCCATTGTCCGACCTCAGGGACTTGATCTTCCGACTTGTCTAAGTCTCCATAAGAGCTTTGAACTCCTGAAACTGCTTGAAGACCTCACTCTTGGTCTTCAATAAATAAATCCAGGTCCTCCTATAGTGATCATCAATGAATAAAACATAATACTCATATCCACTCAAGGAGACATATGACATCCGACTGTTCACATCGAAATGAATCAAATCAAGTATCCCTGTTGATCTACTGTCACTGCTAGGAAAAGGGTATTTGGAAAACTTACCCATAGCACATCCTCTGCATGTATCAAAGTGATCAGTATGAAATCTGGCACACCTGTAGTGATCTCCCGCAATGTCCTCAAGGCTACATGATACATGTGCCCCATCCTGTGGTGCTAAATCTCACACAGCTCTGAACTGCTAGCTTTGCTGCCGGTACTACTACTCAATGCCAAAAGGGGCTGAAATAAAAACTTGTACACCTTTGCATGGCGTACACCAATCACTCTAGCTGAATCATCTAGAGTGCCCCTGGGATATATCAGCACCTATCCTCTCCTAAACAATATGTCATATCCTCTGTCCTCCAATTTTGAGATGGATATGATGTTGTTCCTCATCCCTGGCACATATAGAACATATGACACCTTCAAGGGAGGTTTGGGTTCCCCATCAAATGTAAAAGTCCCCACACCGACTGCTCTAACAAAATTGTCATCCCCGAGTACTACCTCTATATCAGTGCCACTCTTTGAGAGCTCTGAGAAGTACTCATAAACTCTTGTCATATGACGTGAAGCCCCACTGTCAACATACCAAATACCTGAAGATGCTCCACTAGTGGAGGGAAATGAACACTCCCTATCAACCTTCGTGGCAAGTGATCCTGCACTAGTGGACTCACAAGCAATGAACCCAAACTCCCGGTCAAAGCTATCCGTAAAGTCCTCTATCTTTGCTGATGTTGCCATGATATGATTCTTCTTCTTCTTCTTCCTCTCCGGACACAAAACTGCATAGTGTCCCATCTTCTGACAATTCCAACACTTCACCTTGGAATAGTCCTTCTGCATGTTCCCTTGTTTACCTTTACCTTTTCCTTTGCCCCCACCACTGCTTGTGGAAGCTTGCTTATTTCCCTTGCCTTTCTTGCTTCCTGCCAATAGTGCTACATTCTCATCCCGCTCAACTGGCTTGGCTGCCTCAAGCTGGCTCTTTCTGATTTATGTCTGTATGTAATCATCCTAGAACCTCTCCCAAGAGGGAAGGATCTCACGTGCACAAACCCCATTAGAAAAGTTCAACCACGAACTGGGAAGGCCATTCGTTGCAATCCACACCAAATCAGTGGGTGGAATGACCTCTCCAGCTGTTGCCAATGCATCTCTCACATTAGTAATCTTTGTGAGATATCCAGCTACACTATCAGTCTTACCCATCTTAATGGTCTTCAGCTTCTCCCTTAGGACCATTTTCCTGTTCTAATTGGTACTCTAGTAGAGATTGGTCAATGTTGTCCACATCTCATGAGCATATCTCTTTCCTCTCACATGAGGAATGCAAAGGTCTTTGATTCCATCTAGAATCAGTCTCTTACCGTTGTTATTCTTTTTATTAAAGGCTGCCAACTAAACAACATCAGTAGGCACATTAACAGGGTTCTGTGCGGTATGCACCATGATATCCCAAACTTCTGCCTCCTCAAATATGCTCTGCATTCTCTCCTTCAAAACACTATAGTTACTATGACCATCCAACCTATCCTCCACCCTCAAGCCCAAAGACATGCTTGCTGTCCTAATAAACTGAAAATAACACTACTGTAGTAAAGGTACTGATTGCTATGTGAAAAATAAACTTCTTGTGATTTTTCTTCTTGTTGTCTCAAACTGCACTTTCAGCAAAATAGATCTAATACCATGTAGAAATTTTATAACCAACCCTAGTTTTTAGTTTCTCCTTATTTCTCCCATATATTTAAATGCCAATCTCCATAGCCATACATTCAACAAGCTGGAAAAAAATAAATATTTTCTGAAAACACTAATTATGGAAATTTCACAATGCTGAAATGCATATTTAAAAACTCAGAAAAATAAATCAGCCACACACAAAATTTTGACACGTTGATTTTTTCTCAATTTGACCCTGGAAAAACCCCCTACAACTCTTGTGGAAAACTAGTTCGAAAGCTCCTTCTTATTTATGATAAATGCTTTTGTAGTGAACAACAATACATAGTAAAAATTACAGCAAACACTAAAAACCACTTATCTCGATTTTCGTGCTACCTTCCACCTTGAAAAATGTGCCAAAAAAAAAACAGAAAATTAGATAAAAAATACAACATTAAATGTTGTCCTTGCTGCCTCAAAAAATGTGCCAGAACTTCCTGTACGGACTGTACAGATTCTGTACAGACAGGACACCGCTTCCTCGATTTCCATGCTCAAAAAATTTTCCTCGAAAATCATGCCCATTTGTTGCGGATTTTGCTCCTCGAAAATAGTGCTGTCATTTCCTTGAAATGCGTGAAAACTGCTGTATGGATTTTCTGCCTCGGTAACCATGCCAAGAAACGCCGCTGTACGGATTTTCAGCCTTGGGTAGTGTTCCCTCATGCTGTACGGATTTACTGTGTGTCTTTTGCTGCTCTCCCTCTGCTCAGAATTTTCTCTTCAACTTTCTCTCCTCCTCTCTCAATCTGCTCATGAAAGAATGAATGAACTTTTCCCTCATTTTCCTCCTTTAACCTAACCCTAAGTGACTTTTGGGGAATCCCTAAATCTAATGGCTGAGATAGCTTTAGATCTAGGGCTGAGATTAAATGCTCATTTAAATCTCACTTTCTATTTTTTAATTCACCCCACTTAATAAAGACCCACTTAGTCATTTATTTCCAAAGTCACTTTTCACTTTCTAATTTCACATTGACTTTATTAAAGTCATTTTAAAATTAGATTTAGTAACTTTATCACTTAAAGTCACTTTTAAATTAGATTTGACTTTATAACTTTATAAAGTCACTTAGGAGAAAAATTAAATTCTTTTGGACACTTTTCCCTAGGCCAAAGATCAAAGCCTTAGGGAACCACCTGTCCTCAAATAACCAAATTTCAACACCTTCAACAATAAGAGATGAAGTATTTTAGAATACTTCAAAAATCCATGACAGGATAAAGATGACAACTTCAAGGTTGTGTTGAGGCCTTGGAATTCCATTCCCACAACATGGGGGAAAACCACCCAGTCCGGACCTTAGAGCAAGTCCTTTTCCATTTGGTATGGTGGCTTTGACTAGGGATAAAGGGATCAATTTCCCAATAAGGATGATTTGGGGCATGTTTTGTTTATATAACATGCAATGGAAAATGATTCTAATATATCACATGCATCTATCTAACACTATTTATTTTACTATATACCCGGGGTGTTTCTTCCTTTATGCGATCTAAAGAAATATCCTCCAACTATTAGTAATGAAGATTATTTAACAGTTGAAAGAGATGAAAATTATGTAAAGATGATTATTTTAACAAAATAGCTTGATTTAAAGAATTGCGAAAAGTATATCGTATTCATATGTGTGATTATATATCCAATAAGAAATCACAGAAAAATATTAGTACATAAGTGCATTTAACATTCATCTATGATGACATTTCAAATATATAATACAATAAAAAGATAAATGTCAATCTAGAAAGAAAAACTTAATACAAGTGAATAGAAGTACCATATGTACGAAGTCCTACTCATGTAAATTGATAGTAGATTTATGTTCCTCTTCACTTTCAAGAAATTTAAAGATTACAATAGTACAACATCAGTTAAACAACTTCAAATGTCAAAAGATAACATACTCTGTTCCATTAATTCATCAAAGCATTCACAAACTTACAAAAGTGCATTATTTGCAAATGTTTTTGAAAAATTTCTGGACCCTTCTCTAAATGCATGAGAGGGGTTTAAATACTAAACTAAATATGTTTAAAAATAGATTATTACATAAAAATAGAGGAGGCTTCAAACAACCATCCTCGTAAGACAAACTCTAACTACAATCTAGGAAAATAAAGTAACAATATAACTATGAATTCTGATCTTTCATTTGGATTTGGTCTCGAAGTTGACAAATATCTAGCATAGGTTTGAGCTGAGTTGGCTGCAAAATTCTCGATCTGACCTATCCCTTGAATACTGTATTTGAGAGTGCTAGATGCGATATTTTTGTTGAATCCGTTAAAGATTACAGGGTTTGGTACTGATGATAAGGTTTGATCAGAAAATTCCAATAATTTTCTTGATCAAACTCATTTAACTTTTTAATCATTTCTTCTTGCATTTCCGCCCTTTGTTTCCACCAGGTTTCCAGCTGCTTGATTTTTTAGAGAACTTTAGATGTGCACTCTTTGATAAGTTATGATTTCAAAAGATGTTCACATACAAACTCAGTGATTTCCTTCGTTATCCTTGATGCTTTCTGTTATCACTCAGTAATTTCTCAAGGTTAAAGAAACAAGTCACGGAGGTAACCACAAACCTACTTTTAAGCTTTAGGATCTCGCCTTGCTAAGGCTCAGAGAGGGCTCTCTCTATAAGATTTAACTTTGTTTTTATGTTTGATTTTAGGCTAGTCATATGGGGAAAATTGGTTTTGATATTTGGTTTGGTTTGGTGGGAAAAATCACTTAATGAGATGGATAGTGATAGATCTATTTTTCCATTGGGCAAAAGGAGTCAATATGTCAAGCAGATAGGTCAGGATCAAGGTCTAAAGTCAAATATTTTCAGGGAAAAATAGCAGAGTCACTCAAGATCTTTGAGGTTGATTGGTGAAGTGGTGTAATCAGGATAAAGAGAAATCAATGATTCTTTGATCCGGATAAGGAGTGAAGAGGACAGAGGTCATTCGAAAGAGGGAGCAATTAAGGGTTCCCTACTCTGGAAATTAGCAGCAAACATCAAAATGAAAACCAGTAAATAACAGAGTGCTTTTAACAAATTCTGATATATCACTTCCTGATTTCACATTTAAATTTAGAACACATGTATGTATGAATGTAAAACATAAGAATATTTAACAAATACCAGTAGAAAGTAATTCACTTGAGTAGCCCAACACATGAATCCTGAAAACATGATGCTTTATTGATTTGATCCAGCCTACTGACTTGAAACTTGGTACAAAAGCCCTTTTGGTGCAGAAATATTGACTATAGAAATCTTCAGCAATTTATTTCACACTCAATACTTCAAATGATGAAGTATTTATACAAATTCTAAACTAGAATATCTTGAAAAAATATCAAGACTAGTTTACAAATATCTCAAACTATTTTACATAAATAGAACTTAATAAAAGGACACTCAAAACTAATGAATCTATTTGGCATTATTTTTATGGATTGGTGGTGACCAAATAAGAGAAATTTGAATTTGTTGTCAACTCTTAGTTGATGATGAGGCATCCAAGTCACTAACTGTCTCCTTCCTTTGTGCATTTTTCTACAGATATTTCACAACAGTAGGGTCCAATGATACCTTTGTATATCTCAATCCGAAATAGATATGTAAAAGTGAAAGAGGTTATTGTTGAAAAATATGTTGTTGAGATAAACCTCTCTCAGTTTCCTAAAATTCTTCTCCAAGTGTTCACAATAGGCTCTGCAAAAATATGTGTAAAACAAATTTTTTCACAATTTAAAAATAGACTGTGAAGATGTGCATGTTGTTAGTGTCAATCTAGTCATACTGCTGTCAGTGATCAAAGTTACTCTTTGAATTTTCATATTAGGTGTCCCATACCGAAATAAATTTCACCATTCCATTAGGTCATGGATTCATTGATGGTAGTATCGTTTTATCAGTTGTCCCTTATGAAGTACTTGCTGATTTTCCTTTCTATGGTCTTTAGTCATTAGTCACTTTCATTCTCAAAATCATATCAGTAGGTCATAGGTTTGGTCTCATTAGTTTCTAGGATCTCACCATGGTCAAATTAATGAGTCAAATGTCGACAATATCAGCAAGGTCATGAGGAAGTCAATAAATTCAAAGTCATAGCACCAGGAAGATCAAAGAGACATTTTATTTAGTTTGATGTAATTTTCACCTCAAAACCGTTTATTGAGGTGAAAACGTGATATTTTTACTATCATTCATTATGTAATTTTGTATCATCATATGTAATAAGTCACAATTCAGAAGCTGTTATCTCCACAAAGTGATGTTCCTGCCTTCAGAGAATTTTTCCATAGCATGTTCAGTGCCAGATCATCTTCCAAGCAGATCCATCAAAAAGAGCCCAAAAAGAGCTTTCCAACGGTATACTACACTCTCAAAACTGACTTTTGGATTGAATTCTATGCCTAAGTGAAGTAAAAGTCCTTATACCCTCATATACCCCCTATTTCCCCATTTTTCCCTTTAAACTTTGTGTTATTAAAGTTTAATATTCCTTTAAAAACCCCTTTTTCGCTTTCCGATTACAAAATCGCATTATAAATATTTTAAATAATATGCGATTTGATTATATAACCACTTCCCCAACCATACCAAACAAATATTAACGTTTATTATAAGTCTCACCCCTTAACCACTTTCCCTTTCCATACCCATAAACTTCATAACAAAGTTCATATCATATATACAAACCCCATAACCCAAAGTCCTTTCCCCCTTATTAAATCGCAATCGCAAATCTTTCCAATCGCAACATTTATTTGAATCACTCTGATCAGCTCATCGCAAATATTTATGATGCGATTGATCACATCACAAGTCCTGCTCCAATCGCTCCGATCCCCGATTGATCTGATCGCAAGTCCTGCTCCGATCGCCCGATTGCAAGTCCTCACCTGATCGCACCATCGCTCCAGTTGACCCGATCACAACTCCTCTCCCGATCCCTCCGATCGCTTTTCCCCTCTGATTGATCACATCGCAAAGTTTTGTGATTTCGATTACTCCCAACTCCCGATCTCCGATTGCGATTACTCCCCGCTCCCGATGTCCGATTGCGATTGACCTGTCGGGCCCACCGTACCATACTTTCGCCCATCTGTACAATATAAGGCCTTTTCCTTTGTCAATTGAAAATTTGTATTATTTACGTTTTACAAAGGTTAATCCCCCATTCCTAATCGCATCGGAAGTTTTGTATTTACTACCCTGCTCTACCCCCAATTCTGATTGCGATTGCACTGTGTTTTAATATGATATCCCTCCACCTTTTCACTCTGATTGCGATTACTATTTTTTATATATATTTCTCCGCCCCGCTCCGATTCCGATTTCAATTTATGTGGGTCCTGCCTCCTTTCCCTTCCTCTTTCCCATTTAAAAATTTGGTTTCCCTTCACAAAGCATATAGTTTCATTCTGTTCTATTTCTACGGTATTTTATTAAAAAGTCAGAGAATAAAAAAAAAATGGAAAGAAAAAGAGAAGTAAAAGGCCAGGAGCTTAAAAAAAAATAAATATATCTACAATAGCAGCAAAATACAATGTATGTTCATCGGATTTCCTACAGCCCAAACATCAAATCTCCAAAAGCAGCCAATGTAATGCTGTCCCTTATTTTCAGGGGCAGTTTGTTGTATTACTTTCTATGATTGTATTTCAGTTCTTCAGCTGTTAGAACAACTCCCTTTTCTATGGATCTGTGTTCCCACATTTTAGCCTATTTATTGCAATTGTAAATCCTTAAGTCAGAGAGTAACGGAGAAAGTAGGGGAATTGTGTGGAAGAAACATCTCTGCGCTAAATTGTACAATTTTACATGAATTAATAAGAGATGCAGCTCTGATTTGTGGGATCCATGTGGTATGAGAGTTAGCTTTTGTTTTTCTTCTTTTTTTTCATATGTGAATTGTTATGTGTTTCATTCATCCATAAACATTTCCTTTTGAATGCTTTCAAGATAGAAAGGTAGAATCCATCTCTATATGCTCTGCCTTGGGAAATCATTCATACTCTGTATTTTTCTTCTGTTTGAAAAGGATCCATTTATTGTGCCCTTTTCAGCTCCGCACCAGTCTTTCCATCCCATCCTCATTAAATTTTAATTGCTAATTTTCCTGCCTATATTTCCCCATGAAATATCCTGTGTCTTGATTCAATTCTCGGTTTCAAACTGTCCCTTTATATCCCACACTTCCCTGAAATTCATTCATTCATTTTATTTAAACCTTTTCCTATAATTTTATCTAGCCTAATATCAGTCCATTTATTGTGTTCCATTGAATATTCTTTCACGAAGAGAGCCCTCTCCTGTCCTTGTAGGGCTAGCTACAAGGTTGAGTGTGGTTTAGTTGTTACCCTGATTTTCCTTTTGTAGCCTGGGGTCCAATTCAAGTGCTAACACCTCTGGCGACCATACTGGGGTTATGCCAGGTAGCCTTCAAAACTGCACATTGCTTTGTAGGTGCATAAGTAGATAAATGTTGCTTCAGTCAAACTCTGGTCTAGTTTTATAGACAATAACATCTGACTTGCAAGATTTGCCCCAGTACATCAAATATTTCCAGACTTTTGAAAGATGATGTTCAGACTTTTGCTAGGATGCAAATAATTTTTGTGTAAAATAGACATTTTACCACACTGGCTTCAAGAAGATACACTAGGGCTAATCCAGATCCAAATCCTCCCCCTGTGTTTGAAAATCCAAATCTTATACCAAGAATTGTTAGAAGACAAGAAGGATCATTAAGCCCCATACCCGTCTTCAGATCTTATACTTGCCCCAGTGAATGGTTTTTTGTAGAATATCTTTCCTTTGACGAGAATTTTGATCTTTCTTTATTTACAAATAAGTCTGAAAATGACATTGATGATACAGTTTTAGATCCTGATTTCCTTGTAGATATTGAAGTCCAAAGAGCGAATACCTCCATTGATGATTACATTTTGAGTTCTCCTCAGTCCATCACTGTAACTAATATCCCTGAGCCTTCAGAATCATCAGGAACAACATTTTCTCCTCCCAATTCATCAGCATCCCCATCAGTCAATTCCCAATTATCATATCCCCCATCAACACCTCCTTCAAATCCTACAAATACTGTCCTAAATCCACCTAGAGTTATGGCTGCCAGGTATGCACCTCTGGTCTTACCCCAGGTCCTCAATGATATGCCTGCTGACTATCAAAGTAAAATTCCAATCTTTGATGCCACTCAGAGAATCACGGCTTAGTAACATGTTGATAAAATGAATGAATTTTTTGATTTGCATGAGGTAGAAGTGGAGAATGTAATGATGAGGCTGTTTGTTCAAAGCTTCGGAGGTGAAGTCAGAAAGTGGTTTAGAGCCCTACTGCCAGGCACAATTCAAACGTTGCAGGATTTGCACACTCAGTTCCTGGACCGGTGGGAGGTAAAAAAGAACCCATTTCAAATTCTGTCTGAATATGAGAACATTAAAATGAATGTGGGTCAAACTGTGCAGGATTATTGTTTGAGATTCAACGCTGTATATAATGCTATTCCAACTAATTTGAAGCCTCCTGAGGGACTAGCATTGTTAAAATTTCCTGATGGATTTGATGCCGACATGGCATATCAGTTGCGTGAAAGAGATTAGTCTTCACTTGAATACATGCAGAAGATAGCGGTTAATGTTGAAGCAAATCCGCTGGCTAAAAGAGCATGAGCCAGAGTTGAGAAAAGAGTCACAATAAAAGAAAAGGCCTCTACTTCAGACAGTAAAATGGACACTCTGATCAGGACAGTGGAAAAAATGGTTGATAGGTTGACCATTGCAGACAGACCAGAGCCTCAAATAAGAAATCCAAATTTCAGAGGGCAGCAGCCGCAATTCAGGATTAAATAGAGAGAGCCGAGAATGCAGGATCAAGTTGCGCCACCACAATAGCAAATTAAACTCCTTTTCAGCAGAACTACGTGCAAGGGACAGAGTCAGATGACGATGATCCTATGATTGAGGTTAATCATTTTTTCACGGCCGATGGTACACCCATTTTCCTCACAGAAGACGATGAATACACAGTGGAAACTCCAGACATTCAAAAAGACCAAAATTTAATTTTGGCCAATGATACAGTACTGGAAGAAGAGTCTGATGAGTATCAAAGAGGGTATATGAACACTCTGTCAGCTCAGAAAAGGCAGTACTCTTTAAGGAACAAAGAGGTTACAATCAGCCCCATTCAAAAGAGAAAGGAACTCCAAATGAAAAATGATGCACAGAAGAAAGCTAAGGAGCCAGCTAATCCTTCCTCTAGCAAAGCACCTGTAGTTTCTAACATAGCCAATGAGAAGAACCAGCAGAACACAGTAAAGGAGCCAATAGAGAAGAAATACCCGCCGATTAAAGAGGTATAAAAAGCTCCCTCCTTTAATCTAGAAAATGAAATCTCCAAATTAAAAGTGTCTATGCCCCTCACAGAGTTGGTGAAGAATAGTGTGTATAAAACTCAGGTGTCCAAAGTATTGCAAATAGATTCTGTCTCTGATATGGTCAATGTAGAAGACGACTACCCTGAACTTATTTTCGGTCCAGCCACAGAAGAATCTGAAGAAAATGAAGTCCCTCCTTTTTACTTGAGTCTTAGAGTACATGAGTTTATCCTGCATAATGCTATGTTGGACTCCGGGGCATCACATAATTTGATGCCCAAAGCTGTCATGGAAAAGCTAGGCCTTGACATCACTCGTAAATATCATGACTTGTATTCCTTCAACTCAAGTAGGGTCCACTGTATTGGTTTAATTAAATATTTGGTAGTGTCTTTAGATCATATTCCAGCAAAGAATGTCTTGATGGATGTAGTTGTTGTTGATGTCCCACCAAGGTTTGGAATGCTCCTATCTAGGTCTTGGGGTGCTAAACTCAAAGGAACTATGCAGCTTGACTTCTCTTATGCGACTATCCCTGTATTTGGCCAGTTGAGAAAGATATGCTGGCTCAACTCCGCTCGCGCAAAGAAGAGACAATCTGCGTACTCAAAAATCAGCCAAGGTAAAGAAGAGAAAGAAAAAAATTTCCAGCATCTTCAAGAAGAAGAAGAAGGCCTGTGGAGTATGGATTTTGATGGAGCTGGCATTGGAATATGGATAAGGAGCCCTGTTTTTCAACCTAAGAAGGTTCCAAGTAATGTTAGATTTTGTGCTTATAAGCTCGCTTTTGATTGCTCTAACAATGAAGTAGAATAAGAGGCTTTGATTGCAGGTCTCAAAATTTTGAAGAAGTTGAATGCAAAAATGATTTCTGTGTATGACGACTCTGAACTGATAATCAAACAGGTGAAGGGAGAGTATCAAGCAAAACATCCAAGATTGAGGGCATACAAAAATGCAGTCCTAGACATTTTGAAAACATTCCCAGAGTATACTTTGACAGCAGTGCCCCGAATGTAGAATTTTATTGCCGATTCCCTGGCCACTACTGCAAGTAACTTGAATATTCCGATGAACTCCAACAATAAGTTTGAAATCTATGTCAAACATAGGCCTACTGTTCCAGACAATTTAAGGTATTGGCAAGTATTTTGGGATGATAATGAGATTAATGCATTTTTGCAGGGTGATGGAAAATTCAAAGATACTCCAATAGAGGGTGAGTATGAGGTTGATGATCAGGAGTTGGAAGAAAACCAGATGGACATATTACAGTTAAAGGATAATGTAATTCCTAGAGGTCTCATACCTCTAGAGGAGATTTTTGATCAGGATGATGTCGCAAAGAAACCAAGCTTGGTGCCCATAGAGAAAGGAGTTGAAGATGTGAATATTGGAACAGTTGATCAGCCCAAGTTTGTCAAATTGTCAAAGGCATTATCCCCTGAGGTAAAGGAGAAATATGTTAAATTGCTTTCTGAATTTTCTGATGTATTTGCATGGGATTATTCATATTTGAAATTATATGATAAGAACATAATTCAACATACAATTCCTATCAAGCTGGATCAGAATCCTTTCAGACAGAAGCTGAGAAGAATCAATCCAAAGCTGCTGCCATCAATTGAAAAGGAGGTAAACAGGTTGTACAAAGCAGGAATCATAGTTCCTATTAGATTTTCTGATTGGATTTCGAATTTGGTCCCAATGCGTAAAAATACTGGAGAAATAAGACTGTGTATTGACTTTCGGAACTTGAATAAGGCATCCTTAAAGGATAATTACCCACTTCCGAAAATGGACCATATTCTGCAGAGAGTAGTTGGAGCATATAGGATGTCACTAATTAATGGCTACTCAGGCTACAATCAGATCTTGGTGCATGAGAAGGACCAAGATAAAACTACCTTTACAACACCCTGGGGAAACTTCCAGTATGCCAAGATGCCCTTTGGATTGAAGAACGCTGGAGCCACTTTCCAGCGTGAAATGGACATTGCTTTTGCGAATGAAAAAAGATGTTTTTCTTGTTGTTTATTTGGATGATTTGACATTGTTTTCAGGTTCAGATGATGAGCATTTACACCATCTAAGAGTTGTTTTTCAGTGTTGCAGAAAGTTTGGGATTTCTCTCAATCCCAAAAAGAGCCTTTTTTCCATGGATGAGGGAAAATTGATCGGGCACATCATCTCCAAAGATGGCATCCGCATAGATCTAGCTAGAGTGGAGGAAATTCAGCTCATAGATCTTCCACGGAACAAGAAAGAGATTCATGCCTTTAATGGTAAAATGAATTTTTTACGCAGATTTATACCTAATCTGGCTGAGCATTTGAGAGAAATGATCAATATGTTGAAGAAAGACAGCACTGTTAAGTGGAGTGAGGAAGATATCAAGTCATTCAATCTGGTAAAGTTTAATTTGTCTAATGCCCCAGTTCTGATCAGTCCCGACTATACTCAAGATTTTATTATATTCTTGTTTGCATCTGAGCATACTATGGCTGCTGTTTTAATGTAAAAGAGAGATGAAGTAGAAAAGCCAATTTCCTTTTTCAGTAAGACTATTAGAGATGCAGCTTTAAGATATAATATTATTTAAAAGAAGGCATTGGCTCTTGTCAAGGCATTGAAATATTTCAGGGTCTATATTCTACATTCACACACTATAGCATATGTCCCTAACGCAACAGTCAAGGATGTGCTCATGCAAACTGATCCAGAAGGTCGAAGAGGAAAATGGATAGCAGCTATGTTGGAGTACGATCTGGAGATCAAGCCTACTAAGTTGATCAAAGGCCAAGGTTTGGAAAAATTGATGGCCCAATCAAATCTGCTTGCTTTAGATATAAACCTCATTTCAGCAATGTCAGAAGAGGAAGATGAAGGTTTGCTGGTTCCCATTTCAGATATTTTTCTGCAGTCCCCTTGGTATTCAGATATTATGTATGTTCTTCAGCATCTCTCGCCTCCTCCAGGCATGTCTAAGAGTAATGGTAGATATTTGAAACTCAAATCTGCAAAGTATTGTATTTTGAACAGTGCTCTATTTTGAAAGGATCCGGGAGGCGTTTTGCTAAATTTCCTTATTGAAGAAGAATTTGAGAAGGTAATGCATGATTTCCATAAAGGTGACTGTGGTGGTCACCTGTTTTTGAAAACTACAGCGAACAAGGTATTGAGAGCCGGGTATTATTGGCCCACATTATTTTCTGATTTATATAAAACAATGACGAATTGTCATGAATGTCAAATTTTCCAAGGAAAGAAGAAATTGCTTCCACTTCCTTTGAAACCTGTTTCAGTGAATGCGCCCTTTCTGCAGTGGGGGCTCGATTTTATAGGAGAAATACATCTTGCGTCCTCAGCACAACATTGATGGATATTGACTGGGACAGATTACTTTACGAAATGGATCGAGGCCATCCCTGCCAGGAAAGCGACTGACACAATAATTATTCAATTCCTGGAATCAAATATTTTATCCCGTTTTGGTTGCCCATGTAAAATTGTGACAGATAATGCAGCCGCGTTCAGATCAAAGAAAATGATCGATTTCTGTGATAAATATAACATCATGTTGGGCTATTCAACAACGTATTATCCACAAGGCAATGGCCTGGCAGAGTCATCCAACAAGTCGCTGATGAATATAATTAAGAAAATGTTGGAGGCAAACAAAAGAAATTGGCACTGGAAGCTTATCAACGCACTGTGGGTAGACAGAGTTAGCAGTAAAAAATCAATAGGTATGTCACCTTTTGAGCTGGTTTATGGTATTGATGTTATCTTTCCTACTTCTCTTACAGTTCCAGTTATGAGATTATTACAAGAAGTTGGTAGCGAAGATGATGAAAACTAGCGAAGGATCAACCAGATGATCCACCTTCAACAAACAAGAGAAGAAGTGTCACAGAAAGCGAGCCAATTGCAGGATAAGATTAAAAAGATATATGATAGGAAGACTAAAGCAGAAAATTTTCAGTTGGATGATGTAGTGTTGAAATGGGATGCAAGAAATGAAGACAAAGGGAAGCACGGTAAATTTGACAACCTTTGGAAGGGACCATATAGAATTACAACATACAGGGGTCAGAATGCCTTCTTGCTTTCAGAAATGGATGGCCAGGATTGTCCTGGAGGAGCAGTAAATGGTAGGCTATTGAAGCACTACCATTGTTGAAGACATGGATTAGAATCTATCTCATCATCATTGTATATACCATTTTATTTTTCTAAAAGCAAAGTTCAAAATGCACAGTCATTCAAGTTTGGGGCCCGAGGTGAAGGCTATAAAACTTGGATGATATGTGTATGGTTTGGTTTTATTTCAGTTTTTAGTCTTAGTCTAGAGTCAGAGTCAGAGTCAGTTTGCATTTGTGTCAGTTTTAAACATTTTTGACTCCATGCCCAATGGATAAGGCTACTTGGTCTACGACGTTCTTGGCACCTCCAAGGAGCTACCATCCCCATTGGAGCCAATGTTAGTGTCAGTCTATTCATACTGCCATCAATGATCAAAGTTACTCTTTGCATTTGCATATTAGGTTCCCATACTGAAATAAATTTCACCACTCCGTTGGGTCATGGATTCATTGATGGTAGTATCGTTTTATCAGTTGTCCCTCATGAATTACTTGTTGATTTTCCTTTCTATGGTCTTTAGTCATTAGTCACTTTCATTCTCAAAATCATATCAGTAGGTCATAGGATTGGTCTCATTAGTTTCTAGGATCTCACCAGGGTCAAATTAATGAGTCAAATGTCGACAATATCAGCAAGGTCATGAGGAAGTCAATAAATTCAAAGTCACAACACCAGGAAGATCAAAGAGACATTTTATTCAGTTTGATGTAATTTTCACCTCAAAACCATATTTTGAGGTGAAAACGTGATATTTTTACTATCATTCATTATGTAATTTTGTATCATCATATGTAATAAGTCACAATTCAGAAGCTTTTATCTCCACGAAATGAGGTTCACACCCTTCAAAGAGAAGTTTTTCACAACATGTTAAGCACTAGATCATCTTCAAAGCAAATCCATCAGAAAGAGCCCAGAAAGAGCTTTCCAACGGTATACTACACTCTTAAAACTGACTTCTGGATTGAATTCTATGCCTAAGTGAAGTAAAATTCCCTATAACCCCTATTTCCCCATTTTTCCCTTTGAACTTTGGGTTATTAAAGTTTAAATTTCCTTTAAAAACCCCTTTTCCCCTTTACGATCACAAATATCGCATTATAAATTATTTTTAACAAAAATATGATTTATATAACCACTTCCCCTCCATGACCCGTAGAAATTTATAATAAAACCTTTATATTACAAAGTCCCCACCTTAACCACTTCCCCACTATGCATATAATAAAACTTTATAAAATAAAGTTTAAAGTTTTAAATCGCAATCGCAATGTTTATTTGAAATACTCCGATCGGCTCATCGCAAATATTTACGATGTGATTGATTGCATCACAGTCCTACTCCAAATTGTTTCGATCCGCCGATCGCACAAAACTCCGATTGCGATCAATCGCAAGTCCCTTCCCCGATCCTCCGATTGCGAATCTCGATCCCCATTCGACCGTTGATTACCCCCACCGATCAGACTGCCCACAATAAATCGCATCCCCTCCTCCGACCGCATCGCAAATCCTGCTCCGATTTCTAGATCGCAGAAGTCTTCGCCCGATCGCACCATCGCTGCGATTGACCCGATCGCTTTCCCTCGATCACTTTTCCCCTCCCGTTGATCACATCGCAAGGATTTTGCGATTGCGATTACTCCCGCTCACGATTCGATTGTGATTTATGCAACTCCCGCCTCCTTTGCCTTCCTCTTTCCCATTAAAAATTGGTTTCCCTTCAAAAAGCATGGAATTTCATTTGGTTCTATTTCTATGAGTTTATTACAAAAGTCAGAAAACAAAGAAATAGTGGAAAACAAAAAAAAGAATAGTCGAGGGCGAGAGCTTAAAATAAAATAAAGATGCTCACACCTGACAACAAAATAGGAGATCTGTTCATCGGATTTCCTACAGCCCAAACAAAAAATCTCCAGAAGTAGTCAATGTAATGCTGTCCCTTATTTTCAGGGGCAGTTTGTTGTATTATTTTCTATGATTGTATTTCAGTTCTTCAGCTGTTAGAATAGCTCCCTTTCATGTGGATCTGTGTTCCCACATTTCAGCGTATTTATTGCAATTGTAAATCATTTGTAAGCAGTGGGAGAGTAACTGAGAAAGTAGGGGAATTGTGTAGAAAAACATCTCTGCGCTACATTGTATAGCTTGACAGAAATTATTAAGAGATGCAGCTCTGATTTGTGGGATCCATGTGGTATGAGAGTTAGAATTTGTTTTTCTTCTTTGTTTCATATGTGAATTGTTATGTGTTTCATTCATCCACAAACATTTCCTTTCTAATGCTTTCAAGATAGAAAGGTAGAATTCATCTCTATATGCTTTGCCTTGGGAAATCATTCATACTCTGTATTTTTCTTCTATTTGAAAAGGATCCATTTATTGTGCCCTTTCAACCCTGCACCAGTCTTTCCATCCCATCTTCATTAAATTTTAATTGCTAATTTTCCTGCCTATCTTGCCCCATGAAATATCCTGTGTCCTGATTTAATTCCGAGTTTCAACTGTCCCTTTATATCCCACACATCCCTGAAATTCATTAATTAATTCATTCATTTTATTTAAACCTTTTATCCCTATCATTTTACCTAGCCTAATATCAGTCCATTTATTGTGTTCCATTTAATATTCTTTTACGAAGAGATTCCTCTCCTGTCCTTGTAGGGCTAGCTACAAGGCTGAGCGTGGTTTAGTTGTTACCTTGATTTTCCTTTTGCATCTTGGGGTCCAATTCAGGTAAAACGTGAGACATTTTTTGTATATTGGTCTCTTAGGAACATAAACCTCCTCTGGTTTTAGAAAATTCATCTTGGATTGGCTACAATAGTTTCTCCAAAACTATGACTTAAATAGGAAATTTCTGGAAAATGTCCCTTCCTACTCTATTTTCATCTTTTAACCTTACTGTTCTTTTAACTATTTTTACTTTCACTTTGGATAAAATTTATTGTTGTTGGTGAAAGTATTTTCATCTATGTTTAACTATTACTGCCTCCATGTTTACTTTTACTATTTTACCTTGACTGCTTTGTTTTTTTTTATTTGACTTTCACTTTGAATTTTATCTGATACACTTTAACTTTGATGCTCTTTGACTATTCTATTTTCACTGTCACTGTGAATTCTTACTTTAATTTTACCATTCACTGTGTAATTTCATCATTCCGATCTCTCTCTGACTTTGATTTAATTATTTATTTGTATACAAACTGTTTGTTGAATATTTTTTTTTTTGAATTAAAATTTGAGAATTTGGAACAAACAAGTTTGTCAACTAGTATTAAAACTGTTGGCCCAATTTCATATTTTGAGAATAACCTGAAAAAATCAAACAATTCGTTAATGAGATAGAGGTCTGCAAGAAGGGATAATGGCTTTGATGATGGAAAAAGACTGTGAAAAATGGTTTTGAACTGCAACGGGGTTCCATTTTGTTGGTAATGGCTCTCAATTTTGCAGAAAGAACTGTTAAAATGCAGGGTTTTTGGAACATTGTGTAACCTTTCGCATAGGTTTTACTGCATAGTGTAATGGTGGCATGAGGGTTTTTAATACAACACATATTAGAAAGATTTCCTTCGGAGGATGCCACAGTGAAAACGAGAGGTAAGAGGAGGAGAGAAGGTAATTTAAACGGAGGGTGGTTTTACCGCATGGGAGAAGAGTGGTTTTGGTGGATTATCGTACTAATTTTGAGCGTCGGGTGTTTTTTTCACAAATGAACACGATAAAACCTGGTGCTGTCACATAGGCAAAAAACAACTTTTTTGCAAGGGTCGGGGTGAGTTAACTTTCATGCAATGAAATTTGCGAAAGGTAATATCCGCCGTTAGATCTGGGGGATATAGATCAACGGTGCGGACTACATGATAGAGCTGCGGGTCAACATGGTGTGGGGCCAATGATTTTTTAATGTGGCAGGGGTTAAATTTGTATTAAAATCTAAGGTTTTAATACATATTCGGGTTATAATGATATTTGGATAATGTTAATATATTAACAAATGGAGAGCGAGGTATGTGGTATAAGACCTGGTGGAGGATTATAGTGAGTAGTGGGTCTAACATATTAAAATGTGCGGAATATGTCTTTAGGTGATAATTAAAATTTGGGTTGGGATATTAATATAAAATGAATTAATATAATATAGGATAAGAGGTATATAGTGGAGCTAATACATTATATTAGGAGTTAATATGAAATGAATTTGTGGAACATAAAAATACACTAAGTAAAGAGTAACTTATGTCTTTGGGTGGGATTTTCATAGTGGTGGCCCCATATTTAACATTTCACACTTATACTTAGGATAAAAACATTTTTGTGGATTTTTGGGTATTTTTGTATGAAAACGGGAATTAGTCAAGTGGGTTTTACTTTTCCTAGGTAAAATGTGTTTTAAAATTAGGAAAAGCAGATTTTGCAAAGGAAAATGAATGATGTAAGGAGGAAAAGGGTTTTTTTATGAAGGAGACATGTTTTTATGAGAGGATTCTAATACCTTAGTGCCAATCAATCATTAAGCCGTGGGTCCGGTCCCAACAAAAGTGAGAGAAATGCTCTGAGCCTTTATGACTGAAGGATTTAGTACTGGAATATATTGTGGGGAGGGAAATTAGTAATATGCCAAATGATGTTTATCCATGCCTTGTGAAACTACTTGTACCTACCCATCAACTACTTAAGCATTTTTTTTTCATTTACATGGGTGCATTTGAGCTTGCAAACCCTTATTCATTTTTATTTTAAAACAACAAACTAACTAATTCTACCCTTATTTCTTCCAAAGGCTTAGATTAAACTGTTGAGCTCCTTATTATTTCTCTACCTAACTAGTGATTTTCCAAGATTAGACTATTTGGCTAGATCTTTATTTTCTATCTAACAACATGAAATTTAAAGCATGTGATTAGGTGATCATGTCCAAGTGAAAAAAATGCTCAAAATTGTAACTACTCAAAATTGGTTGCAACCTGAATGAATGGATAGGCCTCGTCACTGCAATTTTGGCACCGTAAACGAGACTCCAATCCGATGTCGTATGAGAAAGATATTGAAGTTTTAAAATGCCCAATAACCTTCAAAACAGGACTTTTGAACACAAAAAAAAATTGTCATTTAATTTTTTTTTTATGGAAAATTTCATTTTTTTATATGTTTTTGAAGGCCTATTACAGGGTTCCACGTGGCCCCAGACCCAAGGTTCAAGGATGGTTTAAAAAGAGTTGTTATGAGCTAACCCGACCCGACCTGAACACAGTTGGGTCATGATGAACGTGTTTGGGTCAGTGTGTAACAGGCGGTCGGTTGAAACAGTTGGGTTGGCGGTCACGCTGAATGCACATGGGTCGGGTCCTCATGCAGGTGTGAATGAGTTAGGTCACTTAATGGGCGAGTTATTTGAAATAGCGGGCGAAGTTAAGAGATAAGCCCTCAGGGCTTAAGGAAAAATGCTGGCGACCGGATGCGGGGCCGGGGCTAAGCCTGTTGAGCGCGACAAAAAAATGTTAAGCCTTGAGTGCTAGCCCTTATCTTCTTTGAAAGAGAAGATAAGTCCAACTTGAGACAACCATTCGATATTCAGACCAATGCTAGTGATTACTTTCTTGGTTCTAACCCATCCATCTGAAGTGTCATGGCTTGTTTCGTACAACAATTTCACTTGGTAATAAGGTACAAGAAAGGAATTTTTAATAAAGTTGCTAGAACAGTATGCATTAGATGTTGATTTTAAGGATGTGTATGCTAACTTGAGTGAAGGGAATCATGTTGAGGAGAATGATCATGAGAGAAGCTCATTCTTCTCTTATTGCTGGACATTTCGGGGTAAGAAAAATAGTGGCATATTTACAGAGGTATTGTTATTGGCCTCGCATGGTAGATAGTGTTTCACTTTTCATTAGAGGTTTTTCATTATGTGCTACAACCAAGCCTAGCAATAGGAAGCTTGGTTTATATACACCATTGTCAGTACCTTCTAGACCATGGGAAAGTGTTTCTATGGATTTTTTTGGAGGTTTACCATTATCTAGAAAGTAGCATGATTATCTTTATGTAGTAGTTGATAGATTCATCAAGATGTGTATTCTTATGCCATGTAAGAAATCTATAACTACTGCATAAACTGATGATTTATATTTTCAACATGTATGGGTTCATTATGGCTTGCCTACTTCTATTGTTAGTGATAGGGATTCCATATTTGTTGGGAATTTTTGGTCCAATTTATGGAAGATGATGGACACCAAGTTGAAGAAGAGTATTGCTTTCCATCCACAAACATATGGCCAAACAGAGGTAGTGAACATAACCATTGTACATATTTTGAGAGGTTATTGCAACAAGCATCCCAAGATTTTGGATGAGCACTTGAATTACATTCAGCATGCTTACAACCGGGCCACACACTCTTCTACAAATACTTCACCTTTTGAAGCTTGCTTTGGGTATTTTCCTAAGTCACCTATAGATTTCATTCTTGAGAAGGATGTTGCCATTGATAGGCATAGTGACATTGACAAAGCTCGCATGTTCATTGAAAGAATTCAGCTCATACATCGGCAGGTTCAAGAACAACTTGAAAAAATTCAAGGCAAATACAAGGAGAGGCATGACAAACACAGAGTTGATCATAAGTTTCAAGAAGGTGATGAGGTATGGCTACATATTAGTAAGGAAAGAATGCAAGGAGAAGGTAAAAAGCTGAAGCCTATTCATTATGGTCCATATATGCAAATGTATTTCATTGTGAATGTGGAAAATTTACGTTTGTATGAACCTCCTTTAATTGTTGATTATGAAAGTGACATTCAGCTGTCATCCATAGAGGATTTCTCACCAGAATTTTTGGATGGGCTGAAAGAGGATGATATCCTTGACAGAAGGACACGCACTTTGAGGAGGAGAAATGTTTATTATGTTCGGGTTGGTCTTAAAGGTAGCAAACCGAGTAAGGAAAAAATGGATGGAGGTGGAAAAGGTGAGGGATCTGTACCCTCATCTTCTTAACAGGTAATTGAAGGCTTTTGGGGTCCAAAAGCTTCCCAATGGGGAGGTGTGATCAGGTGATCATGTCCAAGTGAAAAAAAATGCTCAAAATTGGAATTGATCAAAATTGGCTGCAACATAAACAACATGATAGGCCTCATCACTGGGATTCTGGCACTATGAACGAGACTCCAATCTGATGTCGTATGAGAAAGATATTGAAGTTTTAAAATGCCCAATAACCTTCAAAGCAAGACTTTTGAACACAAAAAAATTGTCATTTGAATTTTTTTATTGAAAAATTTCATTTTTTTATATGTTTTTGAAGGCTTATTATAGGGTGCCACGTGGCCTTCCCAGAGGTTTCCACATGGCCCTAGACCCAAGGTTCAAAGATGGTTTAAAAAGAATCGTTATGGGCTAACCTGACTCGACCTGAACGCAGTCGGGTCACGTTGAACGCATTTGGGTCAGTGTGTAACGAGAAGTCAAAATAGTCGGGTCAGTAGTCACGTTGAACACACATGGGTCGGGTCCTCATGCAGGTGTGAACGAGTCGGATCATGCCTTGGGCGGAGGTTGACCCGACCTGAACGACTATGGGTCACTTAATGGGTGAGTCGTTTGAAACAGCGGGTGAAGTTAAGAGATAAGCCCTCAGGGCTTAAGGTCGAAAGGCCCATGACCAGATGCAGAACCAAGGGCTAAGCCCTATTGAACCAGCGGTAAAATTTTTTTAAGCCCCGAGTGCTAACCCTTTTCTCCATACGACCTACGGGCCATGACCAGGGGTGCGACTTTAACGTTATCTGCCCAGCAGTTGATGGTTAGCAGTTTTCCCGTATATGAACGCGCCAATAGCTAAGCATGAAATTTATTGCCTCCACCAAATTAGAGTGTGGTTCCACCAGTTAAGGAGTTTCTACCAAATTTGTTGAGTTTATCTGATGTTCACCCAGATTTGGTGGGGTTTCCAAGGGACATTGAGTAGAAAATTGTTGAGGTCATAACTTCTCCAATATTGAACCAATTGGGACGAAATTTTGGTCAATTTTGGGTATTCTAAGCATTTTGTAGAGGTTGGGATAGGTTTTAGAGCTAATATAGGTGTTCTTTAGCCATTTTTGCTTTAGGGAAGCTTGGAGAGCCATCAGGGCCATGAGGGAAATGGAGCTGCATTGGGCTATAATTTACTGTTTGAGGTGAAATAAAAGCCTTTCTTAGCTTATTTCTGTCTTCTGAATTCAATTTCACAATTTTTTCTACCTATTTAGGCATATTTCTCACTGTAAAACCAATTTGAGCAACTTAATGGAGAAAGGACATGCCCATTGGGAGCCTTGGACCCGACAGATGTAGCCCAGGAGGGGTGAACTACCTCATCATGTTGCTGTGTGTTGTTATTGTGAAGTTTTTCTGCTATGTATTTCTGATTTAAGATGTTAAACAATAATTTTAATGAACATTCCCTCACACATAAACTCAGAAACAGTTACCAAAAACACTTTGTTTAAATTGCAAGACATGATAAACACTTTGCACACTTAATTAAATGAAAATGGATACTTTGAACAACAGATACAAATAGTTTAATTTTCAGATCAACATGAGAGGTCAAGTTTAAGTTGTTTGACCCTCATGGATTGTGGCATTTAGGTCAAGATGCACACAATATTATTTGCAAAAGTAAACTAATAGTAGTGGCATTTGAACGTGCAACACTTTCATGATCCATTTTAGTGGGGTTCATATTTAATATTCTTTCTTGATCTTTATTTTTTTTTTGGTCCTTTGATTGTTCTTTTATGACTTTTACCCACTTTACATTTTTTAAAATATGAGAATACATTTGCAGAAAGTAAAGGTATGTACGATATTTACAAGACTAATCAAAGTCAAATCAAAATTATGAATCCTATTATTATAGGACCCTAACAGTGGCTTCACATGGGGATGACATATCCTTGTGAGATGTCAAGAACACCATCTACTAGTAGCCTGATCCATTGGGCCAGTCCCAAACTTGCATATGCTATGACTAAAAAATCTTGAAGTGAATTTACACCTTTAGATGCAAACTGAAATCTGATTTGAGACTGAAAGGTGCTACAACCTTCAAACCAAACTACTAAATCATCAATATCTTAGGGCCTTTTCCTTGGCTTCAAATCTTAATGAATTATTTCAAACTAGCTAAAAACTAAAAACTGAAATAAGTTCAAATCATACCTACTTACTCTAATCAGCTTTCCAACTGCTGGTTAGGTAAAATGAAATAGCCAATGAAACCATTCAAGCATTATGTACTTCGATAGATTTTTCTACATTTGCTTGTTGATTATCAAAACTGTAATTTTGCAACTTATTAGAAACTTGTCAACAAATGAAAGGATAAGGAAATAATTGATTTCCTTTGCTGAATCTAGAAAATTTTCAAAAGGATCTTCCATGTATATACACTAATGTTTAACTGATCTAAAAAACTGTACATCTATTCTAGATGGCCTCCATGCCATCAAACTGAAATGTTATTTTCATCTTTATCTCCCTGCAAACTTTCAGATAAACTTTGTGATGATATTTCTACTTATTGTAATGTTTGACTGTTGAAATATTTATCATCTTGATTCTAAAACTCATAGTTAGTTAATGGAGGTAGGCTTTGAATGCATTCAATATTACAACATATCTGCTATTGGATCATGAAAAACTTGGGAAAATTACTGCAACCTATGGCATATAGGATTCCATGGGACTTCATAAACTTCAACAAGTTTCTCATCCTTTTCTTTCAAGATGTTATACCACATTTCCTTTAAAAGTTGAAATGATTCAAAACATAGTGGTAGAGAATTCTCATGTATCATTTGATCAGGCATTTCAATGGAATTCGATAATTGTAATTGTGAAAATGAAAAATCATGATTAAGGGTTTCATTATCTTCTTTGTTGTCAATCACAATTCCTAAAGAGTTCTTATTATTTATGGCATCAAATTTGTCTCTAATGAACTGAAATGAAGCAAAACAAAGAGGTAAAGAATCTTTACTTATTTCCACATTTTCTGCTCTTTCTTCCTCACTCTCATGGCTGATTTGTATTGGCTGATCACTCTATTCTAGCTGCTAAAACTGAGTTTCCTCATCCCACAAACTAGCTTATGATTGCTTTATAAAGTTAGCTTGAGTTTGGAGAACATAACTATCATCATAATGATCATAATTAGGCAGATCATCAAAAGAATGAATGTCATAAAACATACACATTAGATCAAGAGATTGCTCCTCTATATATTGATCTATAAATTCATTTTCTGATCTATGATAATTGGAATTAGCAGGAATTTGTTCATGGCTATCAACCTCTTCTATTTATTGATGGTGATTTTGAACAATAAATTCACCTTTCATAGTGTTCTTCTGTATGATTTCATCTAGTTTTATTACCAAAAGGCTGAGTTTTATCTCTGCAATGTTGTTCTTCTCTCCTTCTGCTTTCAAATTTTCCTTTCTTATTTGCAAATTAACTTCTACGTCAACTGCAACATTATGCATCTGTACAAGTGTTTCTGAATTTATTTCTCGTAACTGAAATTCTATTTCTGGATCAAAGGCACTTGGATAATGCAAGAGAGCTGAATCATGAGGAGGTCTAATATTTTCTGGCATTGAATAATAAACTTGATTAAATCTGTTAGGAAATTGTTGTATTGTTTCATTTGGATGTCTTTTTAACTGATTATATTCTTCTATGATCACAAAAAGATTGACTTTAATTATCCATTTGCCAAGAATTTTTTTGACAAAATGTTGGAAATTTGAGATGCTTGCATTAGGCAGATTCTTGAACCAACTCTTTATTCTATTTTTCAAAGAAAGAGAAAAAAGTCCGATTTTAACATCGTCTTCATCAATCTCAAATAGATCCAGATAATTCTCAAAACCTTGAATATGTTTTTGAGCAATGATGTTATTATTTTCTCCATCAAATCTGAAAAGAAATTTGTAATAGTTATCAAGGAAATCATGGAGTATAGGAGGTAAAATGAGGGGCTTATATCTATCAGGAACTTTACAAGGTACAGGAATATGCACAGGGATTTTAAGATCAGTCTTGATTATTTGAGGCTTCTTAATTGGAAAATGATCATCATAATATTCAGAAGAAAATTTCTTGAAGGGATTAGGAGAATTAATATTTACAATCTTTAAAGGAAAATAATTAAAAACTAATCTAAGATCTTCTCTAAAATACAATATACATTGAAAAAATTTCTTAATGAGAAAGAACATAATGAATTGGATTAAGATCCAAGTTGAAAGCCTGATATTTCCATATTGTTCTTTTAGGTTCATTCCTCCAGTGGAGTCTTGATTGTGAAATTTATTTGGAGTTGGCAGGTGGATGATTTTAACCTTTTTGTGTCTAATCACTATCCACCATCATAGATCAGATCTAAACCTGTAAAATATTTCTGAAGAAAATGTTAGTTTCCCCAGTAGAGTTTCCAATATGTTACCACTCAGTAATTTCTCAAGGTTAAATAAAGAACTCACCGAGGTAACCACAAACCTACTTTTAAGCTTTAGGATCTAGCCTTCCTAAGGCTCAAAGAGGGCTATGTCTATAAGATTTAACTTTGTTTTTATGTTTGATTTTAGGCTAGTTATATTTGGAAAATTGGTTTTGATATTTGGTTTTTTTTGGTGGGAAAAATCACTTAATGATATGGATAGTGACAGATAGGTCAGGATCAAGGTCTAAAGTCAAATATTTTTAGGGCAAGATAGTAGAGTCACTCAATATCTTTGAGGCTGATTGGTGAAGTTGTTTAATCAGGATAAAGAGAAATCAAGGATTATTTGATCCGGATAAGGAGTGAAGAGGACAAAGGTCATTCGAAAGAGGGATCAATTAAGGGTTCCCCACTCTGGAAATCAACAGAAAACATCAAAATGAAAACTAGTAAATAACAGAGTGTTTTTAAAAAATTATGATATATCACTTCCTGATTTCACATTTAAATTTAGAACACTTGTATGTATGAATGGAAAACATAAGAAGATTTAACAAATAACGGTAGAAAGTACTTCACTTGAGTAGCCCAACACATGAATCCTGAAACATGATGCTTTATTGATTTGATCTAGCCCGTTGAATTGAAACTTGGTACAAAAGCCCTTCAGGTATAGAAATATTGACTATTGAAATCTTCAGCAATTTATTTCACACTCAATACTTCAAATGATGAAGTATTTATACAAATTCTAAACTAGAATATCTGGAAAAAATATCAAGATTGGTTTACAAATATCTCAAACTGTTTTGCATAAATAGAACTTAATAAAAGGACACTCAAAACTAATGAATCTATTTGGCACTATTTTTATGGATTGATGGTGATAAAAGAAGATAAATTCGAATCTGATATCAACTCTTTGTTGATGATGATTCATCCAAGTCACTAACTGTCTCCTTCCTTTGTGCATTTTGCTCCATAAATTCTGCAACATTAGGGTCCATGATACCTTTGTATATCTCAATACAAGATATATATGTCAAACATGAAAGAGGTTATTGTTGATAAATATTTTTTTGAGATAAAACTCTCTCAGTTTCCTAAAATTCCACTCCAATTGTTCACAATAGGCTATGAAAAAAGAAGTGTAAAACATAATTTTGCACAATCTGAAAAATGGGATGTGAAGATGTGCATGTATATCTCATTCTTTAATACCTTTGTAAAAAGTGAGATATGTTTTTGTAGATTGGTCTCTTAGGAACATAAAAATCCTCTATTTTTGCAAAATTCATCTTGGATTGGCCACAATAGTTTTTGCAAAACTATGACTTAAACAGGAAATTTATGAAAAATTTCCCTTCCAGCTCTGTTTTCATCTTTTAACCTTACTGTTCTTTTAACTATTTTTACTTTCACTTTGGATAAACTTCATTGTTGTTGGTGAAAGTATTTTCATCTTTGTTTAACTATTACTGCCTCCATGTTTAATTTTACTATTTTACCTTGACTGCTTTGTTTTTTCTGATTTGACGTTCACTCTGACTTTTATCTGATACACTTTAACTCTGATGCTCTTTGACTGTTCTATTTTCACTATCACTATGAATTCTTACTTTACTTTTACCATTCACTGTGTAATTTCATCATTATGATCTCTCTTTGACTTTGATTTAATTCTTTCTTTGTATAGTAACAAACTGTTTTTTAAATGAAGTTTTTTCTGAATTAAAATTTGAGAATTTGGAGCAAACAAGTTTGTCAACTAATATTGAAATTGTTGGCCGAATTTCATATTTTGAGAATAACTTGAAAAAGTCAAACAATTCGTTAATGAGACAGAGGTCTGCAAGAAGGGATAATGGCTTTGATTATGGAAAAATACTGTGAAAAATGGTTTTAAACTACAACATGGTTCCATTTTGTTGGTAATGGCTCTCAATTTTGCAAAAAGAACTGTTAAAATACAAAGTTTTTGGAACACTATGTAACCTTTCGCATAGGTTTTACTACATAGTGTAATGGTGGCATGAGCGTTTTTAATACAACACATATTAGAAAAATTTCCTTCGGATGATGCCACAGTGAAAACGGGAGGTAAGCGAAGGAGGGAAGGTAATTTAAATGGAGGGTGGTTTTCCACATGCGAGAAGAGTAGTTTTGGTGGCTTATCACACTGCTTTTGAGCGTCAGGTGGTTTTTCGTGAATGAACATGATAAAACTTGGTGCTGACACGTAAAGGGGAGAGAAAGGAAAAAAACAACCTTTTTCGCAAGGGTCGGTGTGAGTTAACTTTCGTGCAATGAAATTTGTGAAAGGTAATATCCGCCGTTAGATCTGGCGGATATAGATCAACAGTGCGGACTACATGATAGAGCTATGGGTCAACATGGTGTGGGACGATTGATTTTAATGTGGCGGGGTTAAATATGTGTTAAATCAGTTTTAATACATATTCGGAGTTATAATGATATTTGGATAATGTTAATATATTAACAAATGGAGAGCGAAGGTATGTGGTATAAGGGGTATGTGGTATAGGGAATGGTGGAGGATTATAGTGAGTAGTGGGTGGAGCATATTAACACATGGGGAAAATAAACATAGGATAAAATTTAAAATTTGGGTTGGGATATTAATATAAAATTAATTAATATAACACGGGATAAGGGGTATATAATGGAGCTAATACATTAGGTTAGGAGTTAATATGAAATGAATTTGCGGAACATAAAAAATAAACTAAGTAAAGTGTAACTTATGTCTTTGGAGGGGATTTTCATAGTGGTCACCCCATATTTAACATTTCACACTTATACTTAGGATAATAACATTTTTGTGGATTTTTGGGTATTTTTGTATGAAAAAGGGAATTAGTCAAGTGGGTTTTACTTTTCCTAGGTAAAATGTGTTTTAAACTTAGGAAAAGGGGATTTTGCAAAGGAACATGAATGATGTAATGAGGAAAAGGGTTTTTTTATGAAGGAGAATGGTTTTATGAGGGTATTCTAATACCTTAGTGCCAATCAATCATTAAACCGTGGGTCTGGTCCCAAAAAAAGTCAGAGAAATGCTTTGAGCCTTTATGACTGAAGGATTTAGTACTGGAATACATTGTGGGGAGGGAAATTAGTAATATTCCAAATGATTTTTATTCATGCCTTGTGAAACTGCTTGTACCTACCCATCAACTACTTTAACATTTTTTCTTCATTTACATGGGTGCATTTGAGCTTGAAAACCCTTATTCATTTTTTATTTTTAAAACAACAAACTAACTAATTATATCCTTATTTCTTCCAAGGGCTTAGATTAAACTGTTGAGCTCCTTATTATTTCTCTACCTAACTAGTGATATGCCAAGATTAGACTGTTTGCCTAGATATTTATTTTCTATCTAACAACATGAAATTTAAAGCATGAGAGGTCAAGTTTAAGCTGTTTGACCCTCATGGATTGTTGCATTTAGGACAAGCTGCACACAATCTTATTTGCAAAATTAAACTAATAGTAGTGTCATTTGAACGTGCAACAATTTTGTGATCCATTTGAGTGGGGTTCATATTTAATATTCTTTCTTGATCTTTATTTCTTTTTTGTCCTTTGATTGTTCTTTTAGTACTTTTACCCTCTTTACATTTTTTAAATATGGGAATACATTTACAGAAAGTAAAGGTATGTACAATATTTAAAATACTAATGAAAGTCAATTCAAAATTATGAATCCTATTATTATAGGACCCTAACACTTTTGCTACTGCTTTCTCTGCTTCTTTTATATGTGCTTCCTAATCCTTCCTGTTGGGTGTGGAGCCTGATTTTCATCCTGATTCAGAGATCCTTGTTTTAGCTGGATGTATACCCCAAGAAAACTGTATACCCTTGCAGCAGGGGGGTGTGGGGGGGACTTGTCCCCCCCCGCGGGGTCCCAGGGGGCTGACCCCCCGGCTGGGGGGTCTGGGGGCCAGCGGTCCCCTGAAGCTAAAAACAGATGTAAAATTGCCTTGTAAAAGTATAGTAATTTCTAGTCAATCTGGGCCGTTCATTAGGCAAATGATCTGACGGTAGAAGTTATGTTTAGTTTAGGGTTTTTTTCCCTAGAAGGCAACCCCTCTCTATGTCTGAGGGTATTGTATTGCAGCTGTGCATTATATGTGTATTCTCTGAGCGGGAAATATATAGGGAGACTGTGAGAGATAACAGATGATATTACAGTGGATCTACTATAGGTTTTGTCTCTTCATTTTTGTTGGATAATAGAAAGGAATGACTGGCTGTTCGGGTGGACGTAGCCCAAACTGGGTGAACCACGTATATCTGTGTCTCTCTGGTTTTATGTGTTTTGTGTGCTTGTATTTTCGGCATATTTTATGTGTTGCATTTCTCCATAATATATAATTTTCTAACAACTGGTATCAGAGCCGAAGGTATATTTGGCTGATAAACTCGCAGGAAAGAAGGGTTCCCGGTTCGAGTGGGAGCAATGGCGAAAGATGGTAAGTTTAGGGTCGAGAAATTTAACAGCCAAAACTTCCCACTGTGGAAGATGCAGATGGAAGATTATCTATATCAGAAAGATCTGTACCTACCATTGAGCGGAAAAAAAAAGTTGACGGCCATGATAGATGCCGAATGGAACATTCTCGATAGAAAGGCACTCGAAACAGTACGTTTGTGCCTTGTGGCGTCAGTCGCCTTCGATTTTTCGAAGGAAAAAACAACAGAGGGTTTGATGCAGACGTTGGCGAAAAACCCTCGGCCTCAAACAAGGTATTTCTTATGAAATGATTATTTAATATGAAGATGTCGGAAGGTGGATCTGTTGCAGACCATTTAAATGATTTTAATACAGTTACCAGTCAGTTAAGTTCTGTAGGGGTAAACTTTGATGATGTAGTTAGAGCTTTTTTATTCTTGTGCTCATTGCTAGAGAGTTGGAATGGTTTAGTAATGGACATTAGTAACTCTGTCTCTGAATTAAGTACTTTAAAGTCTGATGATGTTGTCGGTGCTATCCTTAGTGAGGAAATGCGGCAGAAAAGCTCCGGTGAGATATCGGGTAATGCTTTGAGTGCAAAGTCTAGGGGAAGGAGAATGGAAAGAGGAAAGAGATCGGGATATCACAGTAAATCAAGGAAAAGCAGATCCAAGTCCAGATCGGGGATAGTGTGCTGGAAATGCGGAAAGAAAGGACACCTAAAGAAATACTATAGATCTCAGAAGGGAAAAGAAGGAGATGCCCAACAAGAAAACAATCATGAAGCAAATGTGACAGGTGATGTGTTACAAGATTCTTTGATTATTTCTTTCAAAAATGTTACTGATTCTTGGGTTGTAGATTCAGGGGCTTCATTCCACGCCACACCTAATAAGAAATATTTTCATGACTATGTTCAAGGAGATTTTGGATAAGTTCGTTTGGGTGATGATAAACCCTGTAAAATTGTTGGAATGAGTAAAGTTCTTGTAAAACAATATAATGGAAACCAATGGCTATTAAAGGAGGTAAGGCATGTTCCAGATCTAAAGAAAAATATGATTTCAATAGGGTAGTTAGGCAGTGAAGGTTGTGTGACAACTTTCACAGATAAAACTTGGAAGGTCACCAAAGGAGCCCTGGTAATAGCAAAAGGAGAAAAGGTTGGTACATTGTATTTATGCAATGGTATTTCTAACTCTAATAATGCTTTAACTTCCAAAGGAGCAGATGTAGCATTATGGCATCATAGGCTCAGACAAATGAGTGAGAAAGGGATGAAGATTCTTCACTCAAGAAATTTGTTGCCAGGTTTGAAGAATGTTGATTTGGATTTCTGTGAAAATTGCATTTATGGAAAACAAAAGAGAGTCAGATTTCTCAGAGTTGGGAAAGAAAAGAAGAGCGAAAAATTGGAGCTTGTGCATACAGATGTATGGGGACCTGCTCAGGTATCATCTCTCGGTGAATTTCGCTATTATGTTACGTTTATTGATGATGCAACTGGAAAAACATGGATTTATTGTATTCAAAATAAATCTGAGGTATTTTATACTTTCAAGAAATGGAAAGCTTTGGTTGAGATTGAAACAAGAAAGAAGTTTAGGTGTCTCAGATCAGACAATGGAGGTGAATATTGCAGTAAAGAGTTTGATAGGTACTGTTCAGAGCATGGAATTCATAGAGAGAAGAAAGTTCCAAGAACACCACAAGAAAATGGTGTATTAGAAAGGATGAACAGAACAATCATGGAGCGTGCAAGGTGCATGATATTGCATGCAGGATTGCCTTTACAATTTTGGGCAGATGCTGTAGATACTGCTGTTTATCTAAGAAACAGAGGGCCTTCAAGTTCCTTGGATGGTGGTATTCCATAGGAAGCATGGACATGTAAAAAGGTAAACTCCTCTTTTTTAAAGCCTTTTGGTTGTGAGACCTTTTTCCATATTAATAAAGAAAATAGAACAAAGCTTGAGGCAAAATCAAATAAATGTACCTTTATTGGATATAGTGTTAATGATTTTGTTTATCGCTTATATGATTATGAAAATCATAAAATCATTAGGAAAAGAATCAGGAAAAAGAATCAGAATCAGTTGCAGGAATCAGAATCAGAATGATTTTTGTCTTGTATAAGAATCAATTGCAGGAAAAGAAACAGGAAAAAGAAAGCAAGGAATACACGTTTTTTGATGAGATAACTGAAAAAGTAAAGGTGCCTGAAAATAATAATAATCAACAACCACAACAGCAGCAACCACCAAAACAGCAACAGGCACCTCAAACACCTGAAAGTGGTGTTAGAAGATCTACTAGGATAAGTAAACCCCCTAAAAAATACTCTCCTTCATTATATTATTTATTGCTGACTAATTCTGGTGAACCCGAATGTTATGAAGAAGCAATGCAGGTTGAAATTAGGAAGAAGTGGGAGCTAGCCATGGAAGAAGAGATGGAATCCTTAATGCATAACTAGACTTGGGACTTAGTCAGGTTTCCTGTAGGTAAAACTACATTGCAGAATAAATGGGTTTACAGGCTGAAGGAAGAAGATGGAGGAAGACAGAGGTACAAAGCTAGACTTGTGGTGAAGGGGTTTGCACAGAAGAAAGGTATTGATTTTGATGAAATATTTTCTTCTGTTGTTAAAATGACTTCAATTAGAACTATTTTAAGTCTTGTAGCAGCGGAAGATTTACATCTTGAATAGTTAGATGTAAATACAACATTTCTCCATGGAGATTTGGAGGAAGATATCTATATGGAGCAACCAGAAGGATATGAGGTCAAAGGGAAAGAAAAATTAGTATGCAGGCTAAAGAAGAGCTTGTATGGCTTAAAACAGGCTCCAAGGTAGTGGTATCTAAAATTTGACAAGTTTATGTCTGAGCAAGGTTATACTAGATGTCACTCTGATCATTGTGTTTATCTGAAAAGGAAAAATGATGGTAGATATATTATATTATTATTGTATGTAGATGACATGCTTGTTGTAGGGTCTAACATGTAGGAAATAAATGTGCTCAAACAAAAATTGGCAAATTCATTTGCAATGTAGGATTTGGGAGCTGCAAAATAGATCCTTGGTATGAGAATAACCAGAGATAGTAAACATAAAAAATTAACACTATCTCAAAATGAGTACATACAAAAGGTGTTGAAAATATTTAATATGCACAATGCAAAAAAAGTTAGTACACCTTTTGCTAGCCATTTCAAACTTAGTAAGGAGATGTGCCCAAAGACCCAAGAAGACATGGATTATATGTCTAAAGTTCCATATGCATCAGCAGTTGGAAGCTTAATGTATGCAATGGTATGCACAAGGCCTGATATTTCACATGCAGTGGGAGTTGTAAGTAGGTACATGAATAATCTAGGAAAAGAACATTGGATGGCAGCAAAATGGATTCTCAGATATTTGAGAGGTACCACAAATCAAGCATTATGCTTTGGTGGTTCAAACATTGCTCTACAGGGATATGTTGATGCAGATATGGCAGGTGACAGAGATAACAGGAGGAGCACTACAAGATATGTATTTACTATAGGTGGAACAACTGTCAGTTGGGTTTCAAAAATCCAAAGTGTTGTTGCACTTTCAACAACAGAAGCAAAGTATGTTGCTGCTACAGAGGCTAGTAAAGAAATGATTTGGTTACAAAGGCTTATGGGTGAATTGGGTAAGAAGCATGATATGGGCACGTTATACAGTGATAGCCAAAGTGCCATTCATCTTGCAAAGAACTCAACATTTCATTCTAGGACTAAACACATACATCTCAAGTACCATTTCATACGGTCAGTATTGGAAGATGGAGAGTTGAAGCCGGAAAAGATACACACTAGCCAGAATCCTGCAGATATGCTAACAAAAGTTGTAACCAGGGAGAAACTGAGAACATGCTCAGTTTCAATTGGTCTTCAAGGATGACGATGAAGATGAGAAACAACCAGGTCCAAAGAGGAGTCATTGTCCAACAAATAAAGCAGCGGTGGAGTTGCTACAATCAGTCTCCAAGTGGGAGATTGTTGGGTGTGGAGCCTGATTTCATCCCGATTCAGACATCCTTGTTTTAATGGATGTATACCCCAGGAAAACTTACACCCTTGCAAAGGGGGGACTTGTCCCTCTCGCAGTAGTCCATGGGGCCGACCCCGCCCGGGGGTCCGGGAAGGCGTCCTCTATTGGGTTTCAGGTAGCACTCCCGAGGCTAAAAACAAAAATTTCCTTGTAAAAGTATAGTGATTTCTAGTCAATTTGGGTTGTTCATTAGGCAGATGATCTGATGGTAGAAGTTATGTTTAGTTTAGGTTTTTTTATCGTAGAAGGAAACCCCTCTCTTTGTATGAGGGTATTGTATTGCGGCTATGTAATATATGTATATTTTCTGAGTGGGAAATAGATAGGGATACTGTGAGAGAGAACAGAGGATATTACAGTGGATCTGCTGTAGGTTTTGTCTCTTCATTTTGCTGGATAATAGAAAGGAAGGACTGGCTGTTCAGGGTGGACGTAGCCCAAACTGGGTGAACCACGTATATCTGTGTCTCTTTGGTTTTATGTGTTTTGTGTGCTTGTATTTTCCACATATTTTATGTGTTGCATTGCTCCATAATATATACTTTTCTAACACTTCCATAATATTTCCTTATGGAATTTATCTATGTGGGGTAGATCAGCTTTCTTGCCTGAGTCTAAAGCTTGCCATTGAATGTGTTCATTGATTTTCTTCTCAATCTTCTGACACTCACATTTTTGGATAGCCACTTGCTGGATCAATATTTCACTTGAGTCACAATAAGAGTTATTGATAGAAGCTTGTTGGAAAAATACATCTTGTTGCTGCTTTAGCTTAACGTTCATATCCAATGCTTCCTTTATGAATCTCTCTAGTTGTGGCTGGCCTTGTAGCCTGTTTAATGTTGCTTCCAATTGCGTTTTATTCTAAGTGATTTGTACCTGATGTTGCAAATTTAATCTTTCAAAATAATTTTGAAATTGGGACATCTTTAATTCCACTTCCTCACTGGAGTTAGAATTTTCTTACTGTAGCAGTCTCTCTAAATCTTGTATTTTATCTTCTCTCTACTTCAGTAACATTTGAACTTCAGTGGCCTTATCAATAGTGGCAATAGCATATGCCCCTGAAAACTATGATAGCTTGGTTAAATGTTCAATAGGATCAGCTAGAGGATCCTTCCATAAAACATATACATATTCATTTGTAAAACTTGAGATTGTGTCATCAATTCTTCTCCTTTTTCTTATCTTGACTACAACCTTATGAATAGGACTGTAGAAGAGATCCAACGAATGGATTTCCTCAACTTGTAATACTATCTTCTCTGTAAGATAAGCCGGAATGATCTCTCGATCATGAGTTTCAGGAACTTGTTGTAGTGGAGTAACAATTTTCACTAATTTTTGAGAATGTTCTGGCGTCTGAAAACTGGTAGATTGATCAATATTAGGATTTCTTTGAGGCATTTTTATTGCCTTAGAAAACTTATCCCATTCACTCT
Source organism: Pinus albicaulis (assembly GCA_034641835.2). Lineage (NCBI taxonomy): Eukaryota > Viridiplantae > Streptophyta > Pinopsida > Pinales > Pinaceae > Pinus > Pinus albicaulis. Next base: position 206,072,524 of record CM076576.1, read on the forward strand.
TAAAATCCTTTGGCTGATATTTTTCTGACTGATAAGGTGTATCTTAGTTGTACTGAATTTCTTGGGAAGATGATTATGTTCAATTACTTCTTCCTTTCTCTTTCATCTCAACCTCTTTGATTACATGATTAATTCCATTTTCTGGGTTCTCATTTATGTTTTCGGATTCATTTTCAGAATGATCCAAATTCTGAGATTGATGTTCTGATTGCCCTGACTCACCTTCAAACATTTCTTTAGTTTCATTATCCAAACTAATACTTGGATTTGGTCTATTGACACCTTCAATATTCAATAAATCCAGAGGAATCCTTTCCAGTCTCTTGCTTTTGTATGCTTGGAAGGCTTCCAAGTCATCTTGATTGAGTTGACTGGATGCAAAATTTAGTAAATCTGAAAAATTTTCAATACCTTGAAAGAAATCATTAAATCTATCTATCTCTTTCACAAAATGTTTCATTTTGATCTCTGTGATGAAGTTCTTAATCACATCATTGGGGTCATATGGCCACTTTGGCATTACAGCCAAATTCAACAAATTAACATTTGAAACTTCTTTGTAGGCACGACCAATATCAAAAAGTATAAAAGTACCGCATTGTAAAGGAAAATTAGGCCAAACTGCCTTCTTATCATCTTTAAGATGTTTTGAAATACCATTTACAACAAGCTGGTAGGCAATCTGTGTAGTAAGTAGTTTGTCAGGAACATAATATGGTAGGACATGAGGAGAAGTATAACTCCCAAAAAATCTAACATAGGTGAAACTTTCTTCGGCAAACCATCTCGTAATGGGAAAAATGTCTGTACTAGCCTCTTTGGAAATCCTAGGGGCTTTCTCATTGAATATAATTTGGTGCATAGGCTGTTACACCAATCATTGGTCATCTAACCTGTTATTATTAGATGAACCCAAGTACACCATGTAAGACCAATTTTACCCTAAGTAAAATTGCTTTCACCACATAAAATAACTTATTTGTTTATATTTCCTGGTCATATTTAACCCAAAATAAGGAACTTAATTAAATAAATCCTTATTTATTTAATTATTCCATAATAATAAGTTATTTAAATCCTTATTTAAATAATATTCTTAGTTAAATTTGACTAAATCATCCATAAATAATTAAATAAACCATTATTTATTTAATTATATTCCCATCACTTCCCTAAGATGATAAATAAACCATTTATTTATTTATTATTTATAAATAAAGGAATTGAGCCAAGTCAAGGACCCTTTTCCCTCTAACAAATATAATAAAATATTCCTAAAGGGTGCTTCTAGAATTCGATTAATAATATTTTATTCATGCACCGAGTTCTAGACCGCCCCAATATTTTGTTATAAATAGGGAGGTTTTCCCCATTCATTAGTCACCTTCATTGCATTAGATCACTCTGGATCTACTCTTGGTCACCTTTTTCCATTTTGTTTTGTGAACTCCCATTGAGTTCTATGTTTTTTGCTTTACACCCATAAGAGAGAGAAATGTTAGATCTGAAACACTGAGGACTTTCAAGAACCCATCCCACTGAGGAGAATTGGAAAACACCTTTCTTGTTTTCCTCTCAGGTGCCCCATTCTTTAATATAATATAAAAATTATTTTATTATTTCTTGTCTTGTCCATTGAATGCATGGAGCCATATTATATTTTATCTGCTTAATATCTTTTATTCTTAGATCTGAATTTGTGCAGCAAACTTAAAGATATTTTGCAGCCATAATCGATGTTAGGGATATTTGTTATGCGTAGCTAAAGTGATCTTTTACGACGAAAGATTCATACTAACGTAGGCAGTATGACTCTATGGAAATTTTTGTAAAAATGTAGATGAAAATCTGATTCTCAAAGGGCTCCGTGGTAAATGTGAATTGGATTAGAGTCTTGGGTCATCCATTTCCATCACATGGTAGGAAAAATTGAAGAAAAGAAAATTTCGTCCATGACATAGGCACTCATATAAAAGGGGGGTATTTATCTAGATGAAACACGTTTTTTACTCCTATACTCCATGATATTTTTGACTAAATTATCAGATAGGATATTTTCCCTATTCAAAATTAAGGAATTTATTATTGCGTCAATTAATGGGATCCAATCTACAGAAAACCTGGTAGTATCAGGTTTTGCAAAAAATCTACACAACATATCGGTAGCATAACAATAATGGTAATGAATTTGTGCTATTGGGTATGTACTGAGTTTTTCTCGTTTAAGCTTTCCTCGGTCATCCTTCCTTTCCTTTATGACTTTCATCAGGTCTGGATATTTTGTTCTAAAGATTTGAACAAAAGCTTTGTCATAGTTCTATTGCGGGATGGGTAAGTGGTACATTGTCCTCAAATATTCTACCCTGAATGAACCGATACTCTCACCCTTTGAATTCTTAAATGTTCTATATTCTATGTTCAAGTGGTCAATTACCCACTTAACCATATATTTATAGGGGATAATATTTGGCCTTGCTGCTACCTTATGGATGAATGAGAATGCAACATCGAAATAGGTCGGGTCTGAAGAAACTGACGTGCCTGCTGTAGCAAATTTTTTTTATTAGCCTTGGATTTTAATCCTAAAAGAACTGATACATTGCCTCCCATGAGGAACTTCCGCAATCCTTGTTGCAGGTGGTATCTGAGAATAGAAGAGAAATATCTGAGCCTTCAGTAGATGATGCTTGAGAAATTTCTCTGCCTTTTTTTCTCATCTCTACAATCCTTGCTCCGTTAAGTGGTTTCCTGAATTCAAGCAAACAGACTCAAAATTTAAAAATAGAGACAATAGAGAGGTGGATAGAATTTTAAAAATCGAGCGTTTAATCATTTCAAACATTCTCAAAGTAGATATGAATCTATTAAACCTCACTCCTATTAAATTTTGTTAATCACCGATAATCCTTTCAATCAAATCTCTTACACACCTTCACGTGAAATGTCATCGATCAATTTAAGATGTTAGATTTTATATTTAGTTTGATTAGAGATGAATCATTTCTCACATTTTAGTAATAACTACCAATTATCGCATATCCCAACCTATAACTAGTTCCATTTGTTATGTTACCAATAAATCTCGCGAATTGCGATCTGCGCAAATTGCACATCGCAATTTCTATGTGGTAATACAACTTGCTTTTAGTTATGTTCTGTGAAATGAAAAAAGCGCTTTAAGAAATCACGTTGATGCACTTTATCAGACACTTGGAGCTTTATGTTTATTGCTTATTGGTTCGTCGTGTCCTTTTAATCACAAACCTTACTGAATTGTTAAAAGTTTGATCTTTTTACAAGGTGCGATGCGATTTTTGTTTATAGCGATGTTTAAAGCATTTGAAATAAGAGTTTTATATAACTTAGGAAAGGGTTTAGCGCATATCACAACCTATATTCCTTAATATGTTTTAAGTTGTTTAAGCTCGTAAGCTATGTGATTTGTGATGCGTGCTAAGGAATGAAAGCGGAAAGCAAAATAAACTTTATTTCCTAAAGTTTTTTGACTTAGGCTAAAAATTAAACAAAATAAATTTCCTATTTATTTTTAAAGGGTTTCCATTTAGTAAAAATAAATGGGGTTGTTGTATAACACAACAATTGGTGATTCACTTGGGAGAACCAACTATCTCTGATTAACTTTTTTAAATTCTAAAAACTTATTTGAAATAAAAATAGTTGCAGGAATGAATTTTAATAAATAATGTCTCACTAAGCAACAAAATCTCTCTTAATTATAATTCATAATAATTTCTCTTTAAAAATAAAAGTATGAGTATCTATATCAATCTTTACTCAGTTCAAAAAGATAAAGTAGGTGGCTCTTTTAGATTAGCTTTATAAATATTTACTCTTTTATCACAAGTAGAGTCTCTATTCAAATAAGAAATTTAAGCTCTTGGAAGAGTTACCTTTTACCCAACAATGATTCATTGTCCCATTCAATCTTTCTTACAATTTCCAAAAATATATTCCAACTTTATACACTTGATATTTTTTGGAACTTGCTTTTCTATTTTGTAGATATTTTTTTATTGTATTTTTTTTTTATATTTAAAAGCCATTGTCTTGGCTTGGTAACCAAATATTGACAATGCCATTCACTAGTTGTAATTAAACTAATCAAGCTGGCTCTTGATGAGACCCCTTGTCCTTTTGATATAATATCAAGTCGTTACCTTGTTTTGGTAGGCAGTATTGATAATGCCAGTTCAACTATTTCCTTATGAACATGGTAAACAAGCTCGTGATGAGACTTATTATCTTTTAAGCTTTTCTAGTATATTTTTTTTTTGAATTTATTTCTAAAAATTGATAAGTTTTCTCAGATGGGGTGAATCATTGGTCCTTTTGAGGATTTTGGATGACAATTTTTTGAGTTTTAGAATACTTATCTATAAAAGAGTTTTTACTATGTTAAAGATTCTTTTCTTGACTGATAACAGAATAACGATGCTTTATAAAGATGAGAGTTCATTAGAGAATAAATAACTTCAGTGAAATTGCATCTTTCAGTGAAAATAAAATCTATTTGTCTTTCGAACCTTTCGATTGTTTCCTTAACATTTCTTATTTCTATAAGCAATAAATCAAAAATATCATCTGAGATGTTTATTTGAAAAGCCAAAAATAAATATTATGCAACATTTATTTTCCTAAGAAAAGAAAAGACAATAGTATATAGGGAATAGAAGGTGTTACCTCCTATGAAAAGAATTTCTTTAAATCCTTCTCGTTAACATGAAAAGAATCTCTTTTGCATGATAGATCTTGTAATAAAAATGTTGATGGGCCTATTTCTTCAATGATTTGAAATGGACTTAGCCAGAGTTTTTGAAATTTAGTGTGTTTACCTTTTCCTCATGCGCTTTGTCCCATTTCAATACTAGGTAACCAATTTGAATTTTTTTTGGAGTAACAGAAGTTGAATCAAGTGAAGCTTTTACTATATGTTGATTATGCGCATGAGTATATTTAGATTTTTCTCTTTCTTTTGCAAGTTTAAGAATTTGGAATTGTCTTACTTGTAGGGAGAAAGAAGGAGAACGGAATGATTTCCAACCCCTTGGATTTTATAGGGTTCCCGCTGGCCCCTACAACTGCGCCGAATAACTCAGTCTGCCTTCAGCTTTCCCCTGGCTCTCTACACCTAGATTAGCACGGACTGGCATAGGTTAACCTGCAATGGCAAGCCCTTCGGGGGGGGGGGCGCACAGTCTTCCCCCTCAAGTAATGAAAAACAAGCTCCTACGGAACCTTCAAAGGACTCTGCCTCGGATCAGAGGAATTCAGAGGCCAAGGACACCCTGATGCACGAATCGCAACAAGTCTCAACTGAAAAGAGCAGTGAAACACAGAAAGAAGAACATGGGCAAAAAGAAACACCCACAGTGACGTCAATCACCTGCAAACCAATTGCTGCTGAAAGGCCAAAAATCGAGCTTCCAAGCCACATAATCAATGGTCAAATCCAGTACGTGAGAGATCATGCCCTCATTGGTAAATTCATCGGATTCTGGCCTACTAAAAAAGCTCTGCAAGGATGGATTTCTGCCAAATGAAAACCGAAAGGGCATGTCACCCTTCAGCTTGGACCTAAGGGATTTTTCACTGAAATCTTCATATGCATTGAATATCGTAACAAGGTTCTGGATGAAGGACCTTACTTCTTTAACTCAGCTGGCTTATACCTAAGGGACTGGGTGGAAAGGTTCAACCCTGACAAAGAAGATTTCATTTGGGCACTGGTATGGATCAGGATGTACTCGCTCCCTTTGGAATACTGGGATGAAGAATCTTTAAAAGACATTGGCAAGGGGCTGGGGGAGTTCATAAAAATTGTGGAGGAAATGAAGATGTGTCGACACACCTCATATGCACGCATCTGTGTCTGCATGCGCCTAGACAAAGCCCTCCCAGACTCGGTAAGCCTCTATCATGATGATTTTGAATGGATCCATCCCTTAGATTTTGAACATGTACCCTTCCGCTGTCATAAATGTCACATTCATGGGCATCTCTTTAGGGATTTCCCACTCAATTTCAAGCCACAAGCCTCTGATCTCCTGGATAAATCTGCACCTGAAGGGTTTACTAAGGTCACCAGTAGAAGGAGGTCTCATAAGAAACCTACTATTGGGAAAAAATCCGACCTAGCTACCTCTTCCATTCCTTCCACTAGTAATAGCTTTGAAGTTCTAGCCACTGCTGTTGAAGACTCCCCTCAAGAAAACAAGATAGCCTCCCAAGCGGTCAAATTGACCTCATCCCCTCCTCTGCCTGATTCACCCCCCATTCCTCAGTCCATGGGGGATCAGCTTGGAAATCTGGAAGCTCAAATGAAAGACCTAGACTGGAAACTAAAGGGAATGGATGTAGACTGTATACCTAGTCAAACCTTAGCAGAAAGCAGTCAAGCACAACATATGGATGAAGAACCAGAAAGCATCTACTTGAGAGGGCTTGACATCTTTGAGCTCGAACAAGCCTTCCGGAGGAAAGAGTTTGACAGGATTCAAGAGCATCAGCTTGATATTCTGGAAGTTATCATATCCAGAACCTTTCAACAGAAAGAATTGGGAATACAACCAGGTAGTCAGTGGGATGGCAACCAATTTCCTAAAAACTCCAAGAAGCGAGGAAGAAAAATAGATCTACAAAGAACTATCACAGTGGGAAAAATCCTGGTTGACTCAGGCAGATATGATAATTTGACAAAGTACTACAAGCCTCTCCCAAATAGTGAATCATGAAACTCACTTCATGGAATCTAAGAGGGCTTAGCAGTCTCGGGAAACTCAGAATGATAAAAAACATGATAAAGCAGGAGCATTCTCAGATATTCTTCATGCAAAAAACAAAATGTAACAGCAGCACTCTTGGAAACATTCTCTCAAGAGCATGGCCTGGATGTCACTCAGTAGTTGTGGTCGCCTCGGGAGCCTCTGGAGGGTTGGCCATTGCCTGGAACACACAAGCCATCTCTCTCTCATATTTCCATGCTTCCCACCACATCATCCAAGCTACTTTCCACATCATAGAAACAAACATTCATGGACATCTTACTAATGTCTATTTCCCCTAGGAAGAGGGCAGTAAGATTGCACTTCTGGACACTATAGGAGCACTCAAATTCAACAAAATCCATCCCCTTTAGATCTTAGGAGGTGAATTTAATATGATCACCAAGCTGGAGGAAAAGCAGGGAGGCAAAGCCAAACTGGAGCAAGAGAGCGGCCACTTTAAATATTTCATACAAAGAAACATGCTAATAGATTTGCAATACTGTAATGGAATTCACACCTAGAGTAATCGCAGGGCAGGGCACAACACATAGCCTCCAAGCTAGACAGATTTCTCATTTCAGATAATGCAGGTCATCTGGGCAGAGACATCTCAACCTCTATTCTCCCTCTCTCCAGCTCAGACCATTGGCCGATTTCCCTTCAATGGCAAAGACCAGGTAACTCAACGCATCGTCCTTTTCACTTTGAAGCATTCTGGTTCAATCACCCCACTTTTAATGACCTCATCATCTCCATTTGGAAGAACTTCTTGCCGCTAGAAGGGTCCAAAATGTACCAGTTTCAACGAAAACTCAAATTCCTTAAAACCCAGATCAAGCACTGGAATCATACCACATTTGGCAATATATTTAAGGCACAACAGGATCTAAACAAATAAATGAGGGATATCCAACAATAAATCATCACAAAAGGTCACATGGAAAGGACAATGGAGCAAGAAAAGCAGCTACAAACTCAATTGGAGGAAAGATCAAAACAAGAAGAAATTCTATGGAGGCAGAAATCTAGAATCAGATGGCTGAAAGAGGGAGAAATAAACACCAAATTATTTCACAGAACTACAATTCAAAGACGAATAAACAATACAATCACTTTCATTAAGAATCAAGAGGGGGAAAGAGTGGAAAACCATGCAGAGATCGAGAAGGAGTTCATCAACCACTTCTAGGCAGTGCACCAAGAGCCTCTATTCGACAGACAGATGACCATAGAAAAAATCACACAAAACATTCCAAAGATAATCACAGAAGAGCACAACCAACTTCTTCTGCGCCCTGTCTCGACTTAGGAGGTGGATTTGGTCATGAAGCAACTCAAGGAAGGTAAAGCTCCAGGTCCGGATGGCTTCACTACTACATTCTTTCACAAATTTTGGGATCTTATCAAAGAGGAGGTTTGGATGGTGGTGGAGGAATCAGGTTCTATGCACTGGCTTCTCCCCTCTTTGAATGCAATTTTCATTTCTCTAATTCCAAAATAAGAAAATACCAACACGCCAGACAAATTCCGCCCAATCGCCTTATGCAATGTCATCTACAAAGTTATTTCTAAAGTCATTGCCAACAGACTGAAACCGCTTCTGCCCTTGCTTATCTCTCCAGAACAATCCGGATACGTGGAAGGTAGGAAAATACTGGATGACATTATCCTCACTCACGAGATCATACACTCCCTCAAGCACATCAAACAGGCATGTATGATTCTCAAGATTGATCTTTCTAAATATTTTGATAAGTTAAGCTGGACTTACATTCAAAAAATGTTATCTGCTTTCGGTTTCTCCCCAACTTGGGTTTGCTGGGTCTCGAGCCTTATCTCCTCCTATTTCTTCTCTATCCTTATTAATGGAATTCCCTCTCGACCCTTCATCCCCACTCGCGGTATCAGACAAGGGGACCCCCTGTCTCCATTCCTGTTTTAATGGCGGAAGGCCTGGGTCGTCATCTTAAAAATGCCCTTAGATCCCATCAGCTCCGAGGCCTCTCTATCCACAACTCCGCTGCCCTAACCCACCAACAGTTTGTGGATGACAACATGTTGTTTGGATACCCTTTAGTTCATGAAGCCTCCCAATTTAAATCCCTTTTGGATGACTTCTCGGTTACCTCGGGAGAGAGCATTAACACTGTTAAATCCCATATTTTCTTCTTTCACACCCCTCCAATCACTCAATTTTCTATTGCCCACATTCTTGGCTTTTCCATTGCCACTCTCCCTTCCAACTACCTGGGCGCTCCCTTAATTGACTCTGCTATAAAGCATGCCTCCTGGCAAGGGCTCCTTGAAAAAATTGAAGCACGTCTCTTTTCATGGACTCACAGAACTCTGAACATAGCAAGAAGATTGGTCCTAATCAAAGCGGTGCTACAAGATATGCCTCTTTATCTTTTCTCAATTCTGGCAGCACCAAAATGGGTCCTCAAAAAAATTAAAGCCCTGTAGTGCAATTTCCTATGGGGATCCAAAGGTACTAATCGTAAATGGGCTTTGGTTAAATGGTCAACAGTCTGTAAGCCAAAGGAACAAGGAGGAATAAGATTGTGTGATCCTACTCACAACAATGCCATTATGAGTGCCAAGATTTGGTGGAATTGGCTCAAGGCACCCAATAAGCCATGGGCTATTATCTGGATAGAAAAGTATGCCAACCAAAGACCACAGGAAGAACTCATAAGATTCACACCAACGGAGAAAGGCTCACTCATATGGAATGCGGCTAAAAAACACTATATGCTTATACAACAACATAGCTTCTCGGAAATAAGGGATGGAAGCATCGCTAGATTCTAGACTGATTCCTGGGACCAATTCCCAAAACTCACCAACATTTACAGACCGCCTCCTAGTCTGGACTGGGATTTGCAGCAATTGGAAACAGTTCAGCAACAATGGATAGTTAGTACAGCACAGGGATACAGACAGTGGAAACAGGCTGAAAGGCTGATAAGGAATTTTGATGAGCAGACTTTGGAAGCCTTAAACTCAAAACTTAAAATTCGATGCATCAGAACATCAGACAGCAGAGACATTCTAAGATGGGGATACTCCCCAAAGGGCTCCTTCTCTACCAAGGAAGCTTACAAAATAATATGCAACGATCTAATGCCCAGAGATCCTTTGTGGAGCAGAATTTGGATTTCGGGGGTATGGCCTAAAGTCTCCTTATTTCTATGGCTCTTTGGCAATCAAAGAATCCTCACTTGGGAAAACTTAAGGAAAATAAGCTTTCATGGCCCCTCAATCTGTCCCAATTGCAGTTCTCATGAGGAAAATCTGCAACATCTCCTTAATTCCTGCTCTCTGGCTAATCAATTGTGGGAGAAAGCTAGTTTTTCTATGCCAAAAAAATTGTAGAATATTTGAAGATATTATCAGTTCCATACGCAACTAGCATCAGACTCCATACAAAAGCGAATTACTAAACCAACTTTGGAGAATAATCCCAGGCCTCCTCCTATGGACAATCTGGAAAGAATGAAATAAACACATTTTCAAGGATCAAAAAACTCCTCTAGACATCATCTGGAGGAGCTTCTATCTCAATCTCACAGAAACCTTGGCTCTGAAATCTTGGTACACAGAAGACTACCCAACTCTGGCCAATGAAAAGGCCATCTTGGAAAATTGGGGCATTCAGCTCCATCAAGGAAAGCAAGTTCACAAAGCTCCTAGAACCTCCGACAACGCCACGAAATCATGGATCCCTCCTCCTCAGAGCACCTTCAAACTCAGCTTCGATGGTGCTTCTAAAGGGAATCCAAGCAAAGCAGGATTTAGAGGCATCTTCAGAGATCATAAAGGCAATCCTATCGTAATTTACCTAGGAAATTTTGGATGGGACACGAACAATTCGGCTGAGCTGGAAGGTCTATGGCAGGGTCTTCTCCTCTCCCAACTACATGGGCTACACCCACTAGAGATTAAAGGGGACTCCCAAATTCTCATTAATATGGCCACTCAGCTCCTAAATGGGGCTCATGCACACAAAATTGCCAATAGTTGAAGACTTGAGGCATGTTTGGAGGCTATAGAATGGTGGCTCCACAACAAACGAGCACTCCTCTTCAAGCACATCAGACGGGAAGGTAAAAAAGTCACTGATCTACTTGCCAACTTGGGAGTGGACAATGAGCAAAATCTTCTCACAGGTACTCTCGACATAATTCAGAATCATGATAAAAAATAGGAATGTAAAAAAATGGTCCAGAGTGAAGCAGAGTTCCTGGATGCAGGTGCAGAGGACAGAGCATAAGGTGATGGGATGGGGGTGCGGAATGGCTGGGAGACACCTGCCCACCCACAAGGCGGTTGACACTCGGTATTTAACATTGGGTGCTCTCTATTTAATGGCATTTACTCTTAGTGCTGGTTACAATCCCAACTCCGCTCCTCGATACGATCTCACGTGTGGCGATATGGCTCGGCCTTCGGCTCATATTAATGGAGGTTTATTGCAGGGGGTCTATCGATGCATGTTCGTCTGGATAGATATAATGGAGAGCTGCTCTGGTTCGGCTAGCGCTCCCCTGCTAGTTAATCAATGGTGCACCCCAGATGCAGGGCTCCCAAATGTGCGCACGACTACTGGCAAGCGAAGCAGGCTGAATTGTTGTCTAGATTTTGGGGATAATCTCCAATTCTCTCATTCTGGATTCTTTATGCTAGCTTCTGTCTCCCAACAATTTCATTTGCCTCAGTCCTCTGTCAGTCCTGTGCTTCCTTTGCTTCTTGGTCCCTCTGTCACAACTGAGAAAATGCCCCGCCTTCGGCAAAGGATGAGGTGCCAAAGAGGCACCACTAGATGCCAGCCTCGACGTTCTCCCTCCCCCTCCAACACCTCCTCAGATTTATCCTCTCATTCGGATAACCAAACCAAAATTCAGAGAGGTCGCCTGCTCCGCTCGAGTCATCGCCTGGGCTCCCCTAATCCTCCAATTCTCCTTGCACAGACCCATACCACACACTTCTCCTTCAATTGTTCACTCAATCGCCCTCGGGTCACTGCCTCCATCACTGTTGTATTCCATGAAAAGCCTCAGGAGGATGCTCCCAGTTCGTGCTCGGTGAGTCTGTGCAACACTGAGGCCCAGACCTCGGGTCCGATTGTAGGGTCGATGCACCCAACGAGCAAGGATTTGCAGGGTCAAACGAGCAAGGATTTGCAGGGTCCGGCGAGCAAGTATTTGTAGGGTCAGGCAAGCAGGATTCAGGATGTGGACATGGTGCAAGGCGACACTAGGCAAGTGAGCGAGGTGCAGGTGGCTCCACCACCCTCCAGGCGGGTGGTCACTTCCATTGCGGACCTGTACAAGCATTACGGGGAACCGGATGAGCTCTAGTGCAGAGTCATGGAAGAGCCACCTGATGAGTAGTACCCCCTTCTCAGTTTGGTTTTCCTGTTCAGTTTCAGCCCTTACTCTCAGGCTTGTTTTTGAGTTTTTTGTAGTTTCAGTTCATATATCAGTTTTTGCTAGCTGCGGTTTCCAAAAACAAAACTATATGGCTTCCCTGCGTGGGAATTATCTAGAATATTGTTCAAGGCTAGTTTCCCTCTTGATGGGCAGTATTTTTCACTGGTTTTTTTGTTAATATTTCCACAACACTGGGCAAAGATCAGGCTTTGGCCTGATGTACATTACTACCTCTGTTAATAGAATACCTTAACTTAGAAAAAAAAAAGGAGAAAGAAGGAGATTCATCAATAAATTGAACTAAGGCTAGAGAAGGAATAACTACATTGGTAGGAAGAAATTTTTTTTTTCCATAAACAAGATTGAATGGAGAAGTGCCAATAGAAGCTTTCTGAGTTATTCGGTCTGCCCAAAGAGAAAATATTAATGACTTATGCCAATTTCTTTGGTTTTGATCAACAGTTCGTTTGGTGATTCTAATAAGGTTTTTATTTTTGGATTCTGCTAACCCATTTACTTGCAGATAATAAGTTGCAGAATACTTAAGTTTAAATCCTCTTTTAATTGCAAATTCTATTATGGCAGTTCCTAAGAAATAATATGCATTATAGAACATTAAAGCAGTAGGTAAACCAAACCTAGTTATGATAAATTGGTCAATGAAATCAATAATATTGTCAAAGTTGGCTACTTTAAATGGAATTTCTTCCACCCATTTAGTAAAATAATATGTACATGTGAGAATATATTTATGCAGTTTGGAAGAGTTAGGGACGATCTCACCAATTATATCTAATCCCCGTTGTTCAAATGGTTGTTCGATATTAACTGACGGTAATGGGAAAGCTGGTTTCATTTGTCTTCCAGATGAACTTTGACAAACTTTGCACTTTATTTCATATTCATCAGCGACTTTGAAAAGTGTAGGCCAATAGTAACCTGTATGCAGGATTTTGTGTGCTATTGTATTTCCTCCAAAATGTCCTCTAGCTGTTCCATCATGGAGCTCCTCCAAGAGTTTCTCTTCTTTTGTTTTCTCTAAGCATCTTAATAGCACAAAATAAAATTTTCTTCTAAACAATACATCATTGATTAATTCATATTGCTTGGCCTTTAATCTCAAAGCATGTTTTGTTTTATAACTGAGTTGGGTTGGGGCATATCCATTTTTCAAATAAAATTTGAGATCAACGTATTGAGATTTCACATCATTGAGGCTTACCTCTGATATTTGTACATTATTACCTGAATCTTCTTCTAATGATAAATAGGATGCTCTTGTTAGCATTCTGCAAAAACCTTGACCTTTAACAATTTTAGAGGGTCTAATTTCTACATCATAGTCTTGTAAAGCAGTAACCCACTTAGTCCTTTTATCTCCTAATTCCCTTTGCATTAATATATGTCTCACTGTAGAGAATCGAACTATTATTTTGGTGTGAGTTTTTAGGAGAAATGGTGTAAAATGATTTATGGCCTTAAAGAAAACAAACGATTGTTCCTCAACAGATGAATAATTTAGTTCTGCACCTTGCAAATTGGGACTCAAAAATGATATTGGTGGTTCAGTTTGTTGGTCATTAAGCTGTGTTAAAACAACAATGTACGATGTATCTGATGAAAAAATATATAAAGTAAAAGGATTAAGAAAATTGGGGTTAGTTAGGAATGGAGCATTGATAACGGATTGTTTGATCAAATCAAATGCTTCTCTTTCATTATGTCCCCATTTAAAGACTTAATTTTTCTTAATAATGGTTTGCAATGGAAAAAATATTTACGAAAATTTAGGGACAAACCTTTTTACAAAATTTATTTGTCCAAGAAACAGTTGCATAGATTTTTTGTTATGAGGGAAAGGAATTCTTTTAATTTCTTCAATTATTTCAAGATCAATATAGATACCTTTCTTTGACATAATGAATCCTAAATTTTTTCTTTCATCTAAAGCAAAAAATGACTTATTTGGTTTTAATGAAATCCCATACCATTTACATCACTCAAAGACTTGCTTTAAGTCTTTCACATGATTGGTTGCTTGTTTATAAAATACTGTAATGTCCTCTAAGTAAATAACCACTGATTTATTGATGAGCCCCCTAAAATCTGTGTCCATAGCTCTCTAAAAAGTGGCACCTGCATTAATGAACCCAAATGGCATATTTTGATAGGCGTAAGTTCCCCACTTAGTTCTGAATATCATTTTTAATCTGTCATATGGATGTACAATAATTTGGTTATATCCCGAAAATCCATCTAGAAAATACATAAGTTCAGAACCAACTACTATTTGCAGTACTTGTTCCATGGTTGGTAATGGAAAGTTGTCCTTTTGACATGCTTTGTTTAAATTCCTAAAATCAATACAAATCCTAATATCACCATTTTTCTTCCTGGCGGGAACCAAATTTGATACCCATTTAGAATGTCTAACTGGAAAGATGATATTTTCCTTGAGTTTGTTCAGTTCTGTTTTGATTTGATTTTTAAGATTGGGGTGAATTTTCCTCAATTTTTGATGTATAGGTTTCTCATTTGAAATAATAGGAATAGCGTGTTGAATCACAGAAGTGTCATATGTTTTAAGATTAGTGTAATCCCAAGCAAAAAAACTTTTGTAAATTCTTAATAACTTGATAAATGATAATCTTTCGTTGGAAGATAGACCAAGACCTAAATTGACATTTTCAAGTTTATCATCAGTTCCAAGATTTACTAACTCAAATCTTAAGGTAGAACTTTGATTTTTTGAGTTACTAAGTCTTTTAAACCTATCTTTAAAATCATAAAGGTATTCTAACTTGACAACTCACTTAGGAATTGGATTTTCATCTTACTCTTCCTTTATTTGAATGTCATGTTCATTTTCATCCAAAATTTGATTATCATAAGATCCTTCAGATATTAGGAAATCTATGATATATGAATCATTATTAAATAATCTCCAATTGGTAATATTGTCAGGAACAGATGGCCTAAAGATTAATTCAATGTAAAATCTATAGGGACTAAATTCTTGAGATGGAATTAATTTTGATGCTACATTGGCCAGTAAATCTGCACTAGCATTCTGTATTCTAGGCATGAAAGAAATATTGAAGGCTAAGAAATGAATGGTCAATTATTGGACTAATGATTGGTAATACTTTAAATGTCCAGAATTACAATGAATGGTATTTATTACCTGTTTAACAATGATCTCCAAATCTCCTAGGAATTTTAGATATTTGATGTCGAGATCAATTGCTTTGTACAAACCTTGGACTAATGCTTCATACTCAGCTATATTGTTTTTGCAATCGAATTCAAGTTTGCAGGCTAACATGGTTTTTTCTCCTTTTAGGCTTATTAAAATACATCTAGCTCCTACACCATCTTCAAAATTAGATTGGTCAAAATAAAGAGTCTAAAATAAAGAATTAACTACTGTTTTATCTACAAAATTTTTACATTTCGAAGTATCTGTCCGGGAAAAATTCTCGATCTAAGAGATAACTGCATTATCGAAAAAGGGTGATGGTTGAGCGTTAAAATTTCCCTTCTTCCAAGTAATTTCCAATATTATTATTATTGAATGCTGCTGGCTCATTTATTCCATCAAGATCAATAACTGTATGCTTCATGAACTTTTCACGGTCTACTCGGATTTGATTTGGCTTTCCATTGTATGGTAGCCACATATGTGACCAGTTTGTTGCAAAATATCCTTGAAGTTTTTTAGAACAGTCTCCGCTTAACACTAAACCGTAAAAGTTAGGAATATCAGCCATTAATATATTGATTATATGAGCAACCTTGGGGTTTGATGACAATCTGATAGAAAAAAAAATTATTTCCCCCACAAACTCTACTTTAGTTCTATCAAGTTGTATTATATGAACAAGAGAACTCTGAGGAGTTATGTTCAAATTAGCATAGAAATATTTTGGTATTATATTAGAGGAAGCCCCTGAGTCTATTAAAACATTATGGAAATTTTTATTATATATCTCATAGGTTAAGAGAAATGGAGGAGTATGAGAGATGGATTGATCACCTATCATAGTAAAATATGTAGGATCTATTTTAGTTGAAGGAGAAGGTGGTCTACCCATTTGATTAGCAGCTTGGACTACTACTGGAGCAGGTAGGGCCGAAGTAGGAACCACATTTAAATCTCTAAGTAAGATTTTTTGTTGCTTCTTTAAATTAGTAAGTTCATGAATTGAAATGTTGGCCCTGGTCTTTTTCATATCCTCAACTAGATTATACTCAATAGTGTCAGAGACTACCATTTTCTTTGATGTAGGTGGAGTATTTGAAGTAACAATGTTTGTTTGTGTAGCCTTATAAGTAGAATTTTTACTTACTATTTACCCTTAACAAGAGTTGAATTCTTCAGTTGTTGAATTGGTTACATTGCTTCAGTAGTCTTTTTTCTCCTTGTACTCACAGGTAAAGCTTCCTGTTGTTCCTCATTTGGTAGGATGAAATCCCACTGATCCAGGTGGATATTGGTGGCCATCCGCCTATTCCACTTCGGGCCCCACCATTTCCTCTTTTAGTTTTTCAGTTTCGGCACGACTTACTATTTTTAGCAGTTTTTCGGGTCCTGAACTTCCGGAGCCGTTTTGAGGCCCTAAACGACGTTTTTTGGGAAAACCGAGAGCAACATAGGTCCATGGAATGATGTTGCGACCGATGTTGCTCACATCAAAAGTTTTAGTCCTGAGATAGATATTTCCAACAAGGTATGGTGTGCGTCAAACAAAGATCCTATGCCACAGTTACGTCCTCAGGAAGTTAAAACACCAATTTACCCAAACAGGGCCCATAGTTTTGGCGCTTCATCTCCTAGGGATAGGGTCTTGGATGTTTATGGTTTTCCATTGTTTCTAAATAATAAATAGGCCCTCGAGCCTCATTGTAACATAGTTTAGAGGCCTGTATCCACCACATCTCTTCTCAGAGATAAGCTACCAGCACCCTAGCTAGTTTATTTCCATTCTGTCTGTAAGAAAATTTCAGTTCTTTGATATTAATGAAATGAAGTGTTATTTCCGTTGCATCTTTGTATTTATGGTTATATGTGTATTTTGTTGCGTTACTGCATAAATACAAATTAGTGGTATCAGATCGGTCTTCATTTTCTCGATCCTTATTTGAATGTCCTCAACGAGGTCGGAGTATAAGGAGTTAGGGCTTGATTTGGTGGAACCGTTGCAAGATTAGCCTCACAAACCCCGACGACTGTCCATGGGGGACAAAAAGAAAGATGAGGGAGCAGGGGATCCTATAAAAATATTGCTCAAGGAGACCCTCTAAAAACAAATGAATGCGATGATGGATAACTTTGCCCAGATCCTTCAACGACTACCCATCGACGGCGCATCTACATCCAATAGCCACTCTAGAGGTGCGACTCCCTTTAAGGTACAAGTAAACTTTGACATTCCTATATTTGAGGGTAAAATAGATGCAGATGTCATAGATAAATGTTTTAATCTATTAGAATGATATTTCTCGGTTCATGACTTTTCCGACCAGGAGAAGATTATTTTTGCACTCCTCAAAGCTACCCCCCATGTCAAGGACTGGTGGGAAACCTACTGTGAGAAAAAGGATGAGACAAAACCCTCTCTATTCTCAGCTGTACCCACTTGGAATTATTTCTAATATGCCATCAAGGAACAATACTATCCCATGGGGAGCTATGAGGACAAGTACATACAATGGACCACACTACGACAATAAAGGGATCAAGATGTGCATGAGCTGACGAATCTGTTCCATACCCTGCACACAAAGTTGGGTATCAAAGATTCGGAGAAAAATTTGGTGCTAAAGTATCACCGTTGTCTACACATATACATTCAAGAGGAAATGGAGTTCCTTGACATCTCCTCGCTTGGTATGACATACCGATATGCTGCAAAGAATGAGCAGAAATTAAAACCGAAGAAGCGAGACTTTGGATCTGCGAATCAATAACAAGGGAAAGGTGTCCCTAAACTGTAGAAAAAAGGAAGAAGCTAAGGCATGCTAGCCCAAGAAAACCTGTCAAAGCCACAAGCAAATAATAACACCGCGAAGCCAAAGAAGGACATAGGAAAGTGGTGTGAGTTCCATAAGAGCTCCACTCACAACACAAGTGAGTGTTGGGCCAAGCAGTCACTAGTGGTCGAGATGAGGGCTTCTGAGTTAGATGCATTCTCTAACTATGAATCAGAACCTGATAAGGGAAATGACAAAGGGAGACAGATTATTGATGCAGAGCTAATGCCATTGTTGCCACTGCGAAGATCCAAAAGGAGGAACCGAAATATCTAGAGGAGGAGGAGCATCTCTTACACTCCCAGATGTGGGTAAAGGGTTCCCCACTACAGTTCATTGTCAACAATGGGAGAAAAAATAACTTCATTTCAGCAGAAACCATGAAGCGGTTGGCCTTTCCGACCACAACACATCCATAGCCATACACCATCGGGTGGCTTCATTAAGGAAAAGATCTATGCGTCAGCTAGCAGTGCCGCCTTCCCTATAACATCAAGCCCTTCATGGATGAGGTATTATGTGAAATTGCACCAGTTGATGTTTATGATGTATTATTAGGCCAACCATACTTGTGGAAGATATGTGTTGTGTATGAGTCCCAACCTCACACTATTATTGTTACTTAGGGAAATAAGCTATACAAGATACCAGAGGTACCATCACCTGTGGGTATCTCTTTGGTTACTACAAAAAAAATGCAATAAGCTCATTTCCCAAACTAAGAAATTTGTTTTCCTGATGATCCAACCTCAGGGCAAGAAGAAGACTATGGCCACGACCTCTAGACATGGCTCCTCTGCACGACAACAACAAATGGAAAAGGTTGTGGATGAGTACATGGAAATCTTCACCTCACCCATAGGGGTTCCTTTACACTGTCAGGTCAAGCACCCCATTGATCTGACCCCAGGTGTGCCGCTACCCAATGGACCAATCTATCGGCACACTGTTCTGGAGAACGATGAAATCAAGAGGCAGATTCAGGAGCTGCTGCAGAAAGGTCACATACAACCAAGTTCATTGCCCTATGGGAGCCCAATCATGTTGGTACAGAAGAAGGATGGGACTTGGAGACTCTGTATTGACTATCAGGCGCTGAACAAGATCACTGTCTGGAATACGCACCCGATCCCACGGATTGATGACCTTCTGGACCAACTTAGCGGGGCGAAATATTTCAGCAAGATCGACTTGAATTCTGAATATCACCAGGTACCAATCGAACCCTCCGATGTGTGGAAGATTGCCTTCAAATCCAAGGAGGGCCTTTTCGAATGGTTGGTCATGCATTTTAGGTTGAAAAATGCTCCTGCAACCTTCATGAGGTTGATGGACAACATATTGCGACCATTCACCAACTCATTTGTAGTGGTGTACTTGGATGACATTCTGATCTTCAGCCAGACTTGGGAAGAGCACCTCCACCACATACGACAAGTCCTCCAAACACTGCGAAAACACAAGTTGTGTGCCAATTTGGAGAAGTGCACTTTTGGCATGACCCAAGTTCAATATCTGGGATACATTATTGATGAAAGGGGGTGCATTTGGATCCAACCAAGATCCAATTCATTCAGGATTGGCCAACCCCAACCACTCTATATAGCTTCGCAACTTTCTAGGTCCTGCTAATTTCTACCATAGGTTTGTGTTGGGATTCTCTCATATCACTTGGCCCTTGAGTCAATTCACCAAGGGAGGAGCGAAAGCAAAATTATTTTGGTCGGAATCTCAACATAAGGCATTCACATAATTGAAACATCGCCTCTATTCTACCCCTGTTCTCATAGTACCAGACTTGCAACAACCATTTGAGATCGAGACAGATGCCTTTGAATATGATATTGGGGCAGTTCTTACTCAACAAGGGCATCCAGTGGTATATCATAGTGAGACATTGTCCGACACAGTTCGCAAGTATCCCACTTATAAAAAAGAAATGTATTCGATTGTGCAGGCTTGCCGGCAATGGAAGCATTACAGTTTAGGGAAGGAAATAATCATCCACACAGACCACCGGCCCTTGCAGTTAATACTGACACTACGAAAGTTGCAAAATGATTGCCATTAGAAGTGGTCCACATATCTGCAACACTTTCATTTGAACATAAAGTACAAGAAGGGTAGCACCAATAATGTTGCAAACTGCCTCAGCTGACCACTGATCATGGCACTAACCACCATTCTCAACTTTTGTGGGCACGAGAATTTTGATTGGTCACTTCTCTACGAGAGCGATCCAGAATTTAGCCACACATACAAGGCACTCTTAGGGGGTACACAAGTGGGGGTACACAAGTTCCAAATTTTCACCTCCAAGACGCACTGTTATGTCATCTGGGACACCTTTGTGTTCCTTCAAGTAAGCGTGCCAAGATGATATGGGAAGCACACTACTGTTGAGTCGTTGGGCATTTCAGGGTCGAGAAAACAATGGTAGTACTGCAGAATTATTTCTATTGGCCGAACCTTCGACAGGATGTCGGGAAGTACATCAAATCCTGGAATGCTTGCGCCATTGCCAAATCGACCATCAAGAAGCAAGGCATCTATAATCCGATACCTACCCCTATTCTACCTTGGGAAACCATCTCCATGGATTACATGTCAAGCTTTCCTTCTACTAAGCATGGAAACGACTTTGTTTTCGTCGTCATCGACAAATTCTCGAAGATGGCAATTATGGTAGCCTGCTAGAAGAATATCATAGCGGAAGTCACTGCTAAACTCTTCTTTGAATGAGTGTGGGTGCACTTTGGGATCCCACAGTCTATCATATCAGATTGAGATAGTAGGTTCCTCAACACATTTTGGTCCAACCTTCGGTCAATGCTGGACACCAAGCTCACTAAGTCCACAGCTTTCCATCCCCAAATTGATGGCCACACAAAGGTTGACAACAGGATGATTGTACACATTCTGCGCATGTAAAATTAAAATAATCCACACACATGGGATGATAGCCTCCCCTATGTACAAAACAGTTATAACCGGTCTCTCCATAGCTCAACCGACCACAGCCCCTTTCAAGTGGGCTTGGGATTCTAGCCATTGTGTCCCATTGATGTAGCCATGCCAATTGTGGCTACTCAGGCCGATTCGGTTCATATCCAGTTTGAAGCTGACAAAGTGAAAAAATTCATCGAGCACATTCAACACATCCTCCAATAGGTTCATGACATATTGGATAGAGCCAATGCTAAGTACAAGCAATGACATGACCAACATCGGGTGCCACACAACTTCAAGGTGGGCAACAAAGTGTGGCTACATTTTTAGAAGGAGCGCCTCACTGGACCCCACCACAAGATTCGCCTGCTCCGATATGGACCGTACACAATCACCAAGGCTATAGGGAACAATGCCTTCGAGCTTAGTATTCCACCATTCCTTGGTCTACACCTAGTATTCAATGTGGACCGCCTTTGTCCCGACTTCCCACCTCTACTAGACACCTCTGACATTGCAGAACAACTCACACCAATAGAGTTAAACCCAGACTACATGGAACATGCCATCATAGATTTTATCATGGACATTAAAATCAAGAACACTCGCCAACAAAAGGTCCAACTATATCGGGTTGTCAAATCTGGCCAACTCCTGCATGAAGGCAAGTGGTTCACCAGGGATCAAGTTCAGCAGAAGTTTCCTCATCTCATGGAGGAACTCAATGCAATGGGGAACATTTATTCCTAAGGGGGGATGAATGATCTAGGTGGATATTGGTGGCCACCCACCTATTCCACTTTGGGCCCCACCATTTTCTCTTTCAATTTTTCAGTTTCGGCACGAATTACTATTTTTAGCAGTTTTTCGGGTCCTGAACTTTCGGAGCCATTTTGAGGCCCTAAACAACTTTTTTTGGGAAAACTGGGAGCAACATTGGTCCATGGATTGATGTTTCTAACATAAAGAGTTATAGTCCTCAGATAGATCTTTCTAACAAGGTATGGTGTGCATCAAACAGAGATCGTATGCCAAAGCTACGTCCCTGGGAAGTTGAAATACCAATTTATCCAAACGGGGTCCATAGTTTTGGCGCTTCATCTCCTAGGGTTAGGGTTTTGGATGTTTAGGGTTTTACATTGTTTATAAATAATAAATAGGCCCTTTAGCATCATTGTAACACAATTCAGAGTCCTATAGCCCCCAAATCTCTTCTCAGAGATAAGCTACCATCGCCCTAGCTAGTTCATTTCCATTCTGTCTATAAACAAATTTCAGTTCTTTGATATTAATGAAATGAAGTGTTATTTCCACTGCATCTTTGTATTTATGGTTATATTTGTATTTTGTTTCTTTCTTGCATAAATCTAGATCACCCACATTCCTTTTAATTCAACTTCTTCTTCTTCATTTTCTTCTTCCTCTGTTTGCTCTTCATCTGTATCTTGATCAGACTTAGCATTAGATATGATATTCGGTGGTTGAGAGTTGGATGACTGACCTTCTTAAAATTTCTGAAAGTCTTCTTTGAACTTGGATTTTTGGCAACTTGTTTCTTGATATCTTCCATCTCATTTTTCATAGTATTTAAAACTTTCTGAAGACCTTCTACATAAAAAGGTCTTTAGATGGCTTCTTTTTTGAATCATCTTTTAAGGATACTTTCTTTGATTTCCTACCTTCTTGGGAATTCTTATTCTCAAGAGAAGTTATGCGTTTATATACAGATAAATATTCCTTCATGCTTTCTGTGAGTGTAGTTAGATTTTCTCTATCAACAAAAATGGCTATATTGGATGGAAGGGATGAAATATACCACTCAATCTGAACTTCTGCACTAGAAACTTATGTAGTAGGAATTTTATTGAGAAATTTATTAAATCTTGAATTAAAATATTTTATTTTCTCTCCCACTTTAGCTTTTAGATTTGATAAATCATTGATGAGTGTTGCAGTGGTCCTGTCATCCCCAAACTTAGCTAGAATTTGTTCTTCGAACATATTCCAGGTAGTTATAGAACATGCATGCAATGAAAAATACTAGGATCCTACAGATCCTGTGAGGGTATATGGAAATAATATTACAACATAATCCTCTTCAAATACCTCTTTTAAATTGATGTCTAACATATACTTATGGATGTTTTATTCTGCTAGAAGACCAACATCAGGATTAAATTCAGGTGATTTTGGAAGAGCATGAAGAGGAGTGGGCATATTTACAACCCCTGGAGTATTCCATGGTCATACATTTGGTGGTGTTACTTGGCCTGCCATTGGACCTTTGGAGGATGTGATGGGTTGAGTTTGAGTTGAATAAGAGGCAGGTTGAGTGCTAGAACTAGTTGAAGAGATAATAGTTTGAGTACTGGAACTAGTTAAAGTAACATTAATTCTAAGAATATAAGTTGTGGAAGTGAGTGGAGGCAATGGAGTTGAATGGGGTGGATTATTGGATAAATTTTTTTAGTCAATTTAGTGTTCCTAAATTTCTTTCATTAATTATCAACCAGGGTTAGTAAACTGGGGAAGTGTGATGCACCATATGTACTTAAGCAATCTATTTCTTACTTCATTGTGTTTGTATTTTTATATTGTTTTTAAGAGGTTTTGTTCTTTAATTTCTTGAGATGAATAACCTAGAATTATGAAAAAGATTTAAGTTAATATAATTCAATTTGAGAAGAAAGAAAATGAAGTGTACTAAAACTAATCTAATTTTCATAAAATCAAAACCTAAAGCTAAGAGCTAGTTTAAGACCTATATTTGAAAATCAGAGCATTTATCTATTTGATTGGTTAATCCTAATCCATGGATCTACTTTAGCATGCTAAGGCTATAGAACATAAAACAAAGAATGCAAATGAAAGCATCTAAGATGTGTCTAGCTACTCCAATTATTCAACTGGAAAGAGTGAATTTTTTTAAAGTAATGTTTGAATAAGCTAATTACATCTGTTTTAAACTAAAGCACTAGGAAAGCTCTGTAAATAACCCAAAATTTGCATTACATTTAATCATTCAACCATCCTCTCTTAATATGTTCAAATGAGTTTCCTTGTGGAGTGGTTTTTATAAATATTATTGTTTGCAGTCAAATGAGGGTCTTGAAAGTAAAAAAATGCAAGGACTAACTAAGATCAACCAGATGTATTATTGAATTATCAGTATCACTCAATTTTGAAGCTTTTAATCTCTTGAAGTGTCTTTGGAGAAATCAACTACGCTCCTGGTTATTAGCAAGCAAATGACAAGAAAGAAATTCAACTACTGCACATATGAAACATGTAACCATTATTATAGATTTGGTACATTGGAAATGGTCTTTTTATGAATATCAATTTGATACAGCAGTTGGCAATTCTACTTTATGAAAATAAAAAGGCAAGACAGTAAGCTAAACAACCATGGTTTCCAGCATTTCAATATTTATTCCAATATGGAAAACATAATTTCTATCTTCTTGAAACATTTTGGAAGACAAGTCTGCATAGTTGCAATCTATTTTTAAACTATTTGAAAACTGGAAATGAAGCATAAATAGAAATTACTAAAAATAATGAAAGAAATCTAACTAGAAAGCATATAACAACCTCCTTTAGAAGTAAGGGCCCTCTACTACTAAGTTGGTTGACTCCTAGCTTGTCAAAAGTGCAATTAAACCAGCATTTGATAATTGAACTTCTTTATTGATAAAATCACAACTCTACATCCCATTCCATCTCAAGTCTTGTTACAAAACATTCTACAATTATTTCTCTTCTTCTCCCATTTTTCACCTATTTTCCACATCCTTGATAGGAGAAAGCTTCTCCTATTTATACAAAAATATGAGAAGTTATCTTATTAATGAGATTCCATGAATCTCTCCCTCTATCTCTAGAGTTGCGATCAAAATAGGAAATGATAAGACACATGTTTTTTTAGAGTTTCAATACAAATAAGAAATGAGACACATATCTTCTTAGAGTTTCAATACAAAAAGGAAATGAGACACATATCCTCATGATCCCATGATCTTCTCCACTCAAATTCGAATTTGGTTTTTGGAGACCACATAAAGGTCTTTTAGAAGCTTTCTTTTGACCTACACATGGAATCAATCTCATCCCACTTGTTAGGTATAAGCATATGCACATTATTTTCTAAATTTTAACCACAAATTCACTTAAAAATGCTAAGAATTAATAAAGTTTGGAAAAACATAATTGTAACCCAATAGTGGTAATGGTAAGGTAAATGTAATGAAATGGAGGCGGAGTGAAGCTAATAATATGGAAATATAAGTGAAAATGTATTGGAAGTGAATGACAATTTCAAGGTTCAACATACTCCCCAACTGAAACTATTGCATGTCCTCATGCAATCTATTACATTAATTCTTTTTTATCCTTGAGCTTTGGCTTAAATTTGCGTGATATCATTTTATAACTTTATACTTCTACAAAGTGTTTTACTTGAATTGCAACATGGTTTTCTCTTGTGTTACAACCATATATTGTTGTTGCATTCATTTTCGACCTTTGATCTTTGCATAATGATAATTCGATTTTTATTGCAAAGTATATCTTTATTGGATTGCATCATAGTTGGTTCTTGTGTGACAACCATGATTGTGTTTGTATCCAATTATCTTTTGAGTACTTTTGAAAAGCCATTGTATGCTCATGATAATAATGTAATAATCAATATATTTTGGAAGTATGTGGGTTTCTGAATGTGATATGAACATGGAAAAGTATGAATATGAATGTATTAACTCCCCTCGCCTCCCCGCCCCCCCAAACTAATGGTATTGGCAATTTTATGAAATGAGGAAGAGAAAAGTTTTTTCCAAAAATTATCATTATAGCTTTTCAAGGAATTCTATGGTAAAAAGTTATAAAATGACGTATCTTAACTTACTCTTTGAAAATGGATGAGCTGCATGTGTGGTGGCTGCAAAATTTCGATCATAATCTTCTCCAAGTGGTTGTGCAAGTTATAGAGAAAAGAATAAAGATGCCTTTTTATTTCTTCTACTAAAACTGCTGAATTTGCTGCGGAATGGTGTTGATTCTACTGCTGTCATTTGATTCTGTAGCTGCCATCTGATTCTGCATCTGTTATATAATTATGCAGCTGTCATCTGGTTCTGCAGCTACATATTTTTTTCATTTGCACAAAAATGCTGAAAATAATAGTTTTCATGTCTTCAAAAATCATTGACACAATTTCTGCTATGTGAATAGATGTTCTGATGTCGAACACAGCAATAAATTATTGACTTAGCGGCCATTAATGGATGTCACTAGTCAATACAAGAACTCCCACCATTAATAACAATGAGAGTCAAGGTGCCCAGACATATCTTGTTAGGTACGAATAAATTTGTTGTTGTCGAGTACCTAGAAGATCCGATGAACAAGGGACATTAGTGTATTCCCATTGTTCTTCAGCAAGAAGACTTGCCATTAAGGTGTGCGAGCCTCAAGGTGTTTTTGAAAGGAACTTAGACTCAAAGGACTATGGACTCAATAATTTTCATTGAAGCAGGGTTATTTGTGAAATGAAAATGATAGAAAAAAGAAAATGAGAATTGAAGATGACAATGGAAAATGACGATGGGAAATAAGCATGTAAGTGAGCTTCTTGATTTTATTTGTGGAGTAGGCAAAAAGTAATGGAAAGTGTATGTGAATGAAGGAAAATGAACAACTAACTCTTTCTGTGAAAAATAACTGTGGCTTGCTTTGAAGTTCTTGGTTGGATTTACAATTCAAAAGGGAGGAAGAGTAATGGTTTTGATGAATATGGATATGGACTGGTTCTTATGTTTCTCATAAAATCAGTCATTTAAAAACCAATTGTGCACTTAATTAGTTTACTTCAATGATCATTTGATCATCCCAAACCTGCAAAAAAAAACTTGACATAAAGAAGATAAGTGTTAAAAAAAAAAGTAGTTAATTTCTTTATGATTCTTACGCAAAAATTAAATGTCAAATGAAACAGATTAAGGAAAATAAAAAAGTTTTGTATTCGGATCCAATTCATGATATCAATAACAATCCATTTTTAAATAATAACCATGAAAAATAAATTAACTCCCTATTGTCGGATGACTTCATGCACTGTGCTCAGTAAAACAATTGACATTACAAATATTTTTTGTGTCCTGTAAGTTAAAACTTCATAGAAAAATACACAGCAACAATATTAATACCAAATGTTCAAAAATCATCTAAAATAATTTTCCAATTATTATGCAAGCTATTATTGAATCGTCATCTATGTTGCAAAAAAATAATATGTTGTTAATTTTTTTTTGAGGTGGTAGAAATATGAAAAAGTACTTGCATGAAAAATTATTTCAATCAAGTTTTGCAAGTATTTTTTGCTTCAATAAATTGATTTCATATGTAATAATCATCGCAAATTTTATTTATTTATTTGTTTAATTTTTTATTTTTTTTAAACAATATTCTATTTTTTATGACATAAAATGCAGTTGTGAGGCAAACAATTATGAAGTGAAATAAGATGATAAAATGGTGAAGCTCAATCATTTGGACCTTCAAATGAGAATCTCAAAAATACTTGTATCTAAGACCCAAGTGAGTTTTGAAAATCACGAAACATTTATTAACTTAAAGTTGAGCTGATCCGATGAATATGTTATGTTAATATTTTAATTTGAAACATAAACATATTAAGTCTGTGGGGTCTTGGTTAAACGGTGATGAGGCAGGCTGTTATGGCACTCATCACAGGTTCAATTCCCTTCCCCAATCGGGGTGATGTATCTAGACA
Source organism: Pinus albicaulis (assembly GCA_034641835.2). Taxonomy (NCBI): domain Eukaryota; kingdom Viridiplantae; phylum Streptophyta; class Pinopsida; order Pinales; family Pinaceae; genus Pinus; species Pinus albicaulis. The sequence goes on from CM076576.1 coordinate 206,100,516, forward strand.
TGTTGATGAAGATGTAAAAAAAATGTAGTCCTACCAAACTCAAAAAAAAAAAAGAAACATAAACATATTAATATACATTATGAAAAAAATCAATACCTTGGAGCCTGTTCATTTTACATGGGGCCAAACGAAACCCATAGGCATCAAAACTATAATCGTATTAATTCCGCTAGTGGGCTCCCATCGGGATGCGTTGGCAGTATTTGACCAAGGCAATTTGATGTGGGTTAAATGTCAACGTCCCTCTTTTTGGATGAAAATTCCATATGAAACTGTATACAAAGAAAAATTAAATATCGTTGTACTAACTCATGTTTTCCCATTCAACTTATTTTATTTGATTTTTGAAATATATAGCGGCAGCATGTGGCAAAGCAATGTGGAAACATAAAAATTTCAATTGGAATTCCTTATTAATCATTTGGGAAATGATATCGCCACTTCTCAATTATACATGAAATTCTCTCAACTAATTTCCAATGCAATTCTATCAACATAATTCTCTCAATTGTAAATTTAAAGACCATTTTCTTCAAGCAGTTGGCAATTTAAGGCATCGAATTTCTCTCATACAATTGTGAATTTTAGAAAACCATTTTCTGAGTTACTTGATTCACCTTGCTCCGGAAAAGAAACCCATGTATCAGTTTTTTCCAATTCGACCTCTATTGATCAGAAAAAGCGTTTTAAAAATGTGTGCCAAAACAAGTCCGTTTTCTGGAAATGTCCCGGCAATAAAATCGATGGATTACTTAGCTTCTCAGTGCCAGATTTATGATTTTCCTGCTGTAGCAAGAGATCTCTAGCAATAGTGGCAAGTAATTGAATAGTGCCTGCACATTTTCAGCAAGTTCTTCATTCAATTGGCCATCTACAATCAATACCATCATCAACTGTGGTGCACCTAGAGGCAACCGATCTCCCTTTACTAGTTCTACAAAAGCGCAGACAGTTAGAATGTGAAAATCCAGAGGTTGTAGCACTTTTTGTTTGGTTTTATGCAGAAATTACTCTAATAGGTAATGAAAGGTGGATACTCTTGAAATATGCAACTATCAACAGATTCTATGTGCAAACCATTCACTCTCACTACACTAAACATTCTATTTGTTTTATAAAATAGAAAATACTATATTTATGTTTTAATAATTTGTATTTTCATTTAATAGTAAACAAATTGTTGAGATTGATCAGACATCTTTGCACCATAAATCAACAAATATGACAATTTCACAATCGATCAAAATGTACACAAAAATTTAATTGCAAGTTTTATTTTGGTTTTTAATTTTTTTTAATTGTTTTAGTTTTGTTTTAAAAAAAAATTATATATGCTAATTTTTTTTTTAATTAAACATATATATTTATTTAAACAAAACAATTTATTAATTTTTTTTTTTATTTTTTGTTTTTTAATTTTCTTTATTAATATTTACTAATAAAGAAAATGAATTTGACAAATTTTGTTTTTGTTTATTTTTATTTTCTTTATTAATATTTATTAATAAAGAAAATGAATTTGACAAATTTTGTTTTTGTTTTAATTTTTTAATTTTTTAATTTTAAACTTTATTGAAAAAACAAATCTAATTAAATCAAATGACAAAAACAAAATTTAGTAGCAGCATTTTGGAGCTAAATAATTATTTATTATTTTATTTTATTTTTACCATAAATTTACTTTTTCTGATCCTCCAGATCACACAAAGTGCGGGAGGAGAGCATACTTGAGAAATTATTATTCGATTTTTTTTAGATGTAAGAAATAAAGTCTCTTAATTACACTTCCCCGACAACGGTGCCAAAATGTTTAGTCAATTTAGTGTTCCTATATTTCTTTCATTAATTATCAACCAGGCTAGTAAACTGATGAAGTGTGATGCACCATATGTGATTAAACAACATATTTCTTACTTTGTTATGTTTGTATTTTTATATTGTTTTTAAGAGGTTTTGTTTTTTAAGTTCTTGAGGTGACTAACTTAGAATTATGAAAAAAATTTAAGTTAATCTAATTCAATTTGAGAAGAAAGAAAAGGAAGTGTATTAAAATTAATCTAATTTTCATAAAATCAAAACCTAAAGCTAAGCGCTAGTTTAAGACCTAGATTGGAAAATTAGAGCATTTATCTATTTGATTGGTTAATCCTAATCCATGGATATACTTTAGCATGCTAAGGCTATAGAATAGAAGACAAAGAATGCAAATGAAAGCATCTAAGATGTGTCTAGCTACTCCAATTATTCAACTGGAAAGAGTGACCTTTTTTGAAGTAATGTTTGAGTAAGCTAATTACATATGTTTTAAACTAAAGCACTAGGAAAGCTCTGTAAATAACCCAAAAGTTGCATTACATTTAATCATTCAACCATCCTCTCTTAATATGTTCAAATGAGTTTCCTTGAGTGGTTTTGAGAAAGATTATTGTTTGCAGTCAAATAATGGTCTTGAAAGTAAAAACATGCAAGGACTAACTAAGATCAACCATATGTATAATTGACTTATCAGTATCACTCAATTGTGAAGCTTTTAACCTCTTGAAGTGTCTTTGGAGAAATCAACTACACCCCTAGTTATTAGCAAGCAAATGAAAATAAATAAATTCAACTACTGCACATATGAAACATGTAACCATTAATATAGATTTGGTACAATGGAAATGGTCTTTTTTATGAATATCAATTTGATATAGCGGTTGGAAATTCTACTTTATGAAAATAAAAAGGCAAGAAAGTAAGCTAAACAACCATGGTTTCCAGCACGTCAATCTTTATTCCAATATGGAAAATAATTTCTATCTTCTTGAAACGTTTTGGAAGACAAGTCTGCACAGTTGCAATCTATCTTTAAACTATTTGAAAATTGGAAATGAAGCATAAACGGAAATTACTAAAAAGAATGAAACAAATCTAACTATAAAGCATATAAAAACCTCCTTTAGAAGCAGGGGCCCTCTGCTACTAAGTTGGTTGACTCCTAGCTTGTCAAAAGTGCAATCAAACCAACATTTGATAACTGAAATTCTTTATTTATAAACTCACAACTCTACATCCCATTCCATGTCAAGCCTTGTTACAAAACATTCTATAATTATTTCTCTTCTTCTCCTATTTTTCACCTATTTTCCACATCCTTGATAGGAGAAAGCTTCTCCTATTTATACAAAAATATGAGAAGTTATCTTATTAATGAGAGTCCATGAATCTCTCACTCTATCTCTAGAGTTACAATCAAAATAGGAAATGATAAGACACATGTCTTTTTAGAGTTTCAATACAAAAAGGAAATGAGACACATATCTTCATGATCCCATGATATTCTCCACTCAAATTTGAATTTGGTTTTGGGAGGCCACATAAAGGTTTTTTAGAAGCTTCATTTTGACCTACACATGGCATCAATCTCATCCCACTTGTTAGGTATAAGCATATGCACATTAATTTCTAATTTTTAACCACAAATTCACTTAAAAATGCTAAGAATTAATAAAGTTTGGAAAAACATAAATGTAACCCAATAGTAGTAATGGTAAAGTAAATGTAATTAAATGGAGGTGGAGTGAAGGTGGTAATATGGAAATATAAGTGAAAATGTAATGGAAGTGAATGACAATTTCAAGGTCCAACAAAGATCTCGCTGATGATTGACTTTGATTCAATCCTTTTTATTCTCCTTCGAGAAGTATCGATGGGAAATTAAAAAGGAGGGATTCCTATCTTTTTACTTTTTGATCGAGTTAATATTCTTCTAGGTTGTAAAGAAGATGAAATACCGATCTCATATGATTGATAAAATTCAGGATTTTCAGTAGAAATGGATACTCTCTCTAAATTTTCTATCAAAGACTGAACTTCAGGGGAATTTTGATGAAAATCGGGAGACAATATGGGTTGAGTATCACTAGGAGACTTATGATAAGGATGTTTAACTTCAGATCTTAAAGATGTAGATCTAGCTAATTTTCTGGAACTTGATGGGGATCTAGAGGGAGAGAGACTCTTAGATTGACCTTTAGATTGATCAGACCTTCTTTCCATTCACAAGGCCCTCCTTCTAGCGCTAGAATGTTAATGCCTCATAATTTCATTGCCACAAAATGAGGGAAAACCACCTAGTCTGGACTTTAGAGCAAGTCCTTTTCCGTTTGGTGTGGTGGCTCCAACTAGGGATAAAGGGATCAATTTCCCAATAAGGATGATTTGGGGCATGTTTTGTTTATATAACATGCAATGGAAAATGATTCTAATATATCACATGCATCTATCTAACACTATTTATTTTACTATATACCCGGGGTGTTTCTTCCTTTATGCGATCTAAAGAAATATCCTCCAACTATTAGTAATGAAGATTATTTAACAGTTGAAAGAGATGAAAATTATGTAAAGATGATTATTTTAACAAAATAGCTTGATTTAAAGAATTGCGAAAAGTATATCGTATTCATATGTGTGATTATATATCCAATAAGAAATCACAGAAAAATATTAGTACATAAGTGCATTTAACATTCATCTATGATGACATTTCAAATATATAATACAATAAAAAGATAAATGTCAATCTAGAAAGAAAAACTTAATACAAGTGAATAGAAGTACCATATGTACGAAGTCCTACTCATGTAAATTGATAGTAGATTTATGTTCCTCTTCACTTTCAAGAAATTTAAAGATTACAATAGTACAACATCAGTTAAACAACTTCAAATGTCAAAAGATAACATACTCTGTTCCATTAATTCATCAAAGCATTCACAAACTTACAAAAGTGCATTATTTGCAAATGTTTTTGAAAAATTTCTGGACCCTTCTCTAAATGCATGAGAGGGGTTTAAATACTAAACTAAATATGTTTAAAATAGATTATTACATAAAAATAGAGGAGGTTTCAAACAACCATCCTCGTAAGACAAACTTTAACTACAATCTAGGAAAATAAAGTAACAATATAACTATGAATTCTGATCTTTCATTTGGATTTGGTCCCGAAGTTAACAAATATCTAGCATAGGTTTGAGCTGAGTTGGCTGTGAAAATCTCAATCTCACCTATCCCTTGAATACTGCATTCGAGAGTGCTGGCTGCGATATTTTTGTTGAATCCGTTAAAAATTACAGGGTTTGTTACTATTGATAAGGTTTGATCAGAAAATTCCAATAATTTTCTTGATCAAACTTACTTAATTTTTTAATCATATCTTCTTGCATTTTCTCCCTTTGTTTCCACTCTGTTTCCTGCTGCTTGATTTTTGAGAGCATTTCAGATGTGCACTCTTTGATTAGTTCTGATTTCAAAAGTTGTTGACATACCTATTCAATAATTTCCTTCATTAACCTTGATGCTTTCATTGTTGCTTTATTTGTGCTTCCCAATACTTAAATAAGATTTCCGTATGGAATTTATCTACGTGGAGTAGATCTAATTCTTGCTTGAGTCCAAAGCTTGGCATTGAATGTGCTCATTGATTTTCCTCTAAATATTCTCACACTCAAATTTTTGGATAACCACTTGCTAGATCAGTATTTCACTTGAGTCAAAATAAGAGCTAGTGATAGAAGCTTGTTGGAAAAATACTTCTTGTTGCTGCTTTAGCTTAGCATTCACATCCAATGCTTCCTTTAGGAATTGCTCTAGATGTAGCTGGCTTTGTAGTTTATTTATTGCTGCTTCCAATTGTGCTTGCTTCTTAGTGAGTTGTACCTGATGCTGCAAATTTAATCTTTCAAAATCCTTTTGAAATTGCGACATCTTTAATTCCATTTTCTCGTCGGAGTTAGAATTTTATTGCTCTAATAGTCTCGCTAAATCTTGTATTTTATCTTCTCTCTACTTCAGTAACATTTGAACTTCAGTGGCCTTATCAATAGTGGCATTAGCATATGCCCCTACAAACTGTGATAGCTTGGTTAAATGTTCAGTAGGATCAGCTAGAGTATCCTTCCATAAAATGTATACAGATTCATTTATAAGCCTTGAGACTGTATCGTCAATTCTTCTCCTTTTTCTTTTCTTGACTAAAACCTTATGAATAGGACTGTAGATGACATCCAACAAAGGGATTTCTTCAACTTGTAATACTATCCTCTCTGTAGGATAAGCTGTAATGATCTCTCGATCATGAGTTTCAGGAACTTGTTGTAGTGGAGTAGCAGTTTCCGTTAATTTCTGAGAATGTTCTGGCGTCTGAAAACTGGTAGATTGATCAGTATTAGGATTTTTTTTGAGGCGTTTTTATTTCCTTAGAAAAATTATCCCATTCACTCTTCAAATCCTTTGGCTGAAATTTTTCTGATTGATCAGGTGTATCTTGGTTGTACTTAACTTCTTGGGAAGATGATTATGTTCCATTACTTCTTCCTTTCTCTTGCATCTCAACCTCTTTGATTACTTGATTAATTACCTTTTCTGGGTTCTCATTTCTGTTTTTTGTTTCATGTTCAAAATGATCCGAATTCTAAGATTGATGTTCTGATTTCCCTGACTCATCTTCAGACATGTCTTTAGTTTCATTATCCAAGCTAATACTTGGAGTTGGTCTGTTGACATTTTTAATATTCAATAAATCTAGAGGAATCCTTTCCAGTCTCTTGCTTCTGTATGCTTGGAAGGCTTCCGAGTCATCTTGATTGAGTTGAATGGACACAAAATTTAGTATATCTGAAAAATTTTCAATACCTTGAAACAAATCATCAAATCTATCTATCTCTTTCACAAAAGGTTTCATTTTGAGCTTTGTGATGAAGTTCTTAATCACATAATTGGGGTCATATGGCCACTTTGGCATTACAACCAAATTTAAAAAATTAACATTTGAAACTTCTTTGTAGGCATGCCCAATATCAAAAGGTGCAAAAGTACCGCACTGTAAAGGAAAATTAGGCCAAATTGACATCTTAGCATCTTTAAGATGTTTTGAAATACCATTTACAACAAGCTGGTAGGAAATCTCTTTAGTAAGTAGCTTGTCAGGAACATAATATGGTAGGACGTGATGAGAAGCATAACTCCCACAAACTCTGACATAGGTGAAAATTTCTTTGGCAAACCATCTAGAAACGAGAAAAATGTCTGTACTAGCCTCTTCGGAAATCCTAGGGGCTTTCTCATTGAATATAATTTGGTGCATAGGTAGTATGAATCTATGGAAAATTTTGTAAAAATGTAGATGAAAATATGATTCCCAAAGGGCTCTGTGGTAAATGTGAATTGTATTAGGGTCTTGGGTCATCCATTTCCATCCCATGGTAGGAAAACTTGAAGAAAAGAAAATTGCGTCCATGACATAGGCACTCATGTAAAAGGGGGGTACTTCTCTAGATGAAACACTTCTTTTAATCCTATACTCCATGATATTTCTGGCTAAATTATCAGATAGGATATTTTCCCAATTCAAAATTAAGGAATTGATGATTGCGTCAATTAATGGGACCCAATAACAAAAAACCTAGTAGTATCAGGTTTGCTAACAATCTACACAACATATCAGAAGCATAGCAATAAGGGGAGCGAATTTGTGTTATTGGGTACGTACCAATTTTGTCTTGTTTAAGCTTGCCTTGGTCATCCTTCCATTCCTTTATGACTTTCATCAGGTATGGATTTTTTGTTCTAAATCTTTAAACACAATATTTGTCATAGTTCTACTGTGGGACGGGTAAGTGGTACATTGTCCTCAAATCTTCTGCCTTGAATGAACCGATATTCTCGCCCTTTGAATCCTTAAATGTTCTACCTTCTATGTTCAAGTGTTCAATTACCCAATTAACCATATATGTATAGGGGAGAATATTTGGCCTTGTTGCTACCTTATGGATGAATGAGCATGCAACATTGAAATAGGTCGGGTCTGAAGAAACTAACGTGCCTGCTGTAGCACCTTTGCTTATTACCCTTGGCTTTTCATCCTCAAAGAACTGATACATTTCCTCCCACGAGTAACTTCCGCAATCCTTGTTGCAGGTGGTATCTGAGAATAGGGGAGACATATCTGAGCCTTCGGTAGATGATGCTTGAGCAATTTATTTTCCTTTTTTTCTCATCTCTACAATCCTTGCTTCGTTAAGTGGTTTCCTAAATTCAAGCAAACAGAGAAAACTTTATAAATAGAGAGAATAGAGAGGCATATAGAATTTAAAAAATCCGATTTTTAATCATTTCAAACATGCTCGAAGTAGATATGAATCTATTAAACCTCACTCCTATTAAATGTTGTTAATCATCAATAATCCTTTTAATCAAATCTCTTACACACCTTCACGTGAAATGTCATCGATCAATTTAAGACGTTAGATTTTATATTCAGTTTGATTAAACATGAATCATTTCGCACGTTTGAGCAATAACTACCAATTATCACATATCACAAATTATAACTATTTCCATTTTTTATGTTACCAATGAATCTCGCGAAATGCGATCTACGCAAATCACACATCGCAATTTCTATGTGGTAATAAAAATTGCTTTTAGTTTGTTCTGCGAAATCTGAAATGCGCTTTAAGAAATCATGGCGATGTGCTTTATCGGACACTTGGAGCTTTATGTTTATTGCTTTATTGGTTCATCAGGTCCATTTAATCTCAAATCTTACCAAATTGTTAAAATTTTGATCTTTTTACAAGGCGCGATGCAATTTTAATTTATAGCGATGTTTAAAGCGTTTGCAATAAGAGTTTTATATAACTTCGGAAAGGGTTTAGTGCATATCACAGCCCGCATGAATTAATATCTTTTAGGTTGTTTAAGCTCGTAAGCTATGTGATTTGCGATGCATGCTAAGGAATGATAGCAGAAAGCAAAAGAAAATTTATTTCCTGAAGTTTTTTTACTTAGGCTAAAAATTAAAGAAAACAAATTTCCTATTTATTTTTAAAGGGTCCACATTTAGTAAAAATAAATGGGGGTTGTTGTATAGCACAACAGGTTGGAGATGTGGTACTCCAATAGGATGTCAGAAATGAAGATAAGGTTACACATGGAAAATTTGAGAATTTATGGAAAGGGCCATATTATATTTCAGCTTGTCAGGGATAAAATGTTTATTTGCTTGAAGAGTTGAATGGACAAGAGTGTGTAGGAAGACCAGTCAATGGTAGGCTCCTGAAAAAATATCTTTTCTGAAATACATTTCTCGATCAGTTTCCCATTTCATTGTAAATATCAGTTACATTTTTTGCAAGTGTGGAGTAGAGAATCACTGGAGTTCGAAGCTCGAGGTGAAGGCCATGGAGCTTCACTGATTTTCTCCCATTTTCAAAAGTTCAGTTTTCATACAAATAAGTTAGTATTGAGTCAAGTTACATTCATTTGAGTATTTCTTAAGTCAATTTATTTTTCTGAGTTATCAGTTTATTAGTTTGATTTTTTTACTGTATTGGCTCAATGGATAAGGCATTGATCTGCAAAATCCAGTGTTCTGTGTTCTTAACGCCTCTTTCAGAGCTATCATCCCCAATAAAGCCAATGTTAGTGTCAGTATTTGCATCCTTCCATCAGTGATCAAAATCCTCTTTTCATATCATTTTAGGAGTCCCACTCAAGAATTTTTTATCATTCCACTAGGTCATGCAAAAATTTACTCACTGAAGGAAGCCCTAAGTTAAAATATTTCAGTTTTTCTAAATTTCCATTACTGGCTGGCTCAATTTCATACCTTGCTAACTGTACACCATTCATAAAGTCAATATCATTCAATGTCATATTTAAATTCAATCCTTCAAGGTCCCATTGGATTTTTATGGTTTTTTCCAAGGTCCAATAAACACACCATTTCACATTGCATAAGGCCAGCAAAGTAAGAGAGTGAACAAAATAAAATCTCTTTACCATGTAAAGATGATTTGCAAAGATGTAATTCTGATTCCAAAGTGTGATTTTCATCCCAAAATGTAATTTTTATTCCAAAAAGATGTAACTTTTATTTTTTATTTTGTAATTTTATGTCATTTAATATGTAATAAGTACAAGGTTCCCAAGCTTCCAACTCAGAGTTCCACATGCCAATAAAGAAAATATCAAAGTATAAAGAGTTCCTAGTCCATCAAAATGATCAATTGTCAAAGGAAAGAAGTCAAAGTGAAAGGTATGTGTTGAGTCCCAAATTTGCATCTTTTCCATACATTTTTCCATACCTTTTTCACTCACCTAAACCTCCCAAATTGTCAATATCATGTGCAAAAGAGCATCTAACATGGTTTTTAATTATATTTTTGTGTTTGCTATTTGATCTAGATTTTGTTCATTCAGCTGCGGAATCTTGCCACTTTCCGTAGCTGCTGCAACTTTCCGCAGCTATTTTGTGAAACTCTATGCTACAGGTGTCTACAAGGGAAACGAGCCACATGGGCAGGTCAGGAATGACGTGGACATGGTTCGTGTCCTATTGGTTCAAGAAAACTCATCCAAAGAAGCCGCGGTCAAAGGCGTCCACATGGAAGTCAACCATGGAGTTTCATGTCGGCCGGACTCTGTTTTGTGTCACATAAAGGTTCAAACGGCCGTTTCTAAGCCTGCGGAGGATAAATCGACATCTGTACAGGTCTCCAGAGTCGAATTTAAGCATCCACCTCTCGTAGATTTACTTTCCAACACGGCCATGCTCCTATATCCGTGGACGTAGTGGTCTACGTGCTCACCACCAGCATGAAACAGTTATATTTCTTTTGTTATATATATTGCGTTTGCATACGCATAGGAAGTTAGTCGATATTAGTGAATGTAGTCTCTGTTATCTTTTGATTAGTCTGCTCTGTAGTGATTACACTGCACTTGTGCCGTAACATTACCATTCTGTAATGACTGCTTTTTAATATGAGAAGACTCTGTTTTTCAACTTAATTCGTATTTGAGGACCGTTGCCAAGGCTGGTGTAGAGGGCCCCTGCTCAGCTAAGGTTTTGTGCATTAGTGTATAATTTTAATTTCATTCCATTGTGTTATAATCCATTCATATGTTCATACAGTGCATTTATTTCATTTCTGTTTATACACTTCCATAATTTCCATTTCATTTCTGTCTTTCATGTTTTATGTTGATAATCACTGATCATTGTTCTTGTTTCAGGTTATAGATAGGCAGCCCGGGCATTTTCATAGCTTTTTGACTAATGACATGGAACTAACATTGTTCTGCTGCTAATTTGCTTTTCATAGCTTTTGTTTAATTTCAGTATTGCTTTGTTCATTTCAGTTTTTCTTATTTGCTTCAGTAGTTAAATTTAGATATATTAAGCTGCTCATAGCATCTTCAGTTGCCTCCGAAAGCCACAGCTGGACTGATGGTGAGGGATTGTATTGTGAAATGTGTAGTTTAGTATTAGTTTCTTTTCTGCAAATTTAGATATATTAAGCTGCTCATAGCATCTTCAGTTGCCTCCGAAAGCAACAGCTGGACTGATGGTGAGGGATTGTATTGTGAAATGTGTAGTTTAGTATTAGTTTCTTTTCTGCAAATTTAGATATATTAAATCATGCATGACATCTTCGGTTGCCTCCGAAAGCCACAGCTGGACTGATGGTGAGGGATTGAATCATGAGTGTATGGTTTAGTATTAGTTTACTTTATGCAAATTAAATATCAGTTACTCAAGTTGTTTATGATTACTTCCGAAAATCATAGCTGGACTAATGATGAAGGGTCAGAAGATAAATTGATGTAATCTGATTTAGATTTATTTTGTCGCAATTTTGAATTTCTTTAAAGCATAGTTTCTTTTGTGTTTAGTCAGCAGCAAGAATAGTTTAGTTTTCATGCTCAATAGTTCATTGTTTTGATTTATTAGATTAGCAGCACCTTTTCATTTCAGCAGCACATTTTCATTTCCTTTCAAGTCTTGTCATTGTAAATTTCAAATTGCTTTTTAAAGTTTCAAGTCGGTAAATCATTATAGGGGATATCACTTCCTTGAACAAACATAACCAAACTTGTTTTCATCTTAGAATTTCCATTTCACCTTAGAAAACCAAAAATGACAAAAAGTTAAGAAATAGGTTATCTTGCACATATAGTGCGCCGCACTTCATCAGCTTACGATTCCTGGATTGACAAATTAAATGCAGCAATTTAGGACACACTAAATTGACCAAACATTTTGGCGCCATTGCCGGGGAAGTGTAACTAGGTAGCCAATTTCTTAAAAAAAAACATAAAATCATAAAAGAAGGGAAAACTTGATAACTTCTTGAAGTATGCTCTCCTCTTGCACCTAGTGTGATCTGGAGGATCAGAAAAGAGAGTTATTGGTTTAGTAATTTCTTAAGTATGCTCTCTTCTTGCACCTAGTGTGATCTGGAAGATCAGAAAGAGAATTATTAGCCCAACTTTTTAAAAAACAAAAAAATGACATGCATAGAGCAAGAGATTCTAGGGGAAGGTTTATAGCTAAAGCCAAGAGTTCGATTTTCACAACTCCATCTTCTTCAAGGCATAGACCAGATTCACCACCATCTACCCCTAGCCTTAAGATTTTTGGAAGTCAAGGAACAGCCGAATTAGAGGATTCTCCTATACCACCTACTAAAACCCACTTAGAAAACAAAGAGACTTTCTCTCATCCTCCCTTGGTAGAAGAACTAGAGGACTATAAGGACTCTAAAGAAACTATCATGGTAGAGGAAGTAATAAATAGAGGTGGAGGTAGAAGAGGAGGAGACAATGGAGACAACAATGGTGAAGGAAATAATGGTAGAAATAGGGAAGGAGACAATTTGTTTGGATTCCCTATAATTGATGAGGAAACTCATGCAACAATGAAAAATATCTCACCATCTGTTCTCCCTAACTTTTATGGATTGCGAAATGAGGATCCTGAAACATTTCTGTTTGAGTTTGAAGTTGTGTGCTGAACTTATGACTATATGGAAGATTCTCAAAAACTCAAACTGTTTCCTTCAACATTGAAGGGATCTGCTTTGAAATGGTTCATGGGATTAGCCACTCAATCTATTAGGACTTGGAATGAAATGAAACAAACATTTTTGGATAGATACTTGGACTATTGTATACCCACCAATCACAAGGATGAGGTATTCAAAATGATGCAAAAAGAAGATGAAAATTTGGAATACTTACTTGAAATATTTCAATACAACTTGAAAAGAGCAAAGATGAGAAATTTAAATGATGAAACCTTGAAAGCCCTCATATTAAAAGCCATTAGAGATGAATGGATAGATATTTTAAACATGATGGGGAAAGGAGACATTTCTCAACTTCCACTTCGTGATATAACAGAATTATGTATCCATCTCTCAAGGGGAAAATCTAAAACTGGAAAAGGGCCTAGGGATCCTTCTCTTATTAGGGCTAACAAATCTGCAACTGGATCAGTAAGTAGGGCAGAGATTGGTAATATGCTTGATGAGTTCAAAACTGATATCTTAGGGAGCCTTAGTGAACAACTAGACACCCTTAAAATCCAAAACAAGCAGAAAGCAGAAACAGATGCTTTAGCCATCTTTTGTCCGAAATGTAGGAAGAAACATGCTTTAAGGGAATGTCCCTTGGATGCAAAAGTTGTAGAAACATGTATGATTTGCTCATAGAATCATGAGATCAAGGATTGTCCTTCCATTCCTGGACTCAAAGCTGTTTTTCAAGAAGATCCAAATCCAGTAGAATCTCTCTGTTTTGTCGCATGGAGACCTTGGCAGGGACAACAATCTCAAGGGTTTAACAACCCTATGAATCTTCAAACCCCACCAAATTGGAATCCTTGGCAAAAACCTTGGCCCCAACATCAAAATTCATATCATCCATGGGTACAAGGGATGCAAAATCCTTATGGGAGATTTGCTCAATTTTATCAATATCCTCCATCTTTTCAAAATCAACAAGCTCCACAATTTCCAAGCCAAAATCCACAACAACTTTCATTGCCATTTCCACAACAACAACCTTCTCAACAAAAATACAAATCCTCAACTCATGCTCCCATACCAACAGAAGACAAATCAACTTCCAGCTCAGCCATTGCCAAATCCTAACAATAAGAATCCTCAAACTACTTATATGGTAGAAGGACAACAATTTCCTACCTATATGATTGTTCCTCTCAACGATGTACAACTCAGATCCGGTAGAGTTTTAGAAAAACCTTCTATAGATATTCAAGAGCAAGATACCTCTGAGGAGGACTCTCTTCAAGTCAATAAGGGTTCTGAGGAAGAATCTCTTCAAAATTCAAAAATTCAAAAAGAAAAAGAAAAGTTAACATCCACAACTCCTATAGTTGAGCAACCCGCATCTTCATCTACACCTCCTTTTCCTGAAAGACTACAAATTGACAAGGGGGTGGAAAAAAAAATCTTGTTGCCTAAATATGACTTTCTAGATGAATTGAAGAATGTTTGTATCAAGATTCCCTTGCTACAAGCCATTCGAGAAATTCCTATTCTAGCAAAAACCATAAAGGAGTTGAGTTTCAAAAGACCAGGAAGGAAACTAAAAGACACAAGAAGAATCCACCGGTAGGAAAGATTGCAGATATTATGATGGGAAAAATTACCATGCAGAAGTATGTAGATCCAGGAAGTCCAATTGTCAAGACACATATAAATGGGATAGAAATTCCAAACACATTGATTGACTTAGGGGCTGCTATCAACATTATGAGTAGACATACTATGGAACAGTTAAAACTTCCTAACCTTCTCTTTACACCTACTTTACTGCAACTTGCAGATCGATCAGTTATTAAACCAGATGGTGTATTAGAAGATATTTCAGTCTCCTTAGATTCTTGGGAATATCTAGTAGATTTTATGATTTTGACTCCCAAGAGTAATCTAGGAGGGCACCCACTTATTTTAGGAAGACCTTGGCTAGCCACAGCTGATGCTTTCATTAGTTGTAGATCTGGGGATATGTACATTTCTAATGGTAATTCGACAAATAAATTCAATTTGTATCCTCCAACAAAAGCAATCACAGAAGTAGGAGACAATGAATGGGTTGATGATGAGGACACTATACAACCTGTCTTTACCATTTCTGAAATCAGTGAGGATAGTCAAATTCTGAACACATTAGAAAATTTTGAGACATCTTCAGAATATGACCCCACACAATTTCAGTTGGAATCCGACATAGAATATTTATCATCAAGACAAATGTCTCTTTACTCTATGGAAGAGTTTGGTAATTCTGCTATTGAGATTTTTCCAGAAAAAATATTGAATATCAACAAACATTTGGAGAAGTCACAACAAGAAGAACTAACCAGAATCTTGCAAAAACATTCTACTGCATTTGCATGGGAGTATACTGACATGAAGGGTATTGATCCTAAGACTTGCATCCATCATATCTATATTGAGGAAAACAATAGAGCAATCAGACAACCTCAAAGAAGGATGAATCCAAATCTTAGGGAGATAGTGAAAGAAGAGCTCCAAAAACTTCTCAATGTAAACTTCATTTATCCAATTTCAGATAGCCGATGGGTTTCTCCTTTGGTTATAGTGCCTAAAAAGAATGGTAAATGGATGGTATGCATTGATTACAGGGAATTGAACAAAGCAACTTTGAAGGATCACTTTCCTTTGCCTTTTATTGATCAGGTATTAGATACATTAGAAGGTAAAAAGTACTTTTCATTTTTGGATGGTTTTAGTGGCTATAATCAAATTCAGGTAGCACCTGAAGATCAAGATAAGACCACATTTACTTGTCCATGGGGAACTTTTGCCTACCGAGTGCTTCCTTTGGGTTATGTAATGCACCAGCAACATTCCAAAGAGCAGTACTAGGAATTTTTTCTGATCTAATCCATGATTGTGTAGAGGTTTATATGGATGATTTTACAGCTTATGGTAATTCATTTGAAGAGGCATTAGAAAATTTGGAAAAAGTTCTCATAAGATGTAAAGAAACAAACCTTTCATTAAGCCATGAAAAATGCTTTATGATGTTTACTGAAGGGATTGTTTTAGGACATCATATTTCAGGAGATGGGATTAAGGTTGATAGATCAAAAGTTGAAGTCATCTCCAAGTTACCTATTCCAAATTGTCAAAGAGATGTTATAAGTTTTCTAGGATTTACTGGTTACTATAGAAGATTTATAGAAAACTTCACTAAAATAGCATCTCCACTCTTCAAATTGCTTACAAAAGACTGTGAATTTAAATGGGATCCTGATTGTCAATAAGCTTTTGAAACTTTGAAAACAAAAATATCTGAAGCACCTATCTTGAGAGGACCAAATTGGAAACTTCCTTTCCATATTTCTACGGATGCTTCAGATACAGCTCTTGGAGCTGTGTTGGGTCAAAAAGATTTAATTCCTTATGCCATTTATTACACCAGTAAAAATTTGACTCCCACAGAGTTGAACTATACTGTGACTGAAAAAGAGTTTTTAGCTGTTGTTCATGCAATTAATAAGTTTAGACATTACATAACAAGCTATGAAACTTTTATTCATACTGACCATTCTGCAATTAGATATTTAATGAACAAACCTGTTACTAATGGCAGAGTGACAAGATGGCTTTTACTTTTGCAAGAATTCAATATTGCTGTGTTGGATAGACCAGGAAAACAGAATACAGTAGCTGATTTCTTGTCTAGGATTCAGAATACTAAAGAAGATTCTCCTGTAGAAGATAAATTTCCTGATGAATACTTGTTTGCAGTAACTATTAAGACCCCTTGGTATGCAGATATTGCTAACTATTTGGTTACAGGGAAACTACCTTCATATTTATTTCCAAGAGAAAAACGAAAGATTATTCAGGAGAGTTCAAAATATTCATGGATTTCTAACGAATTGTTTAAAACAGGGCCAGATCTTGTGATCAGAAGATGTGTCAGGGAAGATGAAATGCCTGATATTCTTAAGGCATGCCATGATGAACCATGCGGCGGACACTTTGCGGACAAAAGGACGGCCTATAAAATCCTTTCCTTGGGATATTATTGGCCTTCTCTCTTCAAAGATGCAAAACAATATGTCAAAAGGTGTGATAGCTGCCAAAGAGTAGGGAAACCTACCCTTTTAAATGAAATGCCATTGCAAACACAGGTACTCATTGAACCCTTTGAAAAATGGGCTTTAGATTTCATTGGACCTATTAATCCACCATCTAAGCAAAAGAAGTATATATTGGTTTGTACCGATTATGTTACTAAATGGGTAGAAGCCAAAGCATTAGTATCTGCTACTGAAAATTCAGTTGTTCATTTTCTTTATGAGGATATTTTTACTCGCTTTGGTGTTCCAAGAGAAATTGTGACAGATCAGGGGAGCCAATTCACATCCAATTTCGTGGAGAAGTTGATGGAAGAATACAAAATCAAGCACAGAAGATCTACTCCTTACCATCCACAAGCAAATGGTCAAGTGGAGTCCACAAACAAAGTTCTTGAAAGTATCATCACCAAAACTGTTCATCTACATAGAAGAGATTGGGCAGAAAGGCTTCCAGAAGCCTTGTGGGCCTACAAAACTACATGGAGGAATACAATAGGACATTCTCCCTATGAACTTTTTTATGGGAAAGAAGTCTTGCTCCCCATTGAGTTCCAAGTCGAGACCTTCAAGATAGCAGTTCAGTTGGGGATGGACTTATCAGAAGCCCAAAAGCATAGAATGGAGCAGTTGAATGAGCTAGATGAGATCAGACAAGAAGCAATTCTAAAAACTGATCTAGTTCAATATCAAAGAGCTAAATGGCATGACAAATATATCAAAGAAAAGAAGTTTCAAGAAGGAGATTGGGCATTGTTATTTGATTCCAAGTTTAAAGATTTTCCAGGAAAATTTCAGACTCATTGGCTTGGGCCATATGAGATTGACAAGATCTTTAGCAATGGAGCTGTAAGAATAAATACCATTGATGAGTTTCAAAATCCTCTTATTGTGAATGGCCATAGATTAAAAGTTTATCATAAGCCACTCTCAAAAGAGGATTTTGTCAAAATGTTTCAAGAAAGTTCTGCAATCAGGCTGGTACAGAAGAATTCTTCTTCTCCACCAACCTAGTTCTTTTGTTCTTTTCAGTTAAAAATAAAAAATAAAAAATAAAAATGGTATAAGCCTGAAAACCAATCATTGATTGGCAGTCTTATGCAGAAAATATAGGGTGAAAATCAGGAACACCTGACACTCTATATTTTCCAAAAAAAAAAATCTCTCTTTCATTCCACAAGCTTCACCACCCACTCCATTTCATTCCACTTCATTCCATTTCATTTCATTTTCATTTCACTTCATTCCACTTCATTTCATTCCATTCCATCAATAAAAATCTTTTTCATGACCATTTCCATCTGGTCATTTGTCATTTGATCATTTCCATTCATCCAAGTAATAGTTGTGTCAGTTTCCGCAGCTGACATCTGTTTCCGCAGCTGACTCCAGTTTCCGCAGCCAGAAGCAGATTCCGCAGCTACTACTCTGTTTTCAAAGAGAATGTACAGTCAGATGTTATTTCCATAATTATGAAATAAAATGCATGTGAGAGGATCAATGGAGCATTCAAGACACCAATGGAGATCAATCAGTTGAAGACCAAGGGCAAAGGCAAAGATTCCAAAGGTATGAATAAAATTTATTTCAAATAGCATTGAAAAACACATTTTTATATAGTTTTGAACCATGAGCTCTATCCATTACGCACAATGATTATATTGACAGTTCCGTAACCTTTCACGATCTCCATATTATCCTCTTGCATTCATTCACAAACGGTTTTATCATTGAAATTCCGATTTTCACTCATGTTCCAATATCCCCCCGGAGATAATGAGACGTATTTGATTTGACCAAGGACTCTTACAGCCGCATAAATTCATAACCGTTGATTGAAACGTGTTCATATTTATTACACAGCCACCAAAATTCAAAACGCTGCCGAATGTATTATACTTTGATAATCTCTTTGTCGTGTCTCTGCCGTGTTTACGAAACCCCACTTTGCTCATTCTCATTCCTGGATATTTACCCACTGTCTCATTCCATTTCGTTCCTTTTGTTCATTCTCACTTCCGGATATCTACCTACAGTCTCACTCCATTCTGTTTATGATGCTCATTTCCATTTTATGATACATCCCCACAGCCATTGTGCTCGTTCCTGTGCATTCAACCATTCTATTTCCATTTGAAACCCTTACGAAGGCAAATTTTTGAAGAACAGAAAAGTGAGATGGGGAAATTATTAAGAGCAGAGCCGGAAGGACCGAAGTTCATAGAGGGATATCCACAAGCAAAAGAGATATTGAAGAAAGCAAAATGGCTGCGTTTTATTCAGAAATTCAGAGGTTATCACAAAGAAGTAACGAAAGCATTTGCAAGGTCGTTTGATGGCTCAGAAGCAGAGATTGGAGACCTCAAGTTTGCGGTCAATGAAGCAACTATAGCAACAGCCACGGAACTTCTTCAGGAAGGAGAGCGTTGGTTCAAAAATAAAAGCATCAGTGATGAGGCATGGAGAACAATTTTACGAAACCAAGGTATGGACATAACTGTTTTTAAGAGAGGAATTCCTGTGCATGCATTGAAAGAAGAATGGGCCACTTTACTGCTGATTGTTCAGAAATTCATTACATGTGAAGGCCGTTTTGGGTCCATGTATATGTACCATACCAGGCTATTGATGAATTTTCTAGAAAATCAAACTCTCAATCTCCCATATTTTCTATTCAATAGCTTGAAGAAAATGGCTGTGACTGTTCAAAAACACTTAGGAGATGTAGAGCCCCATCTATATCACCACGGCCTTATAAAAATTCTGATTGAAAATGAGTTAAAGGAAAGAAAAGATACATGGGAACAATTTCTAGTTAGAAATTTCTTTGAGGAACCTCAGGAAATTCCTGAAGGTAGTTCAACAAGAAGGAGTAGAAGAAAAAGAATAAATGTTGAAACCCAAATTACTCCTACTCAGGAAATTCCTGCAGCTAGCACAGCAAGAAGAAGTAGGAGGAAAAGAATAATTGATGAAATACAAAATACTCCTACTACTACTATGGAAAGAACTGATAGGGAAGAGAGACTGGTAAAAAGGAAGAAGAAGGAAATCAAGGGTAAGAAGCCAATAGCACCAAAAGAGAAAGAAACTATTAAGGCTGTACATAAAACTCCTTCTTCTGAAGAAGAAGATCATCAAATGCTATCTGAAAGATTAGTTTATCTTCAAAAATAGTCATCTATATCCAAAAAGGCAGAGAAAGGAAAACAAGAACAAAAGGGTAGTGTACCACAGCGTGTGAGGAGAAGCAGCAGACTTAAGGGAAAATTGAGAAAAACGCAAATTAAGGGTCCTCATTTCATTGATTTGGGTGAGGAGACATCTGAACAGTCCCCAACTGACCATAGTCCATCTCAGTCAGTTAGTGAACCTGGTTCATTTCATTCCCAATCAGACAATGAGCATACTCCATCTTACTCTCAGCAAAATATTGATGTAAGCCCTCCTCGGCCAGATTTTGAACATAACTCTCCTTTACAGCATTTTGGGGACAACCCAATAAAAATGACACCTGAAATAGACCCCAAGCAACAGGAGGTATATGACTATATAGAATCTTTGGAAAAGGCAGCCACAGGTCCAAGTACTTCTTCCATTCAGCCTCATACATTGCAGGATGATTTAGTTCAATCATTAAAACAGAAAATTTTTGAGCTGGAGCTTTTAAATAGGCACATCAAAAATGAAAATGAAACATTGAAAGAACAAGGCAAACTGGACAAGATCATCCATGATAATACTATGTTACATTTGGGAATATGGCAGAAGAAGAATAAGAAATTGAAAAGGAAATGCCAGAAATTGAGCAGAGCACTTGTAAATATCAAATTTAGGTGCTTAATGAAGAAACCCAGAATGATGGCAGTACCAAGGAAGAAGAGAAGAAAATTGGATGTGCTGGCTGAAGTATCAAGGCACATGAACTGAAGAAAGAGTATCAAAATTTTGGTTGCATGAGGACATGCAACACCTTCACAGTGGGGGTATGTTGAGTCCCAAATTTGCATCTTTTCCATACATTTTTCCATACCTTTTTCACTCACCTAAACCTCCCAAATTGTCAATATCATGTGCAAAAGAGTATCTAACATGGTTTTTAATTATATTTTTGTGTTTGCTATTTGATCTAGATTTTGTTCATTCAGCTGCGGAATCTTGCCACTTTCCGCAGCTGCTGCAACTTTCCGCAGCTATTTTGTGAAACTCTATGCTACAGGTGTCTACAGGGAAAACGAGCCACATGGGCAGGTCAAGAATGACGTGGACATGGTTCGTGTCCTATTGGTTCAAGCAAACTCATCCAAAGAAGCCGCGGTCAAAGGCGTCCACATGGAAGTCAACCATGGAGTTTCATGTCGGCCAGACTCTGTTTCGTGTCACATAAAGGTTCAAACGGCCGTTTCTAAGCCTGCGGAGGATAAATCGACATCTGTACAGGTCTCCAGAGTCGAATTTAAGCATCCACCTCTCGTAGATTTACTTTCCAACACGGCCATGCTCCTATATCCGTGGACGTAGTGGTCTACGTGCTCACCACCAGCATGAAACAGTTATATTTCTTTTGTTATATATATTGCGTTTGCATACACATATGAAGTTAGTTGATATTAGTGAATGAAGTCTCTGTTATCTTTTGATTAGTCTGCTCTGTAGTGATTACGCTGCACTTGTGCCGTAACATTACCATTCTGTAATGACTGCTTTTTAATATGAGAAGACTCTGTTTTTCAACTTAATTCGTATTTGAGGACCTTTGCCAAGGCTGGAGTAGAGGGCCCCTGCTCAGCCAAGGTTTTGTGCATTAGTGTAAATTTTAATTTTGTTTCTTTAAAGCTCATTGTATCATAATCCATTCATATGTTCATACAGTGCATTTGTTTCATTTCTGTTTATACACTTCCATAATTTCCATTTCATTTTTGTCTTTCATGTTTTATGTTGATAATCACTGATCAGTGTTTTCCTTGTTTCAGGTTATAGATAGGCAGCCCAGGGCATTTTCATATCTTTTTGACTAGTGACATGGAACTAACATTGTTCTGCTGCTAATTTGCTTTTCATAGCTTTTGTTTCATTTCAGTATTGTTTTTTTCATTTCAGTTTTGCTTATTTGCTTCAGTAGTTAAAATTAGATATATTAAGCTGCTCATAGCATCTTCAGTTGCCTCCGAAAGCCACAGCTGGACTGATGGTGAGGGATTGTATTGTGAAATGTGTAGTTTAGTATTAGTTTCTTTTCTGCAAATTTAGATATATTAAGCTGCTCATAGCATCTTCAGTTGCCTCCGAAAGCCACAGTTGGACTGATGGTGAGGGATTGTATTATGAAATGTGTAGTTTAATATTAGTTTCTTTTCTGCAAATTTAGATATATTAAATCATGCATGACATCTTCGGTTGCCTCCGAAAGCCACAGCTGGACTGATGGTGAGGGATTGAATCATGAGTGTATGGTTTAGTATTAGTTTACTTTCTGCAAATTAAATATCAGTTACTCAAATTTGTTTATGATTACTTCCGAAAATCATAGCTGGACTAATGATGAAGGATCAGAAGATAAATTAATGTAATCTGATTTAGATTTATTTTATTGCAATTTTGAATTTCCTTAAGCATAGTTTCTTTTATGTTTAGTTGGCAGCAAGAATAGTTTAGTTTTCATGCTCAACAGTTCGTTATTTTGATTTACTAGATTAGCGGCACCTTTTCATTTCAGCAGCACATTTTCACTTCCTTTCAAGTCTTGACATTGTAAATTTCAAATTGCTTTTTAAAGTTTCAAGTTGGTAAATCATTATAGGGGATATCACTTCCTTGAACAAACATAACCAAACTTTTTTTCATCTTATAATTTCCATTTCACTTTAGAAAAACCAAAAACGACAAAAAGTTAAGAAATAGGTTATCTTGCACATATAGTGCGCCACACTTCATCAGCTTACGATTCCCGGATTGACAAATTAAATGCAGCAATTTAGGACACACTAAATTGACCAAACAGTATGGTTTCAAAAGTTTAAAGTGAAAACAAGAAGGAAAAGTGGATCCCAAAACTCAAAACATCCAGTACTCCATCAAGCATAAAGCCCATCCAAAGATCAAAAGTCATTCATTTTCTCTCTATGCCATTGAGCCATCACTCGCACAGCTCAAAAAATCAAATTTTAAAGGTGAAAGGTTGAATTTATGGGAGTCACTTCTCACCTGGAACAAGGCACTGCTCACCTGGGACAAGCACTGCGCATAGAGTAAAGGCATTGCACACCTGGAAAATAGGCGATGCGCATGCACCAAAGGCGTTGTGCACCTGCCTAGTTTCACTTTCAAGCTTCCAAACTTCATGCAGGTCCTCCAAACATTCAAAAAATGGTTTCTCCACCTCCTAGCATGTAAGTAAGACATAATTATTCCCTCCTTGCATTTCTCAAGTGCAAATTTCATGGTGTGAATATTTTCATGAGAAATCTCCAGTTTTTCAAGATAGAAACCCTGGTTTCACTTCCTAATCCAAAATTTGATCCTTGAAGACCCTTTTACCCTTCCCACATCACAATAATTCTTATCCCTACCCCTATTTCATTAAATCCCTATCCCAAATCCCTTTATCCCCTAAACCCTAAGACCTAGGAATTTCAAATTCCTAGTCTACCAAATCCCCATACCTGTAATAAAATTACTATTCCCAAATCCCACAACATTTCTACTCCCTTTCACCTCCCTCAATTTAATAATCCCTTCCCCCATCTCCCTAATTTTTTCCATCCCATTCCCCACTCCCTAAACCTACATTTCACTCCCAAATCATCTCCTTAGGGTTTCTAGCCAAGACACTATGGAGGAAGAAAACATAGAATTCAGTGAGGAAGAAGAAAGGGAAGAGAGGAGGCCACACAATAGAGGGAATATCCTTAGACTTGAACCTACAAACACCAAAGAACTCATGGCCTCTCCCAGGGCTGTGACATGTTCCAAGTATGTAGGATGCGTTGAATTTTGTGAAAAAATACAAGGGTCCAACATCACCCTGTTTTGAGCAGGCTTTTCATCTCTAATATTCATGACAACCAAGTAACCCTTGCTGGTGTCACTTTCATAGTATCCGCAGCCAATATAGAAAATTCCACTGGAATTCCAAATGTTGGTGAAAAGTAGTACAAGGAAAAAGACTTGGAGAATCATTACTTTGAGCCATATATCAAGCCAAGGTACAAGAATGGGGGAAAAGGGTTCTTTCCTTTCTCTTACCTCATGGATAGGTATGCCTCCATAATTAAAATCATCATGAAGTACTTTTCTTGTGAAGGAAGGTTCTCTAGACTCTATGCCTACCATATCAGGTAATTAATGCACTTCACAAGGGTCAAAATGCTCAACATACCTTATTATCTCTTTAGGAACATTGAAGAAATGACATACATTGTTCAAAAGAGAGATTATGAGCACCAAATGAGAATTATTTTTCACCACTCTCTCATCAAGATCATTTTCCTCCATCACCTCGATCAATTGAACATCTCGTGGGACACTTTCATAGCTAATGACATCTTTAATGCTCCACCAATTCAACATGCTCAAGTTGTGCCTCCACCATCTCATCCTTCCACTTCCATTCCTCCATCTCATCCCACAATACCTCCTTCTTCATCAGCTCAAACTACTTCACCCATTTCACCACCATCATCACCATTTCACACTCAGATTGGGTCATCTAGCATTGTTAAGAATAATGAGCTTCAACATACCACACTGGCTGAGATAGAGACATTGGTAAAAAAATATCAGAGAGGTCAGAGGAAAGTGTTTGCTCCACATATTGTGGAAGGGGGCCTTGCCTTCTTCATCGGAAAAGCATGTAGAAAAAGGAAA
Source organism: Pinus albicaulis (assembly GCA_034641835.2). NCBI lineage: Eukaryota > Viridiplantae > Streptophyta > Pinopsida > Pinales > Pinaceae > Pinus > Pinus albicaulis. Next base: position 206,125,357 of record CM076576.1, read on the forward strand.
GTAAAATATGACAAAGGCATATATTCAGGAAGAGATTAAGCATGAGGATGGAAATCTTCATGAAATAGAAATGAAGTTTGACCTTGTTGACTTGAATAAAAAAGATGATTATGAGATTACTAGAACAGTCATCAAGGAAAAAGAAGCCAAGATTAAATAGCTACAAAATAATCTTAATAGATCTAAATTTGTCATTGCATTTCTTGAGCTGGACAACCAGCAGCTAAAGACCAAACACTTCATTGATCAAAGCTCAAAGAGAGGTAGAAAAAGCTAAAGTCTTTCTTGAAGATACACTAGAAAAATATGGTGTACTATATGAAACAGAATAACAGGTGCCAAGAAGAAGGCCAAGGACTAGAGGTTTGAAAATAGCCCTAGAACTAGAAAGACCAAAAGAAAGAGAACTAGCATATGAGGTCACTCTTAATGAACAATTTGTAGTGGTAATCAATGAGAACCAGGAGCAATGGTTTAACAGGGCTAACCAACATCTTGAGAAGCTCCTGGAGAAAGCAAGCAAGGACACTGATATTTAGATAAGGATGGAAAAGCACTATGCCAAGAGAAACAAAATTTCAAGGTCAAAACTTAAACAAGCCAATGAAAAAATTGAAATCTTGACCATTCAAGAAGAGAAAAGAAAGCTTGATATCCTTGCTGAAGCCTCACTCCATGCCTAATCCTCATCATCAACCACTGTTCAGAAAATTTTTGCAAGTCTTGATACATTTTTGCAAATTTTTGAATTTTTTGTGCATTCCTGGACAGTCATGTGACAGTTGGACTGTTAGGTGCGCAACACCCTGTTTGAGGCATATTTTGGTCAAAATGAGACCACCATTGAATTACGAACAAAGGAAACATGCAAGAAATCCACTTTTATAGCCTTTTTTGGTCAAACTGGTAGGTGAAAAAATAAAAATAAAAACCTTCAAAAAATCATAGTTCTACCTCCTTTTTCACCTTGGTGTTGCGCACTTGAGCAGTCTTGGGAAAATCACTTTTTGGGAGGTCAAATCAAGTCAAATCTACAAACCAAGTACATATTTGGAAATTATACTAGATAATATTTCCAATGAGATATCTTGAGCTCAGTTTGGACACCTGTAACCCATCCAAAACTCAACTGCAAGATGGAGGGCGCACCTGACACTAGCGTTGCACACCTGACTAGTGTCTGATTTTTCTGAGTTTTCTCTACAATTTTGATTTTCACCTTGAAAAATCATGTTTTTACTTATGTAATTGATGGAATTAAATTTAATTATGGTTTTTTTACAGTTACCTAAGGTAAATACATTATGTAAAAAGCTTTGATGACATGTAATGAATTAGTTTGCAAAAAGTGAGTGATGAGTCAGTTTGACCTCCCTACACTCTAGTTATTCAGCTCAGTTTTTGGTGGAACTGCTCCTCCTCTCATGGATTGGACCCCTGAGGATGGGAGGAGTTGATTTGAGGTATATATAATGTACTTTTGACTCATTTCACAGGTTGGATGTTTATGCATTGATCAGATACTCTAGTGTAATCATTTTTTGGCAAGAACTTAATGAAAAGGTTGCAAATATTTCTTTCGGATACCCGTGGTATGGAAATTTATTATTTTTATTCTTATGTCCTATTATGTATGAATTTTTTGTTTAATTATCCATTTCATTTCTATTATATGCTAGTTTTTAAGTTGATAAACATAATACATCTCTCATGCTCCGTTTTGGGAAAACCTTCATAGTTTTTCCATCTTATTTAGTTTAGAAAGAATTCATGCTTAGCCTTTCTCTTTCTAGCTCCTCACCTATCTGGTCCATCCCATTAAAGAAACTCTAAAGTTTTAGGTTTTCTACCTACCTTGCCCCATTGAATCTTTGCAATCCTAATCCTATTTGCCCTAGCCTAGCCTCTTTGACCTAATTCACCCATCCAAAAACTCAATTCAAACAAATCAAACCCTTGTACTCATACCTAGCCTAAAAACCTAATTCATCCAACCCTATTGGCTGTGATTTTGTGGAGATAGCCCTCTCCAACTTGATAGGGCTAGATACCAAGCCAAAATATTGGTCTGTGGTTACCTTTGTTGGGATTTCTTCTTCAACCTTAGAGATTTTGCAGAGTGATAACAACTCACATACTTCTTTACCATTATTTCCATCAAAACCCTAAATTCCCACTACATTTCCATGAGAAAACCAAAAAATCCTAGTGTTTTCACATTTTGGTCCACTTCCCCATACCTATTTCAAGAAATTTCACTTGTAACCTAAAGCTAACACATCACCCTACTTCCTCAATTTTTTGGGGAATTTTCATTAACTTCCTTATACATCATCACAACTCCTAAAGTGACCCTATTCCTATCCCCTGTTTTCCCAAATTCACTGTCCCTACCCACTCATTTCATCTAGGAGGGTTTCATCCTATTCCCAAATAGTACGGAGGATGAAAAGAAGGCTCACAAGGGAGGCCACCATTCCAAGTTTGAGCCATCCACATTGCAAGAACTCAATGCCTCCCCTTATGACAAGAGATGTTTTGAAAACAATGGAAGTTTGAGGTTTTGTGAGAGAATCATGGAGGTAGGTTGTCATGCTCAATTGACTAGCCTTTTTGCCACTAACTTCAGCAGAGAAAAGGCCATCATAGCAAGGATTGAATTCACTCTATCAACAAATGTCTTCACTTCAACAACATGTATTCCAAATGAAGGATAAGTCTGGTTCAAAGGCATGGAATTAGACCCTGAGAATTACCCAATGTTCCTAAAACCTCATTGCAGAGATGAACATGAATATGTTTTCTCTTTCAGGAATTTACTCGATAAGTATGCCCAATTAATGAAGCTAATAATGAAATATTTTACATGTAAGGGGAGATTTTCAAGATTGTATGAATACCATGTCAGGTTACTAATGCATTTCACAGCCACCAAATCACTCAATTTGTCCAATCATTTATTCAAGAGTTTGGTAAAGATGACAGAAAAGGTACAAAGAAAAGGTAAAAATAATCATGCTAGTCTATTCCACCATGGTTTGGTCAAGATCATTGTTTTGCACCAACTTTCAACAAAAAATATTACCTGGGAAACTTTCATGGAGAAGGTAGCATTAGCTCTTACTACTAGTCCACCTGTTGTTCATAGCACAACATCAACATAACCAAAGGAGGTTGGCTCTACAAGTAGGCAGGCATATATTTCAAAAGCACCTAGGGTGAGATCACTCAAACCTATGAGAAGGGTAAGAGGATGGTTTTTTCTCCTAAGACCATAGAAGGTGTACTGGCACCTGAAGCTACACTTGAGCAAAGACAAACAATAGATTAGCCACCTAGTCATGATGATGAGTCACCATTGCAACACCATGATGAACAAGCACCCATAGAAATTGACATGATAGAGCATGTTAAGGTTAAGTCAGCTATGGAAATCATAAAGGAGAGAGACAAAGAGATAGAATAGTTGAGGGAGGTTTTCTCAACGGAAAATTCTCATATCACATTCCTACAACAAGAGGAATTTCAGTTAAAAGTGAAAGTAATCCTCCTAGACAAGCCAAAGGCGCATATGGAGGCAGATAAAGGAAAATACAAAGAATTGGTAGATGATGATCAATTGGAGGATACATAAGTTGAAACAAAAGTAAGAATCCCAAGGAGAAGAGGCCTCAAGAGGGCGCTTTGGAAAGAAAGATAATCAACTCCTAAATCATGTTGGAAAACTTTTGATGAACTAATTCTTGATGAAATTAGTCAAGGTAGAGAGTATTGGCTGGACAGGGTGAATGGAAATCTTGAGAATATTTTGAAGAAAGCCAAAAATAATAAGAACCTCTAGAGACATATGGAAAATTACTATTGCGCCATAAACAAAATCTCCCAAATTAGGCTCAAACAAATGAAGAAAAATCTCAAGGAAGCCCAAATGAAGCTAAAGGAGAAGGATAAATTAGATCTAGTTGTTGAGGCTTTCTTGGTTGTTTATCCTATCATCCACAAGTGTAAAAAAAAAAAATGAGCATTTTTTATATTTTTGGAAAATTCAGGAAAATTGGTCTCTACAGAAGCATCGCACGCAGCATGACACTTTCTCTCATGGCACTCAAAAGAAGATTGGTTTACATGGTTGGATGCAATTTCACTTGCAAATTTCAGATTAGTTCTTGGTTTTTCATGAAACCTCTTCGATTTAGAGAAAAATCCAAAAAATGCCTCTTTTTCATGCTTCTGCTAATGTTTTTGACCAAGTGTGAGACTTCTAGAGTGAGGTTGGGAAAATCAAGTTTTGGAGATCTTCCTATGGGTTTTTTTCTCAAATCTCAAGATGCATTGGAAAGTAGACACATGGTGCTACTCAGCCCAACATTAATACTTTCATTTGGAAGCTTTTAAGTGGGTCAAAATTTCCTTTGAATAGGCGTGACACTTCTGCCAGACAAGTGCGACGCTTTTGCTAAAGGCGCTACGTTTCTGCATAGGATTCCTTTCAAACAATTTTCAATCTAGGAAAACTCCAGAATTCGATACTAATTTGTCCCATGAGGTGTCATTTGAGTGTTTTAGTTTGTTTTTTCCTCTCATGATGAGGAAACCTGTAATTTAATGAAGGAGACACACACTCCTAGTCTTTAGCTACATTTTAGGGGATAGTTTCTAACTTTCCTATATTCTAGGAAGTGACTCATATTATGTAATTATGGTGCTTATTGGATAGGATTTCGACCGAAAGAGGTTTCATGAATTATATTTTCTATAAGTAGTCCACCTTAAGTCATTTTAGAGTTTGGATAGTTGTTATTTGCAGTGGAGCTATTGTACGAGCTTTTTTTCTGAATGAAATCAAAGACAATGTTGCAGACATAGTGTTGAGACTCCAGTGGTATGCCTTTGAGCATTTGTTTTTATCTATAAATTTATCATGTTGAATGTTATGTTATCCATCTTCCATATATATGTTTCCTTATGTTAATTATTATCAGTTTATAGGCAGAAATCATGTTTTCCATGCTCTATTTTTTTATAAGATTTACATGAACATGTATTTGTTCTTCTGATGAATGAATTCATTTTAATTCTCATTCTGAATATCTCTCTTTTCACCCTATACACAATGAAAAATTAAGCATGCTTCTAAGCTTACCTACCTATCCTTATCCTTGCTTCTGCAATCTAACCTTTGAAATCTCACCTAAACCTTAGACCTAGTTCCCTAACTATCATTCCTATCCAAAAAAACTTCAAACAAACAAAAACCATAATCTATTGAGCATCATAAATAGCCTAAGATCAATATATTCAATCATCTCATTGGCTTCAAAGTGACATTGAGAGAGCCCTCTTTGGTTGTGGTAGGGATAGCTACCTCACCTAAAGGTTGGTTTGTGGTTACCTTCCTTCAACTCTATTCTAAGCCTTGGGGGGGAGTGATAACATTCTTGGCATCACTGCCGGGGAGCGATTGCAAAAATTTCCCTAATAAAATTTCTTTATTCAACCGAAGGTTAGACTTGTGGGTGACACGTTTTGACATTCGAATAATGTTGACTCTATAAATTTGAGCCAAAGTACAAATTCTCAAGAAAACCTGGCTCCCAAAAGACACGCTAGGTCAAATCTCGACCTAAATCCCTCACCAATTGTAAATGACCCTGAGAGTATTTTAAGAAAGCAGAAGACAAAGTCTCAGAAATTTGGAAAGGTTATTCCTCCACTTGTGAACTCAAACTCCTTTCCTACGAGATTTTATTTTGTCCCATAATTTTGAATTTGAAACATCTTTATTTAGGCCTAAGTATGAATCTTTTATTTTAGAAATTGTCCTTGATCCTATTGATTTTGAAACCTTTTTTCCATTTTCTGAGTCTTCTTATTCCAATATTAATAGTGAAGTCTGGTCTAATTTTCACAAACTTTAAGGTTTGGTGGATAAGTTTCAAGTAACTTCAAACAAAGTTTATTTTAAATACCAGCAACAGGATTTTTCTTCACCACCTTCTATTACACCTTATCACACAACTACATCATCATCTCTTCCTTTCATTCCATCATTACCTTTGCAATTTTTCACTCCATCAACACCTCTACAACCCCCTCCATTAATTATTTCCAGATTCGCTCTATTGATCTTACCGTAAGAACTCACCACACTACCTCAGAACTATGGTCAAAGATTTCCCCTTTTTGATGGAACATCAGAGGTTACTTTTCATCAACACATTGTCAAAGTGGTCAATTTAATAGATCTCGAAGATATTGACAATGATGATGCCAAGATGCGCATCATAGAACAAACACTACTACATTTGGCGGAAATTCCGACACCTGTTTCCGACGCTTTTGACCAAATGTCGGAAATTTTCCCAAATTTTTTCCATCCCGCTCGAAACCGTCGCTATACCGACGTCTATAGAAAAGTGTCGCAATACCGACACTTAAACAAGTGTCGCAATTGCGACGTTTAAAGGAAGACGTTGCAATTGCGACACCATGGCCCAAAGCGTCGCTATTGAGACGACTCTAAACGTCGCAACTGCGACACAATGTCTAGGTGTCGCCATTGTGACGTTTGGAGGCACCGTCCTAATAGCGACGCCTTTTCCGCCGTCGGTATAGCGACAGTTATTTTCGCGCTACATAAAAATACCAAACTTATATGGGCCCTACATAAAAATTCGAAACTTATATGCACGCTACATAAAAATGTTTCGTATTTGTCGCAATAGCTACGTTTGATATCACGCGCGCATTCGCCCTCTGCTCTTGCAGAACAGCATTTTCCCTTAGCATTCGCGCTCAGTTCTTGCAGAACATCATTTTCCCTCAGCATTCGCCCTCAGCGTTCGCCCTCAGCTCTTGCAGAACAGCGTTCGCCCTCAGCTCTTGCAGAACAGCATTCGCCCTCAGCTCTTGCAAAATGGTAAGTTCTTACTGCAGGCCCTTCCTCCTATAGTAGGGTTGACTCTATTTGGGTTTTTTTTGTCAATTCCATTGGATTGTGTTAGGCTGTAGGGTTCTCTCTAGATGTCAAGAATCAAGATTCAATACCCTCTATTATCTTCATCACCCAATACAAGATTTAAATTTTCCCAAAGAAACGCTTATTAATTTGGCAGCCATTATTTCTCCCTGCTTTAAAAACCCTACATTTAAATGAAAACAAGCATTGCATTTCAACTACAAAAAATCTATTAGTGTTCAAATGTACATGTGTGCTACATTAATGTACGATATCACCAACGCGCATTCGCCCTCTAGCTCTTGCAGAGCACATTCGCCCTCGGCATCGCCCTCGGCTCACGGAACGACATGATCGCCTTCGACATTGTACTGAGCTCTTCGCGAGAATAGCATTCTCCCTCGACGTCGCCTGAGCTCTTGCGAGAACGACATTCGCCCTGGATTCGCCTCGGCTCTTCCGAATATCATTCGCCTGCATTCGCCCTCACGCCCTCGGCTCTTGCGGAAACCGGCCTTTGCCCTCGACGTCGCCCTCGACGTTAAGCCTCGGCTCTTGCGAACAACATTCGCCCTCGGCGTCGCCCTCGGCTCTTGCGGAGGCAACGGTCGCCCTGGCGTTCGCTCGGCTCTTTCGAACAACATTCGGCCCTCGGCGTTCGCCCTCAGCTCTTGCAGAACAGCATTCGCCCTTAGCTCTTGCAAAATGGTAAGTTCTTACTGCAGGCCCTTCCTCCTATAGTAGGGTTGACTCTATGGTTTTTTTGGTCAATTACATTGGATTGTGTTAGGCTGTAGGGTTCTCTCTAGATGTCAAGAATCAAGATTCAATACCCTCTATTATCTTCATCACCCAATACAAGATTTAAATTTTTCCCAAAGAAACACTTATTAATTTGGCAGCCATTATTTCTCCCTGCTTTAAAAACCCTACATTTAAATGAAAACAAGCATTGCATTTCAGCTACAAAAATCTATTAGTGTTCAAATGTACATGTGTGCATCACTTGTGTAGGGTATTCCTTTTCCACTTTCACATTATCCAAGAATGTGTGCATTATAGTTCATATTTTTTGTGATTTAGATTATCTTGAAAAAGGAAAGGTAAATTATTTCCCATGGAAAAAGAAGGTTTTCCCTTTTTATAGGTTGTTTGGACTTACGTGGAAAAATTTATGGTATACCTTTCATATTATGTAGTTTAAATTTGAATTAACAGATTATTCTACATGAAAATATAATTACCTATGTGATGTCCTTCATCACTAATTAAAATTATAGGGTTTCAATTTCCTAGACTCTAACTCATCTGATGCTAAATTCTAGGTTCTCATTGGTGGATCACTCTTCCATTGATTTCCTTTCTCTCTGGATCTTGTCATACTTTAAAAGTCATCAATGATACATATATTATTTCAGGTATCCCAAAAGGCTTTATAGTAGAACATATTGTGAAGTTTTTTTGACACTTGAGGATTCTTTTTAGAACTGCAATGTGGTCTATGCTATCGAGTTATATATCAAGCAACTTGTCCTTAATAACCACACTATGGGGTAGGTTCAACCAGTTTGAACTTGTTGGGACATAACATATGAAGTTGTGTGATGAGTCCATATCACAGGTCTATTATGGTGAAAAAAGTGAAGACACGTAATGATAGTTATTATGTTAACATTACTAGAAACATTTTCGAAATTATCCATGCTATCAAGATGTCAAAATTCCGGGCATTAGGTGTCAATACTCGTAGCTAATAGATAATAATAATAATATAAAAAAATCACAACTTTATTCTTGAAATATGATTGTTACACATTGGTAACCTAGTTCATGAGTTACTATCACCCAAAGATTGCAAAACAAACTTAAAATATAAATTAAACCAACATGAGAATCCAACTAAGGGTTTCTCGACAAAATCATGTCATAACCTGGCATTTTGAAACCCAAATTTGAATCCATCATAAGTAATACAATGCAAACTCAGATGGATTTTCAATGCATGTTTGCATGCTACACTTATTCTCTGTCTAGATATCATTTTTAAATGGAACCATTAGTCAAGCCCACAGTCCTTTTTATGTGAAAAATTTCAGCTCTATTTGAGCTCTTTTTTGCTCCACCACCTCCATAAACCAGTGTTACACAGGGTCTCGCCCCCCCACCTAGGGGTCTAGATTCCTCGCCCCCTCGCGCTCCGGGGTCTTAGGGACTTCTAGGGGATGTTTCCCTCACGCCCCCTCACGTCCCCTCACCGCCCCTTTTAGTTTATGGTTTCGTGTTAAAAGTTGATGTGCCACTTAGCATATTTGAGAATCCAAGTGATTCTGATTCAGATGGTGACATGGTTGATCTTGATATATTCGTGCAAAAGTTGGATGCAGAGAATAGTGGGGCATTAACTTGAGCATTTATGCTCATTTATCAGTATGATGATATCATTTGATATTCATATGTTGTGTTTTATGTTTTATGTCTCAGACATAACTTATTTGCGTTTAAGTTTTATGTTTAATACTTGAGTTGTAAACTTCAGTTTAAACTCTATTTTGAATCTTGATATAATATGTCATATGATATCTTAAACTTTATTTTCATTGTACATTGTTAGTAGTTACATTTATGATTATATAGTTACAAACTTACAAACTTACATGCATGATTGTATGATGTATGTTTTAACTTTTAACTTTTAAATTTGTTTCAATTATATGATTCATCATTCATCGATTTGTAATTTTATCATTTATGATTTATCTTTCATGATGCAAGTGTATGATGATTGTATATACATTCCTTGCAAAAATATAGTTACATTATAAATATTAAATTTTATAATTTTTATGACCCCGACGTCCCCCCACGTTTCCTGAAAATTGGTAGGGAGCTTTTGCATAGGCCGCTCCCGCGCTCCCTCGCCCCCTCGCTCCCACCTCCGGGGGACTTGGTGGAACATTGCCATAAACATATGCAAACATATATCATGATCTTGGAATTCCATTACATATGTATGTGCCAATGTTCCATAATCATGCCCCATCATCAATTTAAAAAATTTCCATTGAATATCAAATTATGGAGGGGGGGAACTTTTTGCTGCAACATTTGGCTCAAAATCAGGGACCATCTCCGTATGAGGTGAATGAGAACTATAGATATTTGAAGAAGTAGATTAGTGCCTTTTCCTCTGGCCATGGAGTCATATATAATCATCCATCACAAAAATTTGTCTTTGTTCATTCTCACCTTGAAAGTTGCAAAAAATCATGCCCTAATTGAAACGACACTAAATTTGAAAGATATAATAAAAATGCAAGCTAGAAGTGCCTATTAATACAAAGGGAAAACCTTCCTACCTACCCTAACTGAGATAAATTTTGATTGAATAGGAAACATGATATTTCCTATGGAGTTGATCCAACAACTTGTTAAATGTATAGGACTAAATCATGCATTTGATTTCCAGGGAAACATGCGCATGAAGAGAAAAAGTGCAGAATTAATGGAAAATCCATACATGCCACTTATAAAAACTACACCGAAAGGTAAAAAAATACTTAAGGCCTTAACTTAATTTGAATCAAAAAATGACAAAACAGGATTAGTGAAAACACGAGAGTGGTGTGGGTGAACAACATAAATAAAAAGTGAAGATACCTTTCCCCAAGATGCCTTTGTCATCGTTGTATGAAAACATGTTTTCCTTTCCCTTTATACATGCAAGTGAATGCATTATAGGTATGGTGTTTTCCCATAATAGGAGAAGCCTACTTAAAAATATCATTCGTGGATTGAATGTTTGGGTGCCTTAATGTGCAATGACATGTTTCCAGGACTGAATTCAATGCAAGGCATATTTGAAACTCTAACTCTGTCTTCCGGTGTCTTATTAGAAATTATTTCAGTTTTCATTTTTGTGTTTTCAAGTTAGATATTGTTTTCAAGTTTTTACATTTATAATTTTATTGCAATGTGGCAGACTGATCAGAGCAGTGCAGGAACAACCCCGAGACAGGATGATCGCGGAAAGAGGCCGGCGGAAGAACATGTAAAGTGCCAGCATTGCTCTATCTTTAGGTATTTTAGTTATTTACATAATTGAAATAATATTAATTTTGTTCAAATATGCAGACACCTAGCCATGGTACGCCTGATGATTCCCTCTTTGAGGAAGAGCTTTCTTCATCCCTATCTCCAGTGTTGTTGTTGCAAAAAAAGGCACGAGATGCAAGGTCGAAATTTAATGCTTTGATAGATGCGCCTCAAACACCTGAAACAGAAGAGAGGATACAACATCTTATGAGGCAGCTAAATAGATATCAGGTAATAATAAAAAGTCGAAAGGATATTTTTTTTGTTCTGCATGAGATGAATTGTGATAGTTTGATTTTTAATTTTTACATTGACTAAACTAACAAAAAGTTCTTTTGTATGTAGCGTTTTCTGGCATTTGCTGAACCCGGTGTTGGTGGTAGTGGGACACAAGAGCAAGAGATTGCCCAACAACCCTCTCGTACACCTTCTACTCCTTTAGGTGCTAGCCAAGAAACACACCCTGCCCAAGCAGACACCCAGCCAACCGCTGAACATGTTGGCAATGATGAGGCTGATATGGCCAACTACATTATTGCGTTTCTTGGAGCTACACGTGTCAGCTCCACAGGGACCATTAATGGCACGTTGTTGGTGAACGATGAGGGTGTCCCTATAAAGCATGTACAACTCCCAGGTAAATTTTAATATTTTAACTATTTCATGTACTTTATCTAAAACATATTTATCATGATTTTTATTTTTAAGTTAATGATAATATCTTATTTTTCTTTTGGTTTTATTCTGTGTAGGAAAAAATGAGTTCTACAGGATTCTGGAGAGCCATGCGTTGGTAATTTTTGGCCCAACCATACGTACAGGGTGGAATTCCCAGAATTCCAACCTGAAAAAAGAACTTCTAGATTATCTAGAAGCCCTTTTTGGGGTCGGCACATTTGACAGAAAAGCGGTGGCTCAGGTAGCCGGAAAATATTTGAAATATACCAAGGACACCTATAGGACGCAATTTCAATTTAACCCTAGATATGAGCGTCCTCTCGTAGTTTCAAAGAGTGAGTGGAGAGCACCCATTCATGAAGGAAAAGAGAAAAGGGCAAATAAAGAAGGAAAAATGCCAACTGGACCCGCAAGGTAAATTACAAATTTAATTCAATAGCTTTAATTTTCTTTATGTCTAAAATAAAAGTGTGCTACGTCATATCTGACTTCAATATTTTGATGCTAGGTTGCCTGACACCTCAAAGGCAACCAAAGCTAGGATTGAGAAAAAGGGCCATCACAAGCTCGGCCAAGGTGGCTACTTGAAATTAGCTGCAAGAATTGTAATTAAGTAGCTAAACATCTTATAATTAATTGTATCGCCTTCCAATGTTTTTGTAATCCTATCAAATATGATTAAAAATACACAATCATATGTAATGTAGGGTGATGACTTCGGAACAGAAACTATAGAGGAATATAAAAATATCGCTTTCCATTTCGGCTATCAAGCCGTAGTTGAACGTCGCAGAAGCTTGGGGCAGGTCCCAAGATCTAGAATGCATGATAAGGTAAAACATTAACCTTTCAATATGTTTGTTTTCATCCATAAATTTAATGTCTAACAACTTTGTTTAAATCAGGGGAGCAGCACTACCGACGAGGCAAATAACCCAATTTTAGAGCCAGATGTAGATGATCCTCACGTGCAACCTGATCATTGTAGTGGGGACCAGGCCGACAATGCTACTATCAGTGAGGGCCGTGATGGTAATTAATTTCCACTTATAATTTTTTCTAATTATACCTTGATGTTTGTCCTTATAACGTTTTTTGTTTAAATGACAGAGAATGTTTCCCTTGAGGATCTTACCACCGGAGAGGAAGACAAGGCAACAGTCCCAACGGCGACAACTGGTGCACCAGGTAAATAATCTCATTGCAATTTTTTTTATTAATATTACCGAACTAGTTCAATGATATTTAAAAACTGATAATTAAAATTTAATTATTATCTGTTTTTGGAGGCGATGCCCCGTCACTGGATGAGACCAAACATCGTGACAATGCAACTAGGGCAGCGGCGACAACTGGTGCACCAGGTAAATAATCTCATTGCAATTTTTTTTATTAATATTACCGAACTAGTTCAATGATATTTAAAAACTGACAATTAAAATTTAATATTATCTGTTTTTGTAGGTGATGCCCCATCACTGGATGAGCCCAGACATCGTGAATACGTAACTAGGTCAGCAGTGCGGGTTGAAAGGCACGAAACAGGAGCAGAGCACGATGATATTGATGATGTAATTAGGAGCTTTAAAAATAGGAAGAAGAAAAGAAAATTTGACAATGTAAAATATTGTATTATTATAAGACAAACGTTACCATACTTGGAACGTTTTTTTGCGTTATATAAAAAACTCATTTATCATACTATTTTTATGTCAAGCGTTAATTGCAATGTTTCCTTGCGTACTTTTTGTTGAATTGTTTTTTTATTAGTTATTGAATTTTTTTTTTTATGCTCATGAAAGTAAAAAATGAAATATAGATTGGGTATTGGGGAATTGAGAGTGATGTGAGGGGGGAGGGGCCATAAGAGCTTCCACCTTCATGTGGTTGGCCCTGTTTAGTAGAGAATAATTTATTGGAGCGATTTAATCTTGGAGCAAACCTCCCTCGATCCAGCGTAGCAACAAAAAAGTCAGTGTTGACTTTGTTGCTACTCTTTCAGATCATGGGAGGCTTGTTCCAAGTTCATGCGACTCCAATAAATTGTTCTTGAAACGAAGAGGAGCTTATTCAGGTATGTTTTGGCATTTTCAACATATGTTCTAACATTATCATAAGAATGCATCTTAGAGTAAAAAATACTACATCAATTACTTGTATTTATTGTATAGATAATGATGGATTTTGATTGACTTGGCGGTGCAGGTACAAATCCTCTTGCATCATGAGCAATACAACTTGTCAACCAGGGTCATGTCCAGGATATTTTTGCTTGTGCGCTTGACCAGGTTCGTAATGTCACATTTTGTAAGTTCCTTTACAGTTCATAATTCAATATTAAGCTTGTTCATGATTATTATCTAGGTTTTTTTGTATGTGTTTTTTCATCTATTTGATTGTAAGCAACTCTGCATGTTTCCTGTTGTTCACTATGATTTCTCCCATTACCACTCCCAGGATGAATCTGACTTTATTGTTACATAGGTTACTTTATTGTTACTATGATTTCTCAATTTACGATTTCATAGGTTACATCATGTAAAGTTGTCAATCTCAGGTTGGTGATGAGATTTAGTTCTCCAGATTTGGGGCTTTTCTGATATTTTCTCCCTCATGTCATTCCTGCATCACCTCGTTTTTTGAGCATGCCAATTGTCTACCACTTGTACCAATTGGCACATGTCAATCTCTGAGTGGTGCCACATTTCACCTATTTTCAGTGAGAATTTAGGGTTTCTCTAACATAGCTTCAGAAATCCGATTCAGTGCCTGCTTGAATATTGTCACATAATACTTATGGTTTGGATTGATGAGCATGTTCTGAATGGTTGGTTGATTCATAAGAACCACCCATAAATCTCTCTTCCTCTAACACACAGAAAATAAAAATTTCTTTGACAGGAGACAGAGTTTCAATACTTTGAAAAAAAACTTCTATTCCCTTCAATAACTCAAAAAAAAACTATTACACTACTTCCTCACTGAGAGGGATTACAAAATTATGACTGCTACAAAACGCAGTGCATAAAACCAACTCACTGTTTGTTCAAAACAAACATACTCTGTCTCTAAAACACTCTGCTGTGTTTTTCACTTTTGCACTGCTGTGCATACACACTTAAAAAGTTACACTCAGTCTTTCAATTTTTACACATTGCTATGTAATAAAAAATTTACGTACTGTCTATAAAAAAAACTACCAAGCTTTTTTTTCCTTTTTATTTTTATATGCCGTAACATATAAAACATATTATAATAAACCCTCTTTAAAAAAAAATAAAATTAAAACTAAATTCTATGGCCCACCTTTCATTTTGCATATGATATATATATAACATATGTTTAAAACATATGTATATATTAAACTATCAAAACATAAAAGAACCCTTTCCGTCGGACTTCAAAAGTCTGAATAGATTGAATTTCAAACCAAATTCGCGTTCCAAAATGGGATGCTGACGTCTGCCTAATTTTAACTCGAATTCTCAATCCAATGTGCCCTATAAAAAATTCGGGTCCGATTTTCAGGTTTTCAGATTCCCTTCAATTTCATGCTATCCAATATTAATGCTCCACGTGTCCTCCTTTTGAATTTACAAAACTGTCGGGTAAATTTCTGTTTGTTTAATTTCTGGTTGGTGAATTGCGTTAATGCTGGCTGTTGTGTTTAAATACAATCCTGTACAGAAATATGGCTGTGGACGTCTACAAAAAAAACTTGCAGGAATTTTAAATGCTGAATTAAATTTCTGGATGGCATGCAAGCAACCTCCAAAAAAAAATGTTGTTGCTGCATCCGTCCTTCTGCTGCAGCAGTTGAAGTTAAAATTCAACAGCACGGGGTTTAATAAGTGAGGGTGTAAAGGTAACTTTTTGTCGATGGTACTGGATTAAGATCATCTATTCATTTTTGTAGGGTCTTATGGTGTTTGGTTTTTTAGTTTTGGGTTGGGTTTATTGAGTCTAAGATAGTTTTTTGAGTGAAAAAATTGCTATTAGGTATTAAAAAAATTTGGTTCTTTTGTCAAAATTTATGAGCTTGTTAGGAAATACAAAACTGACAATGGTTGTATCTTAAATTTGTGGAAAATAATTTGAAATGAAACCTTTTTGTTTAGGTTGTTGCGGCAGTGAAAACCCTGTTCAAATTACTATGGGCATTGACAAGACAATAAAGGCCCTTGTTTCGGAACTCAAAATTTTGTCAAAGGAGGTAAACGCTTGCCTTTTGAGTAGGCTGGTTTTCCTTTTTGCTGATGGTTTGGTGTATCTAATTGAATTAGTTGCCTAAGGTATTTTTGGTTGCAAACTCCTTTTCATTTTCATACAGTATTGGCCTTGTGGAATACATTTGATTGTGTGGTCTTGTTAGATCTACAACATTTGTAGTTGTTTAGTCTTATGGCCGAGGTGCACTTTTATTATGGAAATAGTTGATGCAATATTGTCATTTAATCCTTACTGCAGGGTAGCATGTTGAGAAGTTTTTGTGAAACATTTGGTATTCAAAATGACACTTGATCCTATACAGCATCATGCACTTGACTTCAAAATTTATATTCAAAGTGTGCCAGACAATTCTTGCAAAATTTCAAATATTTAGGTTGTTTTAAACCATTATCTTTTTCATGTATTGGATGTTGAAAATGTGAAAAAGACTTTGGTATGAAACCAAGTGGTGAATAATTTCCAGCACAACAACCACTTCCAAGACATGATTTAGAAGTAGAACAAATGTGCTTATGAAGCATAGAAAGATATCCTTGATGCATTGTCAATGTTTGGCTAGGGTTATTTTTGGAGAAAATAACTCCTTATTCCTAGAATAGTGATCTTTAATACAAGTAAATGCCAAAGAAGAGAGATCATCGTGTGACGCAACAAAACTGAAATTGGACCCCCAAGGAGAGCTGGTGTGTCTACAATCGCTCTGTCAGCATTTTCCCTTGGTGTACCTTGTTCTTTTCCTCCAGCCTGAGTCTTAATTGACTTCTTCTTTCTTCGGGTTTATTTATCAAATTCGTAGAATTTGATAAATAAATACTATCCACAATGGTTGGACTTTAATTTATATTCCCGACTTTATGTTATCTCCAATCCTTATAACCAATGTTTAACTTTCAACACTTTGTATTTATACTCCACGTTTCTTTTTAATAAATAACTTGTAATGAACTTTCGGCTCTATATTTCACCACCCAGCCTTACAACAATCACGCTCCAGACTTATGCTAATTATCCGTCAATCGTTTAATTAAACAATTTCATTATACTCCGGCCCCACCTATATATATCAATAACCAATCAAACACTCGTATCGTACCTGGCTATCCTCCGCACACCTTGGTTAACCTCCGGGCAAGTTCAACGTGCGACCACCGTCCGATGGCCCTTCTCCAAATCAACGACTCTTGGCAATTTCGCTCGGCTTCCAATGTCGGGCTTTAACGTGCGATGGCGTGGGTTAAACGGTTGTTTGCCGGGGTCACTTCGCCACATGTCGCATTCCCTATGGAATCGCTCGCGAATAGGAAATACCGCCTACTCCGCAAAAGCGGTGCGATATGGGCAACCAGCTTTTGTGATTCCGCTCGTGGTTTTGGTAGAGGGCTTGACCACGGGTGCATGTCTGGTTCCGCTATCCTTTTTTTTGTTAACTCATGTCCAATCCTCGGGTCAGGTTCCGAAAGCACAACAATTTTGTCTCTTTATTAAGCGGGATTTTAATATGTGTATTATCAAAGAAAACCAGCACAAATTTTATAAGAAAATTGTTCAAAAGTCGAGCCCGCCGGACTTCAAACGGCGATAAACCATAATTCAAACCAAATTCGCGTTCCAAAATAGCCTGCTGACGTCGGCCAATTTTGTGACGCGAATATCTTATCAAATTCGCCCTAATATTTTACGGGTCCGGATTTCCACTGCGCGAGCGGCCCAAACAAAGATCCGCTCCAATCAATTTTTGCCACGTGTCCTCGATAAAAACTTGCCCTGCTCCCGGCTGCGGGTGCATTCGATGGCGTTTAAGGTGATGGGACATGGATATGGCGATTTCATATCATTCGCATTAACATTTAACACTGTTCAATTAAGTTTTCACATCAAATCTACATTAATTAATTTTTAACACTATTCAAGATCGGACCTCCACTCCCCTGAGCGATTCTGCACGCTCCAATTTGATCCGGCCTTTGGCTCTCATTATTAATGATCGGAAGTTTCACAATTACTGTGAGCGTCAGTTATGAGACCAGGTGTACCACAAAATAGGTTCTTGTGGTTTTAAATTAGCTTTAGATTCTTTGATTCTTAATACGTGTTGTGACGATAGTGAAGTGGCAGTGAACTTACTGGGCTGCTCTTCCATTTCTCTCGGTTCTGTCTCTGTATGTCTTCCTCTGTTAATTGGAATTCTGCTTCTTCGTCTCTTGTGCCCACTGCGCTTGAGATTGCACCCATGCCTCGTGTGCGTCATAGGATGCGTTGCCACAGGGGGAGCACTAGAGGTCAATCCCGGCGCGCTCCCTCCAGCACCTCAACAGAGATGACTTCCAGCCAGTCCAGTGATTATTACTTAGGTCGATATCCAAATACTAGGAGTGGGGGTCGCTTATTATCCTTGCGTATGGATTCCCTGCTCTGGCTTCCCACTGCTTCCTCGTTCACCTTCCTCCCACGGCCAGCGCCTTCATGCCATTTCCTTTGATTGCACTCTCAACCGCCCGCGAATCACAGCTGTAGTCACTGTGGTCTTCCACGAAGAGGCCCAAACGGAGGAAGAATGCACCCGTCCGGCGGGTCTGAGCTCGGAAAAAGCCGGCCAGCATTCAGGCCTTCAGGAGGGGAGCTGTGGCAGGCATGTGGAGGTAGCACCTAGCGATCCTGGACCTTCCGAAGGATGGTGCCGAATCGTGGAGGAACCAGCGGAGGATTAGTTTGGTTAATTTGTTTTTCTTGCTTAGCAGGCCCAGTTAATTGGGCTGCTTTTAGTTTATTTTACTGTGCTGGACCTTTAAGTAATATTTTTGAATTCTGTAAATTAAACGTTCAAGACTAGTTTCCCCGTATGAGGGCAGTCTTCTTAATTTTTGATTTTTTGATGACAAATTTGCCATGAGTATGGCCAGGCAATGTTTTTGACTTCGGTGTAATTTTATTCGCAATGTTAATAGATTAACTTTACTTTGAATTCTCACATGATTAGCGTTTTTCTTGATCTGTTCAAGGATTTTGGGTACTTTAATTTGTATTTGGAACAATGGACGTCGGTACTCTATATGTTGCTTTACTGTTCTACATACTACTATTTCACTTTCTTATAGATGCCTCGGGCATATTTGAATGCTTTCTCAGATTGTCGATAATCTCCATGTGGACCATTACTAGATTTTATATCATGTCCCTGTATGTGACATGGGGTATTTTTCTATCATTGTCTGGGGTGGGACTTCCACTTTTCTGGATGGATATTTGGGTTCCAATCTTCAGATGTGAAAATGTAATGACTTCATGGACATTTTTACTTCATATAATATATTCAAAACAACGTTTTTTCTCTTGTGAAAAAAAAATGATTAATGTTTATCACTCTGCCTTCAAAACTAGCGATGCTGGTCTATGTTGCTGGTTTATTGATATGGTCCGATGGTCTTTTTATATTTTGGACATATCACACTCCTCACATGATTAGCGTTTTTCTCTGTTCAAGGATTTTGGGTACTTTAATTTGTATTTGGAACAATGGACGTCGGTACGTACTCTATCTGTTGCTTTACTATTCTACATCTGCTATTTCACTTTCTTATAGATGCCTTGGGCATATTTGGATGCTTTCTCAGATTGTCGATAATCTCCATGTGGACCGTTACTGGGTTTTATATCAAGTCGCTGTATGTGACATGGGGTATTTTTCTATCATTGTCTGGGGTGGGACTTCCACTTTTATGGATGGATATTTGGGTTCCAATCTTCAGATGTGAAAATGTAATGACTTCATGGACTGTTTTACTTCATATAATATATTCAAAACAACGTTTTTTCTCTTGTGAAAAAAAAATTATTAATGTTTATCACTCTGCCTTCAAAACTAGCGATGCTGGTCTATGTTGCTGGTTTATTGATATGGTCTGATGGTATTTTTATATTTTGGACATATCACACTCCTCACATGATTAGCGTTTTCTCTGTTCAAGGATTTTGGGTACTTTAATTTGTATTTGGAACAATGGACGTCGGTACTCTATCTGTTGCTTTACTATTCTACATACTGCTATTTCACTTTCTTATAGATGCCTCGGGCATATTTGGATGCTTTCTCGGATTGTCGATAATCTCCATGTGGACCGTTACTGGGTTTTATATCAAGTCCCTGTATGTGACATGGGGTATTTTTCTATCACTGTCTGGGGTGGGACTTCCACTTTTCTGGATGGATATTTGGGTTCCAATCTTCAGATGTGAAAATGTAATAACTTCATGGACTGTTTTACTTCATATAATATATTCAAAACAACGTTTTTCTCTTGTGAAAAAAAAAATGATTAATGTTTATCACTCTGCCTTCAAAACTAGCGATGCTGGTCTATGTTGCTGGTTTATTGATATGGTCTGATGGTCTTTTTATATTTTGGACATATCACACTCCTCACATGATTATGATTAGCGTTTTTCTCTGTTGCTGGGTTTTGGGTACTTTAATTTGTATTTGGAACAATGGACGTCGGTACTCTATCTGTTGCTTTACTATTCTACATACTGCTATTTCACTTTCATGGACTATTTTACTTCATATAATATCTTCTTTCCTTAATTTGTTTTACTTCTTATTTGTAGGGAAATAGGTACTTTAGTGCCCCATGTTTGGAAAAATGGACGTCGGTACTCTATCTGTTGCTTTACTATTCTACATACTGCTATTTCACTTTCATGGACTGTTTTACTTCATTGTTGTAGGGTTTTGGGTACTTTAATTTGTATTTGGAACAATGGACGTCGATACTCTATCTGTTGCTTTACTATTCTACATACTGCTATTTCACTTTCATGGACTGTTTTACTTCATATAATATCTTCACTTTCATGGACTGTTTTACTTCACTGTTGTAGGGTTTTGGGTACTTTAATTTGTATTTGGAACAATGGACGTCGGTACTCTATTTGTTTCTTTACTATTCTACATACTGCTATTTCACTTTCATGGACTGTTTTACTTCATATAATATCTTCAAAACAACGTTTCTCGTCTTTTAAAATTTTAATTTTCTTTTTAAAAATTGAACCCTCCGTCGGTCTACCGACGCCTTGTAGACGTCGGAACTGCGACAACCCAGAAACATCGGAAGAGAGACAGTATGAAAACGTCGGAAGAGCGATGTTCCAAACGTCGGACCACATATCGTCGGAATTACGACATCTTCCAGACGTCGGAAGAGTGACGTCCAAAACGTCGGACCACGTTTAGTCGGAATTGCGACAGTTTACAAGCGTCGGAAGAGCGACGCCAAAACGTCGGACCACGTTTAGTCGGAACTGCGACGGTTTATAAGTGTCGGAAGAGCGACGTTCCAAACGTCGAACCACATTTCACCGGAAGTGCGATAGTTTACAAACGTCGGAGGTATGACGGTTTGTGAGACGTCGGAAGAGTGACGCTTGTTCGGAACGACGGAAGAAGTGTCGATAGTGCGACACTTTTTACTTGCGTCGAAACGGCGACGACATGACAAACCACGGTTTGTCCGCCCCCGAACTGTCGCTCTTGCGACGACTATGTGTCGAAATAGCGACGAATTGGCCGTCGGAATTTCCGCCAAATTCTCTAGTGAAAGTTTTTCAGGAGAGGTTAAAAAATGGTTTCGCCCTCTCATAATGGGTTCAGTAGCTAATTCACAATATATAATTGACTTGTTTATGTAAAAATGGGAGGAGTAGAAGAATCCATTGCAAATCCTAGCTGAATATAATGCCTTGAAAAGAAATCCTAATGAGTTTATACAATACTTTATAGCTATATTCAATAGAATTTATAATTATATTCCTAAAAATATCAAGCCTCCTCCAGGCCTTGCTTTAATTCATTACCTTGATGGTTTCGATCCTGATATGGCTTACCAGCTGAGGGAAAGAAATCCATGAACCCTTGAATAAATGCAGAGAAACACAATGAGCATGGAAGAAAACTTGATTATCAAAAATTAAAAAATAAAGGTAGAGAAAAGGGTCAGTATCAAGGAAGAAACATCTACTTCATTTGAGGAAAATATCGACACATTGATCAAAACCATGGAGAAGATGATGGAAAAAATGGTCACGCTGATAGAGAAGCTGATCCCTCCTTTAGACTTTCATTTCTAGATGGATATTCCAGGTATAATCAGATTTTAGTCCATCCAGATGATCATGAAAAGACAACCTTTACAACACCATGGGGTACCTTCATGTATGCCAAAATTCCCTTTGGATTGAAAAATGTAGGAGAAAATTTTCAGTGTGCGATGGAAATCGCCTTCACTAATTAAAAGGATGTCTTTTTGGTCATCTATATTGATGATATCACTGTTTTTTCCAAGACATATGAGCATCACCTGTAGCACTTGAAAACAATTTTTTAGAGATGTAGGAAATTTGGCATATCTTTGAATCCTAAGAAGAGCTTGTTTGCTATGGAGGAAGGAAAATTGATGGGCCACATCATTTCAAAAGACAACATCCGAATAGATCCTTCAATAATTGAAGCGATTCAGAGCTTGGATTATCCTATAAGAAAGAAATAGATCATTCATTCAATGGTAAAATCAATTTTCTGAGAAGGTTTGTTCCCAATCTTGCTGAACACTTAAGGAAAATTACTAACATGTTGAAGAAAGATAGTGAGGTAAAATGGTCCGAGGAGGCAAAGAAGTATTTCAATCAAGTTAAATTTTATTTATCTCATGCTCCTATTCTTATTAGTCCATATTACACATTTGATTTGATCATTTTTTCCTTTGCTTTAGAACATACTCTAGTTGTTGTCCTTATGCAAAAGAAAAATCAGAAAATAGAACAGCCCATTGCCTTCTTCAATAGAACCATTAGATATGCAAGCTTGAAGTACAATATCATTGAAAAAAACTCCTTGGCTCTATTTAAAGATTGAAGGACTTCTGAGTCTATATTCTTCACTCTCATGTGATTGCATATGTCCCAAAAAATGTTGTCAAAGATGTGCTTACACAGAATGATCCTAAAGGTTAGCGTGGCAAATGGATCCCTGCTATGTGGGAGTATGTATTGGAGATAAAGCCTGCAAAACTAATGAAGGGAAAAGGCTTGGGAAAGCTTATGGCAGACTCAAATCTCCATGCTTTGGACATTAATTTTATTGCTGCATTATCTGAGGAACAAGACGCTAATTCATTACCTCAAGTATCTGAAATATTTATTTCATCACCATGGTACACTGATATTGTACATGTTTTGAAACACTTGAATCCTAATCCTGACTTCCCTAGTAGCAAAGCTAGATATTTGAAGTTGAAGGCTCTTAAGTATTGCATCTTTAACAATGATTTGTATTGGAAAGACCTAGGCGGAGTATTGTTGAATTTCTTGATAGAAGGAGAAGTTGAAAAAGTGATGAATGACTTTCAGAAAGGTGACTGTGGCAGTCATATTTTCTAGAAGACTACAATAAATAATATTTTGAGGGCTGGATTCTATTGGCCAAATTTATTTTCAGATGTTTATAAGGTTTTCATGAGATTTCATGAATGTCAGATTTTTCAGGGAAAAAGAAAGCTTTTGTCGATTCCCTTAAAACCCATTGTATTTCAAGCACCCTTCCAACAATGGGGTCTTTATTTCATTGGTGAGATCCATCCTCCTTCATCAGCTCAGCATAAGTGGATACTCGCTACCATTGATTACTTCACAAAATGGATTGAATCCATTCCAACGAGGAAAGATACATATATTATCATTATTTAGTTTTTGGAAAGCAATATATTGTATCGTTTTGGTTTCCCACAGAAAATTATTACTGAAAATGTAGTTGCCTTTAAGCATAAGAAAATGATACAAAATATTATCCTCAAGGAAATGTGTTGGCTGAATCATCAAACAAATCATTGGTGAATATAATAAAAAATTGTTGCAAGAGAACAAGAGAAATTGGCATAAGAAGTTCATAAATTATCAATGGGCGGATAGAGTTAGCAGAAAGAGATCAATAAATATGTCACCTTTTTAGCTTGTGTATGGTTTTGACACATTTTTTCCCACTTCTTTAGTTGTTCCAGCAATGAAAATTCTACAAGATATCGACAATGAACCAAATGATATCCAACGAAGAATCAATCAAATGATTCATTTACAGCAGACAAGAGAAGAATTTTTCTATCACACTTCAAAACTTCAAGGGAAAATCAAGAAAGTGTATGACAAGCATACCAAAGCTGATGATTTCAAAGAAGGAGATGATGTTCTTCGGTGGGATTCCTGGAATTAAGACAAAGGTAATCACAGTAATTTTGATAATCTATGGAAAGGTCCATACAAAATTACAACATTCAAAGGTAATAAGGCATTCTTGTTACAAGATCTTGATGGGAAGGAAATTTTGGGAGGACCGGTGAATATTACGTTCCTCAAACATTACCTTACCTAATTTTGAAGAAAAAGGTACACTTTCATTATAAATATCACTTTTATTTTCTTTCAAGAATGAGATTTTGTTGCAGAATTTTGAAGCCCGAGGAGAAGGCCATGAGACTTCTATGATCAACTGATGTTTTTCTTTCAAAAATTTCAAAAAGTCAGTAAGTTTTTTCAGTTTTTCAAAATTATTTCAGTTTCTAGTTTTGACTCCATTGCCCAATGGATGAGGCTGCTTGATATATAGTGTTATTGACACCTCCTGAAGGAGTTTCCATCCCCAACTAGAGCCAATGTTATTTTCCAATATTTAGTGATCAAATGTACTCTTTCAGATTTGTTTAGTAGTGGTCCTAGGTCAAAATTTTATATTTTCAAGTCAGTTTTCAAATAAAATTTTGGTCGTTCGAGATGTCAAGGTCTTAAAAATATACTCCCTCCAGTTCATTCATGGTCATTTTAATTTCATGACTCGTGTCCTCCATTATCATCTAGAGTCTTAGGTCAGTCACCATGATTTCACCTAGGTCAGTGTCTAGGTGTCTTTTATTTCGCCACCATAAATTTCCAAACTATGTCATAAAGGAGGCAAAAAAGAGTCCTTTTGACCATAGAAATGATCTTCAAAGGGAGTTAGCTTAGGTAGGAAAATAAAGCAATATAATCTGTCCTCTTTCGAAAGCTTGTTACATTGTCAAAATTTTCAAAAAGGCAAAGTTTTTCTCAAAATATCATGTTTTCACTAAAGGACAAAAAAGGTATTTTACTGATGTTATAAAAGGGAAAAGGTTATTTCTTTCACTCATTTTATCCTCTCTTGATCGATAGAGCTCATGTCTCACCTCCATAACACTCTACCATTGCCAAAGGTGGAATAAAACCAAAGAAAATTGTTATCAAATTCACTCTGTTATGTTTTTAGATGCAGCGCGACGTTTCTGGGAAGCAATGCGACGTTTCTAGGAGGTAGCGCTATGCTTTTGCCACAACGCTACGTTTCTGCCAAAAGTGCTACATTTTTGGGTTTCAACCTCCAAGTCAACTTTTCAAGGTTCAAAACAAGTGTGCAAACCTTTCATGACCTCCAAAATCAATAAATGGGCACTTCGAATGCCCTTTTGAAGTCAATTCATTAGTGTATGAGTGATTTCTATTCTTAGGGTTTTTGCTTCACTACATTTTAGGGTTTCCATTTATTGATTTGTTTTATCCATAAAATACCATTTTCCTACCATCTAAAACCTTCACTTATCCTCCACATACCCTACCCTAACAACCCCTATTAATCACAGTCCCCTTTACCTTTGTTTCCATCGAAAACATAAATTCCCACTTCATTTCCACAAGAAAACCAGAAAATTCCTGTGTTTTCACATTTTGGTCCACCTCCCCATACCTATTTAGGGAAATTTCACTTGTAACCTCAAGCTAAAACATCACCCTACTTCCTAAATTTTTTGGGGAATTTTCCTTAACTTTCGTATACCTCATGACAACCCCTAAATTCACCCTATCCCTATCCCCTATTTTCCCAAATTCCTTGTCCCTACCCACTGATTTCATATATAGGAGGGTTTCATCCTATTCACAAGTAGTATAGAGAGTGAAAATAAGGCTCACAAGGGAGGCCACAATTCCAGGTTTGAGCCATCCACATTGCATTAACTCAATTCCTCCCCTTATGCCAAGATATTTTTTTAAAACACTAGATGTTTGAGGTTTTCTGAGAGAATCATGGCAGTAGGTTGTCATGCTCAATTGACTAGCATTTTTTCCACTAACTTCAATATAGACAAGGCCATCATGGTAGGCATTGAATTCACTCTATTCGGAAACGCCATCACTTCAACAACAGGTGTTCCAAATGAAGGAGAAGTCTGGTTCAAAGGCATGGAATTGGACCTTGAGAATTACCCAATGCTCCTAAAACCTCATTGTAGAGATGAACCTGAATTTTTTTTCCCTTTTAGGCATTTAATTGATAAGTATTCCCCATTAATGAAGCTAATCATGAAATATTTTACATGCGAGGGGATATTTGCAAGACTGTACCAATACCATGTCATGTTACTAATGCACTTCATAGTCATCGAATCACTCAGTTTGTCCAATTATTCAGGTGTTTGGTCAAGATTGTGGAAAAGGTACAGAGAAAAGGTAAAAATCATCATCCTAGTCTATTCCACCATGATTTGGTCAAGATGGTTTTTTTACACCAAATTTCAAAAAACAATATGAGCTGGGAAGCTTTAATGGAGAAGGTAACATCAGGTCCTTCTACTAGTCCACCTATTGTTCATAGCACAACATCAACATAAGAAAAGGAGGTTGGATCTTCAAGAATATAGGAAGAGATTTCAAAATAACCTAGGGTTGAGATCACTAAAACCTATGAGAAGGGTAAGAGGATGGTTTTTCTCCTAAGACCATGAAAGGTGTATTGGCACCTGAAGCTACACTTGAGAAAAGACAAATAGTAGATCAACCACCTAGTTATGATGGTGAGTCACCATTGCAGCACCATGATGAAAACGCACCACTAGAAGTTGACATGACAGAGCATGTGAAGGATACGTTAGCTGAGGAAATTATAAAGGAGAAATATGAAGAGATAGTAGAGTGGAGGGAGGTTTTCTCAATGGAAAATTCTCAGATCACATTCCTAAAACAAGAGAATTTTCAGTTAAAAGTGAAAATACTCATCAAAGACAATCCAAAGGTGCATATTGAGGCAGATAAAGGAAAAGGCAAAGAACCAGTAG
Source organism: Pinus albicaulis (assembly GCA_034641835.2). Classification (NCBI taxonomy): domain Eukaryota; kingdom Viridiplantae; phylum Streptophyta; class Pinopsida; order Pinales; family Pinaceae; genus Pinus; species Pinus albicaulis. The sequence goes on from CM076576.1 coordinate 206,152,483, forward strand.
ATGATAATCAGTTGGAGGATAAAAAATTTGAAACAAAAGTAAGAAGACCATGGACAAGAGGCCTCAAGAGGGTGCTTCAGAAAGAAAGCTAATTAGCTCCTAAATCAGATTAGCAATATTTTTATGAACTAATTCTTGATGAAATCAATCAAGATAGAGATTATTGGGTTGAGAGGGTGAATGGAAATATTTAGAATCTTCTAAAGAAATCCAAAAATAATAATAACCTTCAGAGACATATGGAAAATCACTATTGCACCAGAAACAAAATCTCCCCAATTAGGTTCAAACAAATGAAGAAAAATATTAAGGAAGCCCAAATGAAGCTCAAGGAGAAGGATAACTTAGATCTACTTGCCGAGGCATCCTTGGATATTTAGCCTATCATACAAAAGTGTCACAAAAAAAATATTGAAAATTTTTGATCATTTTTTACGTTTTTGACATTTTTGGTGATTTTTGGAAAATTAAGGAAAATTGGTCTCCACAGAAGCATCACGCAGCGATGCGACACTTTCTCTCAGGGCACTCAAAAGAAGATTGGTTTAAATGGTTGGATTCCATTTCACCTGCACATTTCAGATCAGGTCTTGGTTTTTCATGACACCCCTTATTTGTGGAGAAAAAAAAAATGCCTCTTTTTCATGCTTCTGCCAGTGTTTTTTACCAGGCGCGGTGCTTCTAGAGTGAGGTTGGGAAAATAAAGTTTTGGAGGTCTTATTGTGGGTGTTTTCTCAAATTTCAAGATGCATTGGAAAGTAGACACATAGTGATACTCATCCCAACCTTCATAATTTCATTTTTATGCTTTTAAGTGGGTCAAAATTACCTTTGAACAGGCACGATGCTTTTACGAGATAGGCACGCCGCTTCTGCTAAAGGCGCTACATTTATGCATTGGATTCCTTTCACATAGCTGTCAAGCTAGGAAAAATTTAGAATTAGATGGTAATTTGTCCCATGAGGTGTCATTTGAGTGTTTGATTTTTTTTTTTCCTCTTACAATGACGAAACATGCAATTTAATGGAGACACACAGTCCTAGTCTTTAGCTACATTTTAGGGGATAGTTTCTAAATTCCCTAGATTCTAGGAAGTGACTCATATGATGTAATTATGATGATTTTTGGAGAGGATTTCAACCTTATGAGGTGTCATGAACTTCTATTTTATATAAGTAGTCGAACCCACTAACTTACACATTTTTTCTTTTTTTCTTTTATGAATGAAATCAAAGACATTGTTGCAGACATAGTGTTGAGAATCGAGTGGTATGCCTTTGAACATTTGTTTTTCGCTATAAACTTATCATGTTAAATTTTATTTTATCCATATTCCATATATATGATTCCTTATGTTAAGTATTATCAGTTTATAGACATAAATCATGCTTTCCATGCTCTGTTTTTAATAATATTTACATGAACATGTCTCTGTTCTTCTGATGAATGAATTCATTTTAATTTTCATTCTGTCTCTCTTGTTTTTCACCCTATACAAAATGACAAATTAAGCATGCTTTTAAGCTTACCTACCTAGCCTCATCCTTTCTTCTGCAATATAACCTTTGAAATCTGACCTAACCTCTAGACCTAGTTCCCTAACAATCATTCCTATCCATTAAACATTCAAGCAAACAAAAAACCTAATCTAATGAGCATCATAACTAGCCTAAGATAAATATATTCAATCATCTCATTAGCTGCAAAGTGACATTAAGGGAGCCCTCTCTAGTTGTGGTAGGGCTAGGTACCTCACCTAAAGGTTGGTTTGTGGTTACCTTCCTTTAGCTTCATTCTCATCCTTGGGAAGTAGTGGGGAGTGATAACATAATGCATCCATTAAGAAAGAAGAGGAGAAAACCACATGTGTTCATTGTTCCAAATAGGGTCATGATGAAGTTGACTGTTGGAAGCTTCATCCAGAATTGAGGCCTAATAAATTCAACAATAAGGGGAATCAAAAGACAAATGATACCACACAACAGGATCTTGGATCCGACTTAGGAGATGATACTAAAATTTTAGCCATGTTCACAAAGGGAAAATAATCCATAGCAAGTACTAGCTCATCAAATTGTCACAGTAACACTCTAAGTGAAGAAACAAGAATAGAGTTGTTTCATGTAAGAGTGATCTTAAAACATACAAAAATTGACACACTATTTGATAGTGGGTCTCAAGCAAACTTAATATCTGAAACTTAGTCAAGAAGCTTAATCTTGAAACCTAACATCATCATAAGCCATACCCTTTGGGTTGGATAACCAAAAATACAAATTTACAGGTTACAATAAAATTCATTTTCTGGTTTGAAATTACTGCAAACTTTATTGATGAAGTTGAATTAGATGTTGTACCGCTTGACAGATCAAGAATTTTTTTGGGTAGTCCATATCTTTATGTAAGGTCCCACCTTACCCACCATCAGTAAGATAGAGAATTAGATGTCACATAATCACTAATACTCATTTGCACAAAATCCTAAAGAATTAGTCACTGTAAAATTGTTTCCAACAAAAAGCCTTTTTTTTTTTAAAGCTTTAGATAATACAAGAAACAATTGTCTTATTCACACTTCAGCAAATTATTAAATTCGTTTTCACATTCATACCAAAAACTTGCAGACATAGGAAGCTACACCCATTAAATAGTTTATTTATAATTTATAGTAACATAAAAACAATAGTAACTAAGAATTTTACACTAACAATTTATATGCACAAAAGCTACAGCCATTCAAGATTTTTGACAAACACTTTGCAGAAATGCACTCTACACTCATTGAGCCCTTATGACAAACACATTGCAAGCATGCAATTAAAAGTCATCGAGGAATTTTGTCAAACACTTAGCAACAATGAATTTAAGATTATTCTTCAACATATTTATCTCATAAAATTCAGAATTGAAACTTTAAATGTTTCCATATTAAAACAGGGACTAAATAATCTTAGTATTTCATCAAAGACTCAACAACAGACACACATAACTCACAGCATCAATCTGCCAAATTTCCCAGATTTCCGATATGGGTTCTTAAAAGTATTTTTTTGAAATGAAATCAGGGGTTACATGACCATTAGGCACGGATACCCCCTGATATTGGGTTGAATCGAATTAAAAACGCCCAGGAATGCAATTCTTGAAAACAACAAAATTTATAGCCTAAATGTTTCATTTATGACTTTTGTCAAACATATGAAATGAAAACTTACAACTACACCTCTACATGAGGAAAAACAACCCAAATTTATGCTACTAAGATATGCTTATTGAAATCACACATTTCTAAATCCACCATATGAGTTCTTGAAACATTTTACCACACACAAGCTAATTCATTTGACATGATTGACAAGCTTTTTGCACCAATTGCTACAATTTAACAAACATATGGCAGCCCTGAATGCTACAACCATTAAGGCTTTCTGTCAAAATTCTGATAGTACTATTACAACAACTTGAATAACAAAACATTGAATTATTGATAAGAATATGAAACATAAGCCATAACTAAAATTTATCTCCAACTTACCTCAAGAATTTGATCTTCCAAACCATATTTTAGTTGCCATTATTTTTGCATTTTCTTTTAAGGGTTGATTCTATAATTCCTCCAGGTATGTTTTGGGTACATGTCCATTTTCTTACTTCTGATGTAAGCTGCAAGTTAGCACTTATTCATGTATAAATAACATTACTCATTCACGGACTTTGTCAAACACTTTTCAAACTATCCTAAAACCATTTCTAAAACATGCATCTAATTACTTGAAACAAAACCATAAATCGTGAAATACTTACCCAAGTCCTTTGGAATTTATTTATTGCAATTACCTTCAACAATATTTGGCTTTCCTTTCTCAAATGCTACAATACCAAGATTAGTACCATAAACTACACCAATAATAACTCCAATATTGAAATCTAAACATCCATACATATAGATTAATCTAGTCTTCATTTTTAACTAATCAATAATATTCTAGATAACATAAGCCTAAACCAAAATTAGATGCTTACAAAAATTTAAATGTCTATTTTTTATTTTATTCTAAAAATATACTATAATTTTAGGACAATGGAAATTATACCTGAAGAGATATTTAGCTCCAATCGTTGAGAATATGATCCACCTTCGATCCCTTAACCAACTCATTTGAACCATTCGGTTTTCCACCCAACCATATCCAGGGATAACTCCTCCCCCTGGAACCCCCGAGCTGTAAAAGCTCACAAACAGTACCAAAATACAAGCTAATTCATTTGACATGATTGATAAGCTTTTTGCACCAATTGCTACAATTTAACAAACATATGGCAGCCCTGAATGCTACAGCCACTAAGGCTTTCTGTCAAAATTCTGATAGTACAATTACAACAACTTGAATAAAAAAGCATTGAATTATTGATAAGAATATGAAACTTAAGCCATAACTGAAATTTATCTCCAACTTACCTCAAGCATTTGATCTTCCAAACCATATTTTAATTGCCATTATTTTTGCATTTTCTTTAAAGGGTTGATTCTGTAATTCCTCCAGGTATGTTTTGGGTACATGTCCATTTTCTTACTTCTAATGTAAGCTGCAAGTTAGCACTTATTCATGCATAAATAATAACACTTTTCAAACTATCCTAAAACCATTTCTAAAACATGCATCTAATTACTTGAAACAAAACCATAAATCATGAAATACTTACCCAAGTCCTTTGGAATTTATTTATTGCAATTACCTTCAACAATATTTGGCTTTCCTTTCTCAAATGCTACAATACCAATATTAGTACCATAAACTACACCAATAATAACTCCAATATTTAGATCTAAACATCCATACATATAGATTAATCTAGTCTTCATTTTTAACTAATCAATAATATTCTAGATAACATAAGCCTAAACCAAAATTAGATGCTTACAACAATTTAAATGTCTACTTTTTATTTTATGCTAAATCTATACTATAATTTTAGGACAATGGAAATTATACCTGAAGAGATATTTAGCTCCAATCGTTGAGAATATGATCCACCTTCGATCCCTCAACCAACTCATTTGAACCATTCGGTTTTCCACCCAACCATATCCAGGGAGAACTCCTCCCCCTGGAACCCTCGAGCTGTAAAAGATCACAAACAGTACCAAAATACAACAGTAGAGAGAGATGCAAGGAAAAATAAGGAAGATAGTTTTCACTTCCTCTAAATACCACTCATGTTCAACCTCAATAGATACTTAGTAGATTAGTAAGAAATTCAGATTTGTTTTGGAAGTAATTGGATACTCTCCATATCTCTCCCTCTCACAATATTCCTCAAGTCTCTTCCACTCTTGGCATTACCCCCTCTCCCCTCAAATGAGAATACGTGAGACTCATATATACGAGGAGCAACAAATTCTTGTCATAAAGGAGGATTAATATGCATGCATTGTATTCCATTTAGAGGAGTGTAACTTATGCCATTAAGGAGAGGTATGAATGCCTTATTTAAGGAGAGTGTAACATATGCATTAAAGTGAGTGTAAGAGGAATATTTTATGACATATATTTAATGAGTGTAAGAGGAATATTTGACATATATTTAATGAGTGTAAGCATAAAAGAGAGTGTAATGTAATATTTAAAATAGAGAGAGTTACATAGAGCCATGAGAGTCATGAAGGAGAGAGGTGTGAAGTGATTGAAGAGATATAATTCCCTTTTAATAATAATATCATAGTCTCATAAAAGATAATAATAATATTAATAATATTGAGGATTAAGTCGAGATTGAATTATTACGATTGATTAATCATAAGTTAAGTGATTTTCCTTCAAGTATACTTGTTTACCCATTGATTGGAGATGATTTACTATTTTTGGAAAGTCATACTTGAAATAGTAGACATGACTTTCTATTTTTAGAAAGTCACTCCAAAATTGTTAGGAATGAGATTTTATTAAGGAAATTCATATGTGAGCTGCCCATGAGTGGTATTTTTCTTCCGGATACTAGGGATTCCGCACCCCTATTGTATGCATCTTCGTGCCTTAGTAGATTGAGGACTCCGCGCCCTGATCTACTCTAAAGATCCAAGATTCCACACCTTGATCTTTTTAAATATTCAGGACTCCACGCCCCAAAAATTTCATTATAGATTCAAGACTCCACGTCTTTGTATTTCATAGATTTAGGACTCTGCGTCCTAATCCTTTTATCATATATCCAAGACTCCACGTCTTTATATTTCATGGATTTAGGACTCTGTGCCCTAATTTCCATGGCTTCTCATCTATTCTGCTTTGAAAATCCACGTTTCAACTTAAGGTACTGATTGTGAGCTCATACCCATCTGATGGTTCGTTGGTAAGGTCTTCTTCCAAGACCTGCAGACATCACAATCTCATTAATCAAATAAATCAAATGAATTTCATAATTAACTTATTCAAATTTTACCAAATATTGTGCATGACTTCCACAGTCATTTTGGTTTTGGAGAAATGACTTCCACAGTCATTTATAACTTGAACATCCATGTTGGCAATGACCAAGTCCCCTGCCACATCATGCTTAGTACAATATTACACACATATAATCATACAAATCATGTATCATCCATAAATCATTCCACAGTCATTTATAACTTGAGCATCCCTGTTGGCAATGACCAAGTCCCCTGCCACATCATGCTTAGTACGATATTACGCACATATAATCATACAAATCATGTATCGTCCATAAATCATAATTAACCATATGTTCCACCTAACCATGATCATCCATGGATCTGTGTCTCAATTCTGAATCACCATTCATGTCATACACCTATGTCCAAAATAGGATACCAAAAGAGAAAACATCGCTAATATTCTCTTAACCAAAATCAATTCTTGTGCACGCAACCATAGATATTATCATAAGCACACAACAGCCAAGTGACCAGGTCATAGCATATAAGCATGTACATAAGTCTTACATACATAATATTATATCAAAATCACCATCTCTAAGTATCATCAAAGCTATCTCACTAAGAAGGGACACTACATACTCCCCCTCTTGGGCTAAACTTGGCCCGAAGTTTTTCCTATGGTCATAAGATACTTAGTTCTTTTAGATTCTCCTATCAATAAGTTGTTAACCTTATGTATATATATTTGATATTTTTTTTTCTTCATGCCAATCCATAGTTTAATGTTTTCTAAATTGGAAGCAACTCCATGAAAACTAAACATACCATTCTTAATCAAGTAGAAAATATATCCATGCCATATTAGACATGTGTTGATATAAAATACCAAATATTTCTATATCAAAACCAGCCATACAATTTATAGTACCATATAAAAATACTATTGTATGTAATTGATATGATATCTACTTAATTTATCTATAATAATTTGATATTCTACATGTTTTTCTTTCTCATAGTCTATATGAATCCTACATGTGTCATCTTCTTGGTTCTGTAGTATGTTGAGCTTGCCAAGCTATAAATAGAACACACATTGGTTGTATACACAACAATGATGGTCCATCCCATATCACAATCAAATTGGCATACAATAAGCATAAAATAATCCACATACAATTGTGAGTGAAATTATGCAACAAAACATGATGTTATATATAAAACCCACTCTTACACAACAAAACATGATGTTATATATAAAACACACTCTTTACATCCCACTTGATTTATGTCTTCTCAATCCAATTTTCCTCTTTTCATTCCATAAGACATCCTTGCAATTGAAATATTTAGGATTTATCTTTAGTTTTTACTAAACGTTTACTCTTTAGGAAAAAAATACAATTTGAGGTTCAAGGCACCATTTTTTTTTTTTTTAACTAACAACCTAAGGTTAAATACAGTCCTCACTGACCCACTTATGTATTATAGATCATCCCTTTAGTTTGCATAATCTTCATTATTATTCACTTCTCTAACTTGAGAATCAATTATGAAATGACTTAGTTAGAAGATCTTCATTCTAAAAGTAGATTAATGATATATTTTTGAAAGTGGCTTGTAATCAAGAACAACTCTCACAATTATGAAAATATGGTAACCTTGATAACTTTATGTCAATTTGTTTTCCAACTATGAAATCAGTCATGATTTATATTCAGTAATTAATCAAATCATTTGATTTCATATCTTATTCCTTACTATTAATACATACACAACAACAAGCTATGAAAACCATACATTTCTCAAAATGTGATGAATCTTGTTAAATTTACATAAGATTTAGACTATCACAAGGGAATTTCTAGCCTAAAGTTAGACCCTTTTTTTTTCTTAAGGATAATTACCACCCTCTCAAATTATTACAACATTTTGTAGGACTAATAAATACTCAAACAACTATACATCCCAACAAAAAAATTCTTAAATCCAACAATCTCTTCCATTCCACATACAATACACTCATCTTAGGCTTCTAAATCATGCAAGAATTCCAATTCATCAAAATGTGATCTCACTCTCCAATTTCTTCCTCAAAAATATCACAAGCACATATTCTTGTAAAACAAGAACTCAACTAAGCTTTTCATTAATCACATGTTTTTTTTTTCTTTAATTTCAAATAAAACAAGTTCTCACCACATAAAATATTTACCTTCTAAACATGTTATTCTCTTCACAATTTATAAACAATTTGAATTTTGACGCGATCACCAAACTAGCAATAGCTTAGAGCAATACATGAGTTCAATCCTCATAATTTCTCTAATTAATTTGGTTAAATAGAATGCAACCAATATTCAACTGATAAAATCATTAAAGAGACTATTATGGCTTTCCTAGACCTAATTTGTCTTAAGCCAATAGAAAAGTTATTTCATCAACTTATCACAATAAACTTTTTCTACATTTCAAGAATTTGAAAGTCATTTTAATTCTACCTAAATTCAATACATACAAAAGGATTACAATACTAGAGGATATATATCTAGTTCACACTTCCATATATCAAAATCAATTATTCCAAACATTCTAAACCACCTAATGGTGTTTAGTATACCAATCTTAGTATCTTCATTTGTAATGAAAATAAAATAATGGATTTAAAGCTCAAGAAAATTTGTGTTACAAATCTCTATCCATTTAAATTTAATTACACATAATCACTCAATCATGAATATCAGATTCCATCAAAATATTCTAACTAGAAGAATTACTTAGCTCATAGATATATTTTACTTTGGATTCCACACCCATACCTTACCTCATTACTTATCTCATAGATATCTACTAGTATGGATTCCACACCCATACATTTTCTCATAGATATATGCTAGTATGGTTTCCACACCCATACATTAGATCATAGATATATGTTAGTATGGATTCCACACCTATACATTTTCTCATAGATATATGCTAGTATGGTTTCCACACCCATACATTAGATCATAGATATATGTTAGTATGGATTCCACACCCATACATTTTCTCATATATATATGCTAGTATGGATTCCACACCCATACATTAGCTTAAGGAAAACATAACATTCAAGTTTTCCTTAAAATGGCTTCCACAACCCATCATGCACCAATCATTTAAGCCTCTTGTTTATTAGGAAGTTCATACCTCAACCTAGTATTTGAGTAATTTAAAGTTATTTGATGCCTAATGTCAACCCAAAATACACAAAATCATGTCAAAGAAATAAGAGAAATTTCATTCTTACTCATTAAGAATGTATTCCCAAATCATATTTTAACACATCTAATTAATACACATACATTACTCTTGAATTTACATTCATAGTTAAAAGTGACATCTTTCAAGGTAGCTTTTAGTTAAGTTTCCTTTAGTGTAGGTACGAAAAGATTCAAAATTATCATGATGAACTCAATCATCACGTTAATGGAATCTCAGCCTTACACTTGTTACTCATTCCCAAAGCATACACACCAAGGTCATCACACTATAGTCTAGATTAAGCCAATATTCTTCTTGGTAGATACGATTTCAGCAAGTAAAGATGGCTACTAAGCCCATATCACATTGAAAATGATGCACTAAAAATATATGAAACCATGCATTCACTCCACCTATCTCACTCATTGATTGAAAATCAAGTCATTCACATACTTGGGTTTAACCCCAACTTTCTCAAGCACGTCCTTTCCCAACATGTCTTTAAGCATTTTAACATATTGTTAATAATGTGTCTTAACAAAAATATAAAGGAATATAAGGGATTTTTTTATTTTATTTCATGAGTCACTAAATGACATAATGATAATAATATCCTCTATGCAACCAATATGCTTCCAAGTCAAGATATACAACAACTCAACATGCATGCAAAATCAACATTCATACATCATCAACCTACAAGTAAGCATGTTGGCCCATTAGGCCCTAGCGTTGTAACTCGCTCTGATACCATATGTAAGGTCCCACCTTACCCACCATCAGTAAGATAGAGAAGTAGATGTCACATAATCACTAATACTCATTTGCACAAAATCCTAAAGAATTAGTCACTGTAAAATTGTTTACAACAACAAGCCTTTTTTTTTTAAAGCTTTAGATAATGCAAGAAACAACTATCTTATTCACACTTCAGCAAATTATTAAATTCATTTCCACATTCATACCAAAAACTTGCAAACATAGTAAGCTACACCCATTAAATAGTTTATTTATAATTTATAGTAACATAAAAACAACAGTAACTAATAATTTTACACTAACAATTTATATGCACAAAAGCTACAGCCATTCAGGACTTTTGACAAACACTTTGCAGACATGCACTCTACACTCATTGAGTCCTTATGACAAACACTTTGCAAGCATGCAATTAAAAGTCATTGAGGCATTTTGTCAAACACTTGGCAATAATGAATTTAAGATTATTCTTCAACATATTTATCTCATAAAATTCAGAAATTGAAACTTTAAATGTTGGCATCTTAAAACAGGGACTAAATAATATTATTTTTTTCATCAAAGACTCAAACAACGAGCGCACATAACTCACATGTAAATCTACTAAATCGCCCGGATTTCGATCCGGGTTCCGAAAAAAGTATTTTTAAGGAATGAAATCAGGGGTTACATGACCATTAGGCACGGATACCACCTGATGTTGGGCTGAATCAAATTAAAAACGCCCAGGAATGCGATTCTTGAAAACAACAAAATTTATAGCCTAAATGTTTCATTTATGACTTTTGTCAAACATATGGAATGAAAACTTACAACTACACCTCTACATGAGGAAAAAAAACCCAGAGTTATGCTACTAAAATATGTTTATTGAAATCACACATTTCTAAATCCACCATATGAGTTCTTGAAACATTTTACCACACACAAACTAATTCATTTGACATGATTGACAAGCTTTTTGCACCAATTGCTACAATTTAACAAACATATGGCAGCCCTGAATGCTACAACCACTAAGGCTTTCTGTCAAAATTCTGATAGTACTATTACAACAACTTGAATAACAAAACATTGAATTATTGATAAGAATATGAAACATAATCCATAACTGAAATTTATCTCCAACTTACCTCAAGCATTTGATCTTCCAAACCATATTTTAGTTGCCATTATTTTTGCATTTTCTTTTAAGGGTTGATTCTGTAATTCCTCCAGGTATGTTTTGGGTACATGTCCATTTTCTTACTTCTAATGTAAGCTGTAAGTTAGCACTTATTCATGCATAAATAACATTACTCATTCACGGACTTTGTCAAACACTTTTCAAACTATCCTAAAACCATTTCTAAAACATGCATCTAATTACTTGAAACAAAACCATAAATCATGAAATACTTACCCAATTCCTTTGGAATTTATTTATTGCAATTACCTTCAAAAATATTTGGCTTTCCTTTCTCAAATGCTACAATACCAAGATTAGTACCATAAACTACACCAATAATAACTCCAATATTGAGATCTAAACATCCATACATATAGATTAATCTAGTCTTCATTTTTAACTAATCAATAATATTCTAGATAACATAAGCCTAAACCAAAATTAGATGCTTACAACAATTTAAATGTCTACTTTTTATTTTATGCTAAATCTATACTATAATTTTAGGACAATGGAAATTATACCTGAAGAGATATTCAGCTCTAATCATTCAGAATATGATCCACCTTCGATCCCTTAACCAACTCATTTAAACCATTCGGTTTTCTACCCAACCATATCCAGGGAGAACTCCTCCCCCTGGAACCCTCGAGCTGTAAAAGATCACAAACAGTACCAAAATACAACAGTAGAGAGAGATGCAAGGAAAACTAAGGAAGATAGTTTTCACTTCCTCTAAATACCACTCATGTTCAACCTCAATAGATACTTAGTAGATTAGTAAGAAATTCAGATTTGTTTTGGAAGTAATTGGATACTCTCCATATCTCTCCCTTTCACAATATTCCTCAAGTCTCTTCCACTCTTGGCATTACCCCCTCTCCCCTCAAATGAGAATACATGAGACTCATATATAGGAGGAGCAAAAAATTCTTGTCATAAAGGAGGATTAATATGCATGCATTGTATTCCATTTAGAGGAGTGTAACTTATGCCATTAGGGATAGGTATGAATGCCTTATTTAAGGAGAGTGTAACATATGCATTAAAGTGAGTGTAAGAGGAATATTTTATGACATATATTTAATGAGTGTAAGCATAAAAGAGAGTGTAATGTAATATTTAAAATAGAGAGAGTTACATAGAGCCATGAGAGTCATGAAGGAGAGAGGTGTGAAGTGATTGAGGAGATATAATTCCCTTTTAATAATAATATCATAGTCTCATAAAAGATAATAATAATATTAATAATATTGAGGATTAAGTCGAGATTGAACTATTACAATTTATTAATCATAAGTTAAGTGATTTTCCTTCAAGTATACTTGTTTACCCATTGATTGGAGGTGATTTACTATTTTTGGAAATTCATACTTGAAATAGTAGACATGACTTTCTATTTTTATAAATTCACTCCAAAATTGTTAGGAATGAGATCTTATTAAGGAAATTCATATGTGAGCTGCCCATGAGTGGCATTTTGGATAATAGGGATCCCGCACCCCTATTGTATGCATCTTCGTGCCTTAGTAGATTGAGGACTCCGCGCCTTGATCTACTCTAAAGATCCAAGATTCAACACCTTGATATTTTTAAATATTTAGGACTCCACGCCCCAAAAATTTCATTATAGATTCAAGACTCCACGTCTTTATATTTCATGGATTTAGGACTCCGCGTCCTAATCCTTTTATCATATATCCAAGACTCCACGTCTTTATATTTCATGGATTTAGGACTCTGCGCCCTAATTTCCATGGATTCGCATCTATTCTGCTTTGAAACTCCACATTTCACCTTAAGGTACTGATTGTGAGCTCATACCCATCTGATGGTTCATTGGTAAGGTCTTCTTCCTAGACCTGCACACATCACAGTCTCATTGATCAAATAAATCAAATGAATTTCATAATTAACTTATTGAAATTTTACCAAATATTTTGCATGACTTCCACAGTCATTTTGGTTTTGGAGAAATGACTTCCACAGTCATTTATAACTTGAGCATCCATGTTGGCAATGACCAAGTGCCCTGCCACATCATGCTTAGTACAATATTACACACATATAATCATACAAATCATGTATCATCCATAAATCATAATTAACCATATGTTCCACCTAACCATGATCATCCATGGATCTGTGTCTCAATTCTGAATCACCATTCATGTCATACACCTATATCCAAAGTAGGATACCAAAAGAGAAAACATCGCTAATATGCTCTTAACCAAAATCAATTCTTGTGTACGCAACCATAGATATTATCATAAGCACACAACATCCAAGTGACCTAAACCAAGTCATAGAATATAAGCATGTACATAAGTCTTTCATACATAATTATCATTACATCAAAATCGCTATCTCTAAGTGTCATCAAAGCTATCTCACTAAGAAGGGACACTACACTTTATGACAAGAAAAAAATCTTCTATCGCCATGAGAAAAAGTACCACTTGTTCAAATATGGAGTGGAATATATTGTGAGAGCTCATCGCAAAAAGCTAAACCTCTCTTTAGTTAATGCTGGGAAAATGAAGAGGCTAGTAAATTCAAGAAAAAACTTTGTGCTTCGTATGATCAAACAAAATAATGATAAGGATTTTGAAACTTTTGAATATTGTGATGTTAGATTAAAATATGATTTGTTTGATGTGGTAAGTCAGCATGGCGAGATGTTTTAAGAACCAAAGGGGTTACCTCACAAGAGGGGAGTCCAACAGGAGATACAACTACAACAAGATGTTCCACTCCCTAACATTGGCATGTATCAGATGTCACTAATGGAAAGTGAAGAAATCAATACGAAAATAGAAGAATTATTTAATAAAGGTATCATTCGTCCATCTACCTCACCATTTGGTTCACCAATTGTATTGGTGCCCAAGAAGGATGGAACATGGTGCATGTGTGTGGATTTCCGTGCACTCAACAAAATCACGATAAAGAATCTTTATCTTCTTCCAAGGATTGATGATTTTCTTGATCAATTGAGGTATGCAAAGTATTTCAATAAGTTAGACTTAAGAAGTGGTTATCATCAAGTTAGAATAGCTTATGAGGACATATGGGAGACCAAATTTAAAACTAAACAACGATTGTTTGAGTGGCTTGTTATGCCTTTTGGTTTTTACAACACTCCAACTACTTTGATGAGAGTTATGAATGATGTATTGAGACCATTTCTTGAATATTTTTTCATCGTATACTTAGATGATATTTTGATATTCAACAAATCACAAGATGAACATGTTATGCATGTGAGAAAGGTGCTTAATGTCTTGAGAAAAGAACAATTGTTTTTTAATATGTCAAAATGTGAATTTGGTAAAAATTCTTTAGTGTATTTGGGACATATTGTTGGAGGAGGTGAGTTGAAGATATAACCCTTTAAAGTTGAGGTCATTGTGAAATGGCCTAAACCCAAGTCAGTCGCGGAGGTAAGAAGTTTTCTAGGAGCAACACAATATTGGGGGAATTTCATTGCTAATTTTTCTTATATCACAGCTTTGTTACATGTGTTGACTAGTGTTAATAAAGTCTTCTAGTGGGGAGGAAATCAACAAAAATCATTTGATGCTTTGAAAAAGAAGATCAGCTCAACCCCAATATTAGCACCACCAAAATTGAGAAGACTCTTTGAGATTCAAACTGATGCAAGTGACTATGCCGTGGGTGTAGTCCTGTTACAACATGGTAAGCCTATTTCATTCCATTCAGAAATGTTTAATGGTGTAGTGATAAATTATCGTACATATGACAAGTAGCTATATGCATTGGTTCAAAGTGTGAAGAAGTGAAAAATTTATTTTATGGGAAAGGAAACCATCATTCACACTGAACACCAACCATTGCAATACTTGCAATCACAAACTAAATTGCACTAGTCAAGGAACTTTTGATGGATGGTATTCTTGCAACAATTCCACTTGGTCATTAGGCATAAGAAAGGTATATACAACAAGATTGTTGATATGCTTTCTAGGCCTATTATTAATGCAACTACTTTACTCAAGAATATTTATGTTTTACATGAAAGTTACATTGAACAATATGCATTTGACAATGACTTTGAAGATGTTTATGCAAACTTGAGTCAAGGTTTCCAAGTTAAGGAATTAGATTATCATGTTCATAATAACTTGTTGTATCATTTGGGCAAGCTTTGTATTCTACATGATGAGAGAGTGAATGTAATAATGTAAGCACACACTTCTCTTATTGCGAGACATTTTGGGTTAAGCAAAACATTGGTCTTCAGAGGTATTGTTATTGGCCTCGTATGCTTGAAAGTGTGTCACATTTTATTAAAGCTTGTTTATTATGTGCAGTCAGTAAGCCTAGTAATAGGAAGTTAGGATTGTGCACACCACTCACGGTTCCTTCTCGTCCATGGGAGAGTATTTCTAAGGATTTTGTAGGAGGTCTTCCTTTTTCGAAAAGAGGTCATGATTATTTGTATGTATTTGAGGGTAGGTTCAGCAAAATGTGTGTTTTGATGCCATGTAAAAATAAAGTTACAACTGAACAAACATCTCATATTTTCTTTCAAAATTTTTGGGTTCATTTTGGGTTGCCTACATCTATTGTAAGTGATCGAGATTCTTGATTTGTTAGGATTTTTTGGTAAATTTTTCGAGACTTTATGGACAATAAGTTGAAGAAGAGTACAACCTTTCATCCACAAAAATATTGTCAAACCGAGGTGGTCAACATTATAATCATTCATCTTCTTAGAGGATATTTCAGCAGACATCCTAAGTTGTGGGATGAACAATTGCATTACATTCAACATGCTTACAACCGTGCAAAAAATTCCTCTACTCAAACATCATCATTTGAGGCATGTATTGTATACTTGCCAAAATCGCCATTGGATTTCATTTTTGGGAAAGATGTAGCTGTCGATGGACATAGTGACATTCATAAAGCAAAAAAATTCACAGATCAAATTCAGTTGATTCATCAAACAATGCAAGATCAACTAGAGAAAAGTCAAGGCAAGTACAAAGCGAGGCACGACAAACATATTGTGGATCATAAGTTTCAAGTAGGTGACAAAGTTTGGCTTCACATTAGCAAGGAAAGGCTTTAAGGAGAAGGTAAAAATTTGAAACCAATCAGTTATGGCCCTTTCAAAATCCTGGAAAAGATTGGTAACAATGCCTTCAAGCTTGATTTTCCTTCATACATGCAAATTTATTTAGTTGTTAATGTTGAAAACTTGAGATTGTATGAGCCTCCTTTGATTGAAGATCAAGGAGATAATTTTCAGCAATCATTTATTGAATATTTTTCTCCAGATTTATTTGTTGAGCTATAGTAAGACCCTATACTTGAAAGGAGGACAAGGACATTGATAAGAGGAAGTGTCGACTATCGTCGAGTGGGGCTTAAAGGAAAAAATCCTTCAAAGGAAAAATGGATTGAAATTGGGAAGGTGAGGGAACTGTATCCTGACCTGTTCAACAACTGAATATGATATTTTGGGGTCCAAAAGCTTCTAGTGGGGAGGAATGAGCAGGGGCTTAGTTTTATACTCAAAAATAAAAGTTCTCAGAATGGATCGAAACCTTAATGACCACGTAGTGCTCATCGTTATAAATCCAGCGCACTTTGTTTCGTGAAAAATGGACTATGTATGCTCCTGAAAATGAATTATGTTCGCTTTGCTAAACACGCAAAATTTAAAAAAAAAGGACAGATAGGTGCCTAGTCAGCAGTCTGTACTTCTAACATGGCATGCTGACTAGGCAAGGTAGATTTTTTCATTTTCATCTGACGAATACTAGACTGCCAAGTGGCAGAATTTCATTGGCTAAGAATTTGGGTTATGTGGCAATTTTTTATTGGTTTGAAATTGGTCCAATTGGGTGAGGACACGTGGTGCAGTGTAGGGCCACCATGTTCCCCTCCCATGGTTGGATCATGGAACAAAATTTTTGTTCGAAGTCGGGCGGAGGCATCGGGGTTCAACCTTGCGACCTCCCACAAGCCAACACCATGCATTACCAATCCACCATACGATGAGTCTTAACTATATAACGAAGCCATATCCATTTAATTTTTGCAATGTTGAATGGCAGGGGATGTGGGGGCCAGCCCTCGATCCATATGACCTCAGTGAAAAGACCATCGATGGATCTAACTAATAAGTGTGAAGTTTAACATTAAACTGTGTTTAATTAAACCATAAACATGTTTAATTAGCACCTAATCCACATATTAATTTGAGATTATCCTAAGCGCGGGTTTAGCACTAAAAAATGCTTAATTAACACTAATCACATTTATTTAAATTAATTAATATTAAGTTGGCAGACTGCTAATTTCGGCGGAAACTGCCAGTTTCACTCCAGCTAGTCAGATTTGGCTCCAGTTAGCTAGATTTAGGCCTAAAATTGTGGAGAAAATGTAAATGGTCATAAATTTTGGAGTTTTCGACCAAATGAGGTGCAAAAATAGGCTAGATGACCATTTATGTTTATTCTGGACTCATTGGTGTAGGTTTTAGGAGCAGAAAAGCATTGTAAACAAGTCAATTTGAAAATTTAAGCATAATATAGAGGCCCAAGCCAAGGAAGCTAGACCAAGGAGATGTAGCCCGGGAGGGGTGAAATCCTTCATCAAATACCTATGTTGATGTGTTGTATGGTGATGTACTATACTTTTATTTTTTGTTTTTCAGCCTTTTTTTAATGTTAAATTATTCATTAAATTAACATGAAAAACACTCATGAGACTTGATAATTTGTAAGAGAACTTGAACCCTTAAGCACACATTAAACATTGCATTCAGAATCTAAGAGATTAATTAGAACAACACACTAACATACTTCATTCATATCACTTATGACAGATAAAATGTGATGAAGGATTAACCCCAGCTCTGTACCTAACAACCATGTGCTTGATAATTTATAACAAGTAGAAGCAAGGATTAATCCTAATCTTCCCGTCTAAATAAGAGAGGAAGCAGAAATGATACAGATTAAATCTATTATAATGACCCTCATAAGTAAAATATTGTTGGCAAAGTTGCAAAGGGACATACCATTTTTCTTGCAGCCAATCCTTTCAAACACCGAATTTCCAATTCTCTGCTATGTGATCTTCTTTGAAGAAATAAGGAACATCAATGCCCACTAGAATATGGTTGTGGAAAACCTTTTCACAGTCCATGGGAAAATTTGTGGCTTTGGAAATGCTATTCTTTTTGACCTTGGATGAAAAACCACCAAACTCTACATGGATCCCATCAAAATCGGACCCAAATGATTGAGCTGCCATGCCATGATAATCAGAACACTAGTAAAATAAACGGCTCCACCCAACCTGATGGAATAGATGTAGAAGCTGAGGATAAACATCCAACATGTATGAAATTTTGGGCTCAGTTCAGTCCAACTTTCCCCCCTTTACCATTCTGGGTGGAACTATCCATGGGATTCGATGTTGTAACCCTGCAATGAAAATAGTTTTCAATTTCCAACTGGAAAAACAGGATAAATCACCACTCTAACCGCTTACAAGACATACTAGAATAATATACAGTGTATGCAATCATGTGGTCAGTTTTAAATTCACATCACTGTCGAAATGATTTGAAATCAAACTTTGCATGAAATGGAAAGATTGATCACATGATTTTTCAATGATTACATTAGGTAGCATGATCAACTTTGTACATTTACCCTTTCAAAAAAGCAGGGACATTGACTAGAAAATTCTGACGCTGACGTGGTCAACCTAGTCATTTTTTAGATATTTAAAAATTAACTTTATCGTTGAACACTGCCTTGTTGATATAAAAGAGAAAATTGTGCTAACCCCATTGTCAATGATTTCCCCTCCCAAAATATATCAAGTTATGAAATGTTTTTAAAACTTACCTTGTTTATTACAACTTTAAATGCTGACAGCACAACTCTTAGCATTTTATAAAAAAATACAAAAATGAAATTTTTTGTGATAAAATATGGCTCCATAGGGATGTTGTCTATCAATGATGGAATCAAGAACTCCCCATATACCATTTTCCTCATCCATTTCAAAATTTAACCAAAAATAAAATGTTCAAGAAATAAGATTTCATCTTAAATAAATGATATTACAGACTCATAACTTAAAAATAAAATGTTACTTCTTTATAAAAATATTTATTTCCAATGAATATCAATAGGACCTAAGGGCCTTCACTTCGGGCTTCAAGTCCTTTATAAAATTCATCCACACCTACAAAATACTTTGAAAATATATGGATATGTGCAATGAAATTCATAAATCAGTATGTGTTCAGGAAATATAATGCTTTATAAAATGTCCATTGACTAGACCTCTAGGCAGAAACTATCCTTATGGACCTTCTAAGATGAAACTATTTTTTCCTCGGGAAGCTGAAATTATGTATGGCCATTTCCAAATATTTTCGAACTTCTCATGTTTTCCTTTATCCTTAATGCCAACATCCCATCTTAAAACCATGCCTTGGCATTTGAAATCAAACTGTAACTATAAGCTGAAATTAAAACTGTACATTATACTATAGACTGAAAAATGCAGCAAACTGAAAATGCACATACTGAAAGAGATGCTTACCGAAAAAGATTATTCTTCACACTTACCTACTCTGAGTGCTGATACAATTGTTGAATCAAGTGATATCAAAACTCCAATGCAACCATATAGTAAATGATTACTTAACTGATTTATTTTCACACTTTTTTAAAGCAAAAATAAAATATTAAGAAATGGAAACTAAACTGAAATTTGAATCCAATCCCTTTGTTTATGAACAAAAAAAAACTCTACTACCACTGATGATTCCAACAAACTATTCATGGGGTCTTGTAAAACATGAAAAACTTCTCCTACTTTACAAAAAACAAAAAGACAAAAATATCCTTTATATTCTACTATCAGTTGTTATATGTCAAGAGGTATTTCATTTGGATTATTGTTACATGTAATTTTGTCACCATGACATTTGACTATCAATAGGGATCTATCTCCATCCATACTCATGCTTCCTTAGAAGTCAAAACATTTATATTCTTGAACCAAGACTTGGGAACTGGGAAAAAGCTGTTAAAAACTCTTAAAGGTTTATTGCACGCTTTTTTCAGTCACTTCCTGCACATGCACTAATATTTTTATCTTTTTCAGCGGACATCTGCACTCTGTTGTCCCATAAAAACTGCGCACCCCATGTAATGTCCCAAATGGGGAAATTTCTGCAATGCCAGGAATATCTTGAGATATTCCTAATTTCCACTCCGAGAGTATTAAAAATCAACACTGAACTATTTTAGAGATTGACTACAGGGGCATTTACTAGATATTTCACCTTCACAAGGAAGGATGAGATCTAGAGGCTACCTAGCCCTCTAGAAGACTCTGCCAATAGAACTTGTCAAGAGCTAATAATTCCCTTCAATGAATTTCTACACCAACTGCTCATGAGGATGATGTATAAGGAAGCCAATGTGAAAATAAGGAAATACAATACTGTGATGCCTTAGAATGTGTCTGGTACAAACTCCCTATAGAATATAAGCTCAAAGAAATAACCTTAAGCAGGTTATTCAGATCTCCCACCTACATGTATACCGAAACAATGCTCAATATTGGAATCTTCAGCAGCATGAAAACTTCAATATGAACAGCAGTGAAAGTATGCAATATATAATTCCAGAAGAGAAAAAATATGATATATAATATGCAGCAGCAAATGTAATACAAATTCCTTGGGGAGAATGCCTCTCAAGGTGAGCTCAAGTCTGCCTCAACAGGAAATGTACATGAAACAAAGAATACACTGCTACATGATCCAACTACTCTATAACTGCGCAATCTATAGGGGAAAATGATTTCAATATGATATACATGTGATGATATAGAAATAAGAGCTCAAATAAAGTTGGGGGAGAAAGATCTCAACCCCAGTAAAAATTATTATAAAAATCCTCCACAGGATTGGCTAAAATACATAAAACTGGAAAATGCCGGAGTAGCTGAGCAGCTACTGCAGCTCAAATATAATACAACATTGGAGAGGATGGGAAATGCCGCAATGGATGTGCAAACCTCCTCCAATGTACTCAAAAGGGAAGGGGCTGATCCCCTTACTGAAAACTGCACTCACTAGTGCACCAAATGAAACCCTTGTGCAAGCCACCTCTGAAAATAACGTTGTATAGGAAGGATACTGCACTGGGCATGAGAGAAAACATATGGCCCAATGCCAAAATATGTAATAGAAGCTCCGGGATCTCCTTTTCTGATCTCCTAGAGAAAGAGATGGCCTCTCCTCTACAGAACAACTCTGGAAGTGAGATGGTAAAGGTCCCTCACTGCAACACCAGCAACTCCAGCACTCTCTTGCTGCAAGAATAACACAGTAGCTGCAAATGACTGCCTTGGCCTCAAGCCATGATGTGAGGAAGATTAAGAACAATCTCTCCATGGCCTCCCATGGAAGAGAAGGGCATTCCTAAATAAGAATCCCTCTTGTGTTAAGCAGCACAAAGTTGAAGAGAGCTTTAACCTCCAAATTATTTCCCCAAAGACGAAACCCCAACAATAGCTCTCCTTCATCTTTTATACAAGGAATGCTTCCTTGCCATGGACCCCACTCACATTAGGGTTTCTCCCATTTCGAATTTCCCTCCATCCAACTACGCAATATTCTTGTGCAAGCTTTCCCTCTTGGGTATGTTGTTGACTTTAGTCAACCATGGTTTAGCTCACTTGCTTTTGGCCCCTTTTTACACTTGGGCTGCTATCTTAGCCACTTAAGTGAATTTTTGCACCTTAGGAGTGTTTATGAAGTTGCTACAATGGGTTCCCTCACCCATTTTATTCCTTTTATTAAAATAAAAGAAAAATTAATGTTCCAAATACTTTATTGCAAAATTTGGAACATTACACCCCATGTAAAAGAAAGTAAACGTTAAAAGTAAATTCTAGAAGTATAGTTGGGCGCATGTTCTTCCAACTAAAAGCCTCTTGAGTCGTGTCAGTTCGAGCTATATCCCTCCACTAATGGAACTTGTTTTCCTTTGAGATGATTTTGGTCAATAATCATACCAAGGCATCTAAAATGTTTATTTGTGTTTTAAAATATTTTGGAGGACCAATGTACAAGATTGATTTTAATCAAACAGTTAAGGTTTTAAATCTTACTAATACTATCAATAATTTAAAGTGAGGGCTCCTCGTTCATCTCATATAGTAGTTAGGCTTTCATGATTTCGATTAAGTAGAATAAGAAGATATGATTATTAAACATTCAAATTGAAATATTCAATAAACCATAAGCTGGAAAACTTTCAAACAGTGCTTAAAAGTTAAAAAAATATATTTAACATCACCAAAACACTGACAATTTATTGATAAAAGGGATTTACATTAACAGATTGTTAATAAAATCATTCTTTATAATAATTATAACTTCAGGAGGAATTATAAGGTTGATGAAACATAGTCAGCCTCACCTAATTATTTTGATGATAGTTAAACATATGAAGAAACATAATGATAGAAACTGGAAAAATCATAGGGAAGATAGAGTTGTATGAGATAAGTTTAGAATCCTGCTTTGTCTTATTGATGATCAAAAAAACTTAGTACAATTTATGTTTACAAAATCTCCTTATCCAAGGGTGAAAACCTTGATAACTCGTTCAGAGATTTATTTATACTAACTTACAAAACTTTGGAATTATCTTACCTGATATTTACAATAATAAAATAATGAGAATAAAATAAGGAGACAGATTGATGAAGTGTCTCTGTTACTTTGCAAGTTGTTGATGATTCGACCTCTTTTGATGACAATTGTTGCTGACATTTCCTTTTTCACTGGAATATGTTGCTAACTTGGTTCTAAAAAATTGGGCATGTTGGCATGCTCTAAAATTAATTTTCACTAGATAGTTTCAAAAAAATTATCCCACTGCTCTTCATTCGGAATTTCACAATTCATCATTTTCCTGAAAACTTCATCCACCTCAGTAAATCTGTACAAATTTGGTTTTTGGATGAACAACTATTTGATTTGATGTTAAATAATTATGTCAAACTTTAAAGCTCCAAGAAAAGCTTTGCCTGTGATGTGACCTTTTATACCTGCAAAATTTGTTTTATCTATTGCAATTGTATACAATTTTTGCAATAATCTTCCAACTTGACCAACTTATCATCTAATCCAACTAAACCTAGCAGAACTTTTTGATTTGAAAGATTAAATTTAGTATGAAATCTTTTGACAATAACGTTTAAGGCTTCACACTTGGTCTGTAACTGATTGATCAAGTTCCTCTTCTGCAAAACTTTATTTATCTCCAGAATAGTTGCAGTCCTGTCTGAGATATTGATTTCTTCCAACTCCTCCTTGTTATTTGAATTAAGAACTTTAATCATATATGAAGCTTCACTTTCTTTCTCTTGGAGTTGATCTTTCCATTCCTGAATTGTTGTTGTGCATCTGTTGATAAGTTTATGCTGCTCGAAGATGATTGAATGGATGGCCATATTTCAGTGATGGAGTCACTCATATTTTCCCAGATAAACTGCTTGGCTTCTCCTAAAGCTGATTCCATTATAGTTTCACTTTCCAGTTCTTTGATTCTAAGCTCCAATTGATGAGTCTTCTTCATTTCATTTAGATACAAATTATCATTTCTAATATTTTGAGACTGAAGTAGTTCAAAATTTTGATTTGGCTTTTCATTTTCTTGCTTTTGAGTGGCCAATTATTGAGACAGTTGTACCAGATTAGTCATGTCCAAGACTTCTGAGGTTTTTGCACCTACAGAAGATGTTTGAGTTGTTGAATTAGGATCATCAATCACCTGGAGAACTAATTTCTCTTTCAACAGTTCTTCAATATGTTCTTCCATTTTCTGATCTGTAGATTTTGGTTAATGATTAGCTTAAGCATTTCCTCTTTTTCAGATTCATTTTGTGCCATCTCTTTGTTCTGTGGGTCTTTATTCGAAGGCAGCTTAAGTTTCTTTCAAAGAGCAACAATTTCTGCATTTTTTTTTATTGATGATCTCTTCAGTTGCTTTGCAGTCAGCAGGATCATAACCTACTTTTAATACAGGTTCCTCCAATGTCTTTATCCTATTATCCTTAACCAAAAAAGATATTTTCTTAATCTTCAATAGGGATTGCATATTTGAAAGTGCTACTTTTGATTTTGAAAGAGACATAACTGTTGTAGTCATGGTTGAGAATAAATTTTCTCCTGACTGCCTATGCATATCCATCTAATCAATTAGATGTAATTGTTTTGCATCAAATGAGAGAACAATATTCTTGTAGTATACATGAGTTTTCGAAAATGGCATTGTTTCTTGCAGGAAGGCCATATGCATTCTGACCTTCTCACTTTCAAAGGCAGTGAGAAGCCTGTGTTTTGAAGTAGATGTCTGTTTCCAAAATTGTCTGTAAACATCTGACTTCACTGCTTCATTCTTTTGTTTGATTTGTAGAAATTTGGAGAAGATATTCTGCTCTTCTGAAGAGATGGCATCTATATGTTGGATGATATCCAAGGGATCTCTTGTAGGTGATGTTGATGAAGAACTCTGAGGAAAATTTGTAGAAGTGGAGACTTCAATTTCTCCCAAATCTATGATATTTGGTTGTTTGTCCTCTGAAAGCAAGGAAGAATCAAGCCTTGGTTTCTTATGTTGTAATATAAATTCTTTCATAAGCTCCTTGGAATGTGGTATTTCTTCTCTAGCCCTCTTTTGTTGTTTGCTATCAGGCACTGGTGTCTGTACATTTGAAGTAGAAATGACCTGTTCCTCCGCTTCTTGTAAACTGCCTTCTATCCATTCATCCTGATTCATGTACTTTTCTATATCTTCTCTAGAGGTGCGAGTGTAAGAGGTTGTATTGGATTCAACTCTTAGAGTAGAAATAATGCCATGAGGGTCATATGAACAACTGAAACTTGACTGAAAAACCATCTTCTTTAATAGTGCATCTACATCAAAACCAGCTATTCTGGTATTACAAATAAATGATCTAATGTTTGTTTTGATTTTAAACTGTACTTTCCTCCTTACTGATTTAAATGTAATTAATCCATAATTTAATTTTTTTCTTATGTATTCTAAAGAGAAAATTATCATAGGCACATATTTCGGAAGTTTGTATAGGGGAAGCTCGCAGCCATACACTATGATCTCTGTGTAATTCTTATACAGATACCAATCACCTGTCTTTTCTTGTTCATTGAGGTGCATAATTCTCTTGATGTCTTCTCCAATTCTAGGCTCTAGTGAACTGGTAAGGAATTGTCTAACTGGATGAGTGAATAAGTCTATAAATTTTGAGAAAGAAGTAGTTGTTGAAGATGCTCTGACCAATTCTATCTAGTGAATCACTGTTTGATTCAATCCCTGCATGTCCTGCTTGTTGAAATGAATGGGAAATATATCTTCCTTCCGAAACAAAATCATATGAATAATCATAGAAGAATAAGTAAAAACTCCTTGAGTGGTGAAAGTCATGATTTTTTCATGTCTAACATCAGCCAAGAAATGATTATAATTGTACATAAACAACAGTGGTTTGTCAAGGATGAAGATGGATAAGAAACCTAAGATGAATTCATCAACGGTTTCATCATTAGGATATCCTAATAAATAAGAAATTAGAGAAATACAGTGTTTGGAAGAAATGGGGAAGATGGAGGATGGATATGGGGGATTTCTCTTGAGTAAATTTTCATCCTCAGGTAGAAATATTTCGAATATATAAGCTCTCTGTGGGAAGGATAATGTGTGATAAATATCCATGTGGGAAGAAGGAGAAAAATGAGATAAGGAGGCAGAATAAGGGATGAGAATAATTTTATTAATGGTTTCAGGAGATATGGTTATCAGAACATTTCTGTTTTGAGCTACCACTAACCTGGTTATAGGCTCATACTTCTTCTGACACCAGACAATTAAATCGGGGAATGGGTGAGTTTGAGGGAATACAAACAGAGGTAACATGGATTCCTAAAGCCTGATAGGGTCTTGTTTATCCAAGTGCTTCTATTTGAGCCATAGGTGTAGCTCATAGAATTCAAATTATCTGTGACAACCAAAAATTTTGAAATAGGTATCGACCAGGGGAGTGAGTTCAAGATTGATCTGTGTAGATGTAGGAACGTCTTCTGCAACGACTTTGATGGCTTCAAGAATGATATTAACAGCTGGATGAACGACCTCTGGTGTGGCCTCTGCAGTACTATCAACATTCGGGATTTCTTCTGTCATTCCTTTCTTACCTTTACCTTTTGGAGTGGTTTGCTTATTTTTTTTTGCCTTAGGTGCCATACTTGACTGTAATAAAATGGTACAGGGAATTACGGCTTTCATTTTTTGCAGATTGGTAAACCAAATGACAGGGTAACATCAGACCAATATTTGGAGTCCTAGGACCTAGCCTTCCTGGACTCAGAGAGGGCTCTCTCTATTATGTGAAGGATGTGAACTTGTTTGCTTTATATGTTTTATTTTAGGCTAGTTGTTAAGTACATTTTGGTTTGTTTTTGTTTTGAGGTAAAACTAATCAAGTAGGACAAATAGAAAGAGATTTTATCAAACCAATGGGGCTATGGGGTCAGATAAATTCAAGGATGTCTAAATGATGGACAAGGTGTACTATAGGGCCGATTTAGCAAGGTTAATGGATCCTTTGGGTGAGGTATGAGGTGAAATGAACATTAAGTTTGTGAAAAAATAAAAAGTATTAAACATATATAGTTTGGAAGCAAATACTCATGAGTTAGGGAAAACCATTAATCTCTATGAACAATACTCAAACTGATAAACATGAAAGATAAACATTCAGGTGAGACATAGAAGCATAAGAAATCCTAACTTTAGAAATTCACCTTCAGCTGTTGGGAAAGCATATAAGATAAACAAATAAATTAATATATGAAGAGGGAACTCATAAACAACATATATCAAACTATCGAGAACTCTGAAACAAGTTGGTAATCATGGAAAAGGGCAAGATCAAGCGAGACCTCTTTGACTTAACCGAATCAATCAATATTTCATAGAAAGGCTTCAGAATAGGGTCTTGATAACTTCAAATAAGCAGGGCATACCTTAAATCATATTTGATAGCTAGCATACTGAATATTAATGAAAAAAATAAGAAATTCTTGGTGGACCTAAGGAGCAGTTAATAATTCCTTATAATGACCAAGAAGAAGAAAACATCAAAGCTGTAATAAACAGGAGGTCTGAGGTGCTTCCATGAGCATATCTCAACCTATACTTTTCTGATCTACAAAAAACAAGAAGCATGAAACATTAATGAAAACAAGAAGACATAAAAAAATTAGGGAAACATCACCATTCACCAAGCTATGGAATCCTACACACAATGCTCCTCCACCATCAAGCCAAGCAAGACAATTCATCCACTTTATTTAACCAATATTTTCTCTAAGCTCATAAAACTATGTATTGCTCTTAACATGTCAAGTTCTCCCTATTTTAAAATGGATCCTCATGGTTTATATAAGCCAAGAGGGGAAGGAGCTCACTAGAGCATCTAGAAGGCCGTTGGCCAAAACATAATATCTAAAACTATCCTTGAGGCCTTACAAGGTCCAAGGCACAAAATATATGTCTAAAATATCTTTTTCGAACCAAAATAGCAAAAAAAATCACTTTTAGGCTCTGAAATACATGATATAACTTGCCTAACACACATTTTCCTTGTCCTCACATAAGAATGCAGAAAACTGTCTCTTTTTTAGCAGAATTTCCAGGTGCGCAACACCAAAATAGGCCTTTTTGCAGTGAGGTTTTGGAGGCCTTCGTGATGTCGAAAAAGGCCCCGTGATGGCCCATTTGAAAAATATGGATGTATAATTTCCAAATATACTTGAGTGTTTTCAATATGATCTCTAGAAGATTCTCAAAAAGTGGAAAAGGTGCAGAAACCCATGAGCATAGCACCTGCTCAAAAACATTGGCAGGAAGGTGAAAAAATGGTTGTTGTTAGACCTTTTGAGTGACCAAAATAGCTCCAAATGACCTGAAAATTTATGAGCATACTCCCCTAGTGCCAAGGAATCAAAAAATATAAAATTTCCTTGTTGAATATGCTTTGATAAAAATCGCAACGTCCAGGGTGCTGCACTCCTAGGCTTGAAAATTCACAAAAAAAAAGGGAGTCTAATTTTGCCCAAATTTGGTGAGTGGATCCCTCAAGGGTCTTTAGAAACTCGTAGTGAATATTGGGCCAAAATTCTAAGCCTAGCTTGGTCCTTTCCATATTTTCACGCCGGGCACCTCCTTTGGGAAGCTTTGAGCTTTTTTCTAGCAAACTGATTTAGCTTTTTGTAATGTTGAGTCATCTTTCTTTATAAGCCTAAATCCTTGTTTGATTTCTCCAATTTTGTCTCTATATGTAGGTTTTCCATTTATAGCCAAGATTATTTGTCATGTTCAATTTCTAAGGCAAGGAGCTCAGTGAGAGGGAGTCGATGTGCTCGAGCTGACTCTTCCTCTCTCTGTTTTTCTAATGCTCTCCTAAGACCCATAGTCTTAGGCCTCTTCATAGCTTGCCCTTCTTCTTCATCATATTCTTCGTAGTCACCCATGTAATCTTCTAAATTCACTTGTGATTTCTGAGCCTCTCTTTTGTACTTGAGTGCCCAGGCTTCATAAATGGCCATCTATCCACTCATTTGCTTGTTTTGCATTTGCATGAAATGAATAAGATCTTTTGATCTTTCTAGATCAGTCACCAAATCTCTAACTTGTGCATCCCAGTCTTGTAAGAGGGAATTAAGAATATTTGTTTCATTTTCTTCATCACTGTCCAAGTGAATGAGTTCAAACTTCCTCTCTTTTTCATGACTGCTTTCTTGTTCTTTTATTTTCTTCTTGCCTTTGTCTTTCATGGGCTCTTCCCCTTCTCCTTCTTTGGTAATTCACCCTGGTCCTTCTTTGGCAGTTTACCCCTGCTCCTTAATTCCCTGGTGACATTGCTTTGCACTTTTTGAGTGACTTTACCTTTCACTATTTTGGATATTTTACCTTTCACTTCTTTTGAGGGGGAGTGCATGGCCCCTTGCCTTTGGGAGGCAACAAACACATGATTCCCACCTTTATGATGAGGGATGATGAGAGGTGTCACAAACTGGGCTTGTTCAATTTGGCCACTTACAGACCTAGGACTGTCTTTTCCTTCAAGAATGTTTTATGTGGGCATTTCCTTCTCGCTTTGCCGTGGGAAGTCCTTTTGATTATCAATTTCAACATTTGTAATGATCTTACCACCAAGAGGATATTTAAAAAGTTCATGCCCTGTTTCTGTGTGGTGGGAGGTGCCCAAGTCTGATACTTTTTCATCTTCAAGACTGTCCATGTATTTACCCTTTTTTCTGTTTTATTGACTGTAATTCTCATCATTAGGATTTTTTCCATAATTTCCTTGTGTATTTAAGACCACTCTGAAAACTGTCTCTGGACTATTCTCATCAATTTCCTCTTTGCTGTGACTGTCTACCTCTTTCTTCTTGTCTTTATCTGTGCTATTGTTTCTGCTGTTTTTCCCTTGGCTGCCAGTGTCTTTTTTGTTATTACTGTGCTGCCCTTCTTCCTCACTTTGGGCATCACTGTTTAAAACCTTGCTATCTTCCTGATTTTTGTTTTTAGAGCTGCTGCTATTTTGACTGCCTTCCTCTTGACTGCTTTCATTTTCTTCATTTTTTGCCTCATCTTCATTAATTTCCTCTTCTTCATTAATTTCATATTTATCTTCAGATTGTCCCTTATTTTCATCAGTTTCATTTTCACTGTCTTCATAAGTTTCCTCTTTGTTGTCTTCATCAGTTTCAGCAGTGCTTTCTTCAGGATTAGCATTACTTTATTTAAGGTCACTACTGATTTCTTTAGGATCACTTCTATTTGGAGAAGGTGTTTGAAGAATGTTTTCTTGGGAGAGTGATTGAGGGGACGAAAGTGGAACATGGTCAGTGCAGGGTGAAGAAGGGGTATGAGGAAGATTTTGAGAAGAGGATGGCACATTTAGCAATAGGATGGAGGATGAAGAAGTGAAGTCATTATGAGTGATAAAGGCTTCCCAAGGAATTCCTTGTTGCTTCAGTTGGTGTGTTACAATGATTTTGACAAGGGAGTGATGAAATTGACTTGCCCTTTGCTGAGCTGGAGGTTTCTCTTTCATGATAGTGGACATATTTTTAATGCTCTTGCAGGGGAAATAAGGTAGGTTCAATAGCTTGGCCCTGGTGAAATGCATGAGGAGCCTAATATGATATGAGTAGATCCAGGAGAACCTACCCTCATAGGTAAAATATTTCATGACAATCTTCATGAGGAGGGCATACCTGTCTAGTAGATGTGAAAAAGGGAAAATAGTTTTACATGCAGCTTGACAACTGGGCTTTAGAAAAGGCTGATAATGGATTAAGTCAATATATGTTTGTTTAAACCATTTCTCACCAATGCAAGGGATCTTGGTGGCTTTAGAGATAGCTTTAGGGGTCAACTCAAAATTTAACCTTTCCAGATGAACCTTATGCCTATGCAATATT
The DNA here is from genome assembly GCA_034641835.2 of Pinus albicaulis. Classification (NCBI taxonomy): domain Eukaryota; kingdom Viridiplantae; phylum Streptophyta; class Pinopsida; order Pinales; family Pinaceae; genus Pinus; species Pinus albicaulis. Next base: position 206,183,654 of record CM076576.1, read on the forward strand.
AGGGCAAACAACTCAGTTAATTGAGGATGGTTTTTGATTTCTTGTACCTTGTTGCAAAAATCAAAACATATTAATTCTTGGAAACAAGATAAAACATAAGGTCAGGCAATCAGTTCTTTGGTGTCTATAGGCTCAAACCTATTGGGTTTGCCTCCTTTCTTAGCTTGTCTTCTTGTTCTTTGAGGCTCATCAGTTTCTTCTTGAGACATAATGACTAGGTTATCTTTCTTTCAATTTTGAAACAAAAATCCTCTTTGTAGATGAAGTGGAAAAGAGAGAGGCTTTCAGGAGTCTTAGGACCTTAAAACAAATATGGATACTCAAAAGAGAATAGGCTACTCTTACATTTAGATTTTTTTCCTCAAACTGCCTTAGACTCAATTCTTAACCTTAATTGGCACTTTTAATATTCAAAAAATTGATGAGGAGATACAAATTGATGAAAAATACCCCTTGTAACTCTTCTTTGTGATAAGAAATAAATTCTATTGAAAACAGGCAATTTTCAGTCTTTTGGTGAAAACTGGGCGGTGCTGCACTTTTCTCTCAGGCACGCAGCACCATGGCCCAGGCCACCTCTGCATGCGGTGTGTGCGATGGGAGAAGTGCTGGGCATGCAACACCCTCGGCCCAGGCAGCCTCTGCACACGTCGTGTGTGATGGCTGCAACGCTGGGCACAACGTCTTCAGGCTCGGGCGGCCCCTGCACGAGGAGATGGGCGGACTTGTAGGCAGACTCTGCAGGTGGAGATGGGCGCTCTTGGAGGTAGACTCTGCATGCAGAGATGGGCGGCCTTTGCACGTGGAGATGGGTGGTGGCCTGGGCACTGTCGGGCGGCAAGCTCTGCACATCGGGTGATCAACAAAATGCACAGCACCAATGTACAGGCATGCAACGTCCAATGTAAAAGTGCACTTAGCGCATCTACATGCACGCAGCATCTCTGGATTTCTGCCAAAGAATGTTCTTCGAAAAATCAAAAGCCCTCCTCCTTTTTTCTAAAGACAAAATGAACGGAAAAAGGCTGTTGGGGGTATTTATATCCCTGTTTGAAGTGATTTAAGAAGCAAAAACTTCTCCCCTTTAATTCAAAAAATCATATTCCTTATTTACTCCTTTTGACTGTTTTTCTTTTAATGTACATAGCTTTTAGGCTTTTTAAGCATATGAATGGGCCCATGATGTCCTTTGACATTTGCAAGGTGAATTAAACAACCAATTTTCCTCCTTCTTAGAAACAAGTATGTGGTTGTTTTTCTGTGCAACACTTTAACTTTCAAAATTTGATTTTTCCTCTTTTCAGTGCAATGACACTCTTTGTATTTGTAAATGAAAAATTGTGACCTTTACGTATCTTTAAAAGATAACTTATAAAAATACTTACACCCTCTCAGGAAAAATTTTACACCCTCTGCTTGTCTATGAAGGAGGTGCTATTTTTACCTCATAATGCCCACTTGCATATTCATCCAAATTTCTGAAAAAACCTGAAAAACCTTCCCACTCTGAGGACAACAAACAGATTTTTGTAAACAACATGCATATTGTTTTCCTCTTTTAGTGTGACTGTCCCTTTGTAGAAGTCTTAGTCTTCTCCATTGATGGCACCTTTGATGGTTTTTTGTCTTGTCTGCAGGGGCATGGAAAAGGGGCAGCTGTCCCTCTCTCATTTATGTTTTGAGGCACATAAACTATCTCAAGGGCATCTTTACCAAAATGTGCCATGTTTTTCACATATCACTGATTTTTTCTAGGATTTTGCACAAATACTTGAATGAGCATTATGTTACCTCTTATAGTGACATCAAGACCTCTGCAGTAGCCTCCAGTTTGATGTGCTTTTTAGCCCTTATGGACGATGTTTTGAAATCTTCTAGGTAGCCCTGATTTGTAGTGAAAAACTTGATTTTCCAGTGTTTTTAGCTCATTGTACCTCTGTTCAAAATGTCAATTATCTTGACTGAAGCTTTTCTTTGGTGCCTCTCTTTTGCCTTGTTTTGATTTAGGCCAAACATCAAGACATCCCTGCAGAGATGTATTTGAAGGGTGACTTAGTCTTGGCGGATTTTACTATTGGTTCAAGAGGGGCCACCTTGGAGATTGTTTGAGCACCTTCTTTTAGAAAAATGACCATGTCAACTCTTCTTCTCTTGATTTTACCTTTGAGCTCTGTTGAAACAGAAATGCATGAGACATGATGGTGCATGACTTAAGGAAGAATAATAGATTTGTTAGCAATATTTTTAGGAAAGGGCTCCCCATTAATGGTTAAAAACAAAGTTTTTTAACCAGACACAGGGCTTTTTTAGATATTTTACCTAAGTACCATCACCTGTAAACCTAGAAACTTTGTCATTAATGTGAAGGGTTTTCTAGACACACTTTTGTCATCAATAGTGACTTGGGCAGCAGGAAAATATAAGGAAAGAATTGACTTATCTTGGCCAGAAAATTTTGTGAAATAGGAAGATTTCAGACATTAGAAGTAAGATTTTTACAGATAGAAGTAATAATCATGGACAGAGTAAGGCCTATCAGTCTAGGATGGGGTTTTGAGAGGATGACCATTTTAATCACAACAGACAAGAAAGGGGAAAAGTGAAAAAATTTCTCTGAGGGAGATTTCTAGAGGACAAAATGATTGTTTGAATTTGGTTTCTAGAAAACCTGGATAAAGCATATAGTCATCTAAACAGCTAAAAAATACTTATGACTAACAAGTTTACAAAAACAATGGTAGGGTTTCGGGAGTATGAATGGAAATTACGGAAGCTAATTCACAGTGAAACAATAATGGAGGATGAAGGTGAATTGAAGGCGTAAGTAAACTATCAAGCGGGAGACTGTGAGAAATTTTATAGATTATGGTTCAGGTTCAACGGTCATGGCTAACAGTCAAGCGGATTTACTGCGAAATGGTAAGATTAACTGGTAATTCGAGTGAATTTATTATCCAACGGAAAGATTAACAGGTAAATGGAGGAATAGGGATAACAGATAACATATAGGAGATGTGGAATGACATTAGTGATGGACGAATGGACGGTTATGGCATGGGAAAATCAGTAGTGGAAATGGAAAACCATAAGTGGATTTCACTGGGGGTACCCTCTAGTTTCCAGTTTTAGGCGGAGGGGGGGCGAAGTCACCTCATGCTGCCATGTCGTGAAAATGGGCATCCATTGAAATCAGATTTAACCCCCCCCCCCTTTCGCGTTAACAAGAATTGGGCAGAGGGGGAGCGAAGTCATTCTCCACCGTAGATCTGAGGGAAGCTCAAGATCTGCTGTCGGAAACTGCAAACACTTTAATCCTTTGATTTGACTGGTTGTCATTTTTTGACTTTACAATAAAATCAATATGCGCGCATATAAATAAATTCAATTAATGAATATAATAAACCCTTTTTCAAAGGTTCAAACATACATGAATTAAAATTTTACATTTTGAAATTGTGGCACATTTAAACAGACGGCCATTATCATTTTGATTTCTAAAGCATTGACATTTTTATTTTATGCTTTCCCTAACATTTTTTTTATGTGCCTTCTTTATTTAGGGCAAACTATCCTATCATTTTTATAACATGGATATAGTAAATATATTTTCCTAACATTTTTTCAATTTATCATTCATCCATGTTCTAACTTAGCATTTTTTATTTGTTATTTTTATAAACTACCATGCTAACTTATCTAAAACAAATAATGTTATAACATTGCCTCCTGCTGGGGACTGCTTCTCCCTGTGGGATGCAGAGAACATGTAGTTCCATGTGCCTTCTCCTCAGGCTATGGAGTTTTTGATGTAGAAAACACATTGACTTAAAATTATAAGGAAAATTATTATGTACAATGATTATGTGAGATCTTTTTCAATACTGGATGTAGTGTTTCAAAAATCTGCCATTGACAAGCAATATTGAAAACTGTCCTACAAGATTCTATAGAACAAATTTGTTGTTTCCTTTCACTTCTGCAATACTGAGTGGAACAAACCGTAAATTGTTGAACTTTCCATGTTTTCCTTTATCTTATCTCCTAGAATCCCATCTTAGAACTAAATCCCCTTCTCTAAAATCTCTTTCCCTTGCTTTTCTGTCAAATAGGCTCTTCATTTTATTCTGATATTTCTTTATTTTGTACTATATCTCATCTATATTTTCATTCAAATCAATGATCTGATTAATACTTCTGGATGAATCATCAGGTTCATTAGTAGATTCTTGTAGAAACTTGAGTACAGGAAAAGCTAAATTTGTAGGAAAAATAACATATTTTCCATAAACTAATTGGAATGGGGATCTACTTGTTGATATTTTTGGGGAAATTCTGTTTGCCCAAACTACATAAATCAAGTGACTGTCCTAGTTCTTCTTGTGGTCTTCTAGATTTTTCTTGATTACTTTCACTAAAATATTATTTGATGACCCAACAAGACCGTTTCCTTGTGGATAATAGGAAGTTGAGAGAATAATTTTTTTTTGCTATTTCTAACTGAATTATATCATTTTTATGTTGTTGAATGCTGTGGCATTATCAGTGACTATCTGCTGTGGGCAACTGAATCTAGATAGAATATTCTCTTCAATGAACTTTATTACAATAGAATCTTTATCATTTCTTAATGGAATGGTTTCCACCCACTTAGTGAAATAGTTAGTTTCAGTCAAGATCCATTTGTGTTGACTACTGGAGGCTGGATGAATTTCACGTATAAAGTCTAATCACCACTGAAGAAATGGTGTTGAAACAACTACTAGAACTAGTGGAAGACCTGCCAATTTTTGCTTACCAGTAAACATTTTACATGGAGCAGAGGCTCTAACTTTTGATCCTACTTGTGAAAACAAGGCAGGCCAATAAAATCCTGCTCTCAATATCTTGTATGTTGTTGTTCTCCAAGCATAATGGCCTCCACAAATTCCTACATGAAACTGATCAATGATTCCTTCAGTTTCCGATTCTGTTAGGCAAAGTAGTAAAATATTAAGAGGATCCTTACAGTATAGGTTGGAATTGATAATACAGTAATTGATAGATTTTAACTTGAGTGTTTTTCACTGGTTCTTTGAAAATTGAGCTGGACTTTCAAAATGAATCAGAAAGTTGACAATGTTTGCGTACCAATCTGATGTAAAAAATTTCTCATCAATATGAATTGGGATTGTCTGAGTTGAAGGAGAAGGTTACTGTGTATTATTTTCCTACACCCCATGGGAAGGTTCTTGTGGATTCTCCCCTTCTGCATTCAAAGAAGGTTCTTGTGGATTATCCCTTTCCAAATTTGAAGAAGGTTCTTGTGGTTTCTTCTCTAAAAATTCAAAAACTGAGTTGATGCCCAAGAATTTACAATTGGATTCATCTAATAACTTGACTAAACCCTGCCACTTTACTAACTTGGTAGTTTTGATGGTAATATCAAACTCAAGAATTTGATTTATCCATCTACCCCTTCTACCATCAGTGTTTGGCTGTATGAGGACTGTTTCGACAACGTTATTGGGTACATAGGCAATGATAGATGAATGAAGAATATACATTCTAAAGGACTTGAGGCCTTGAACCAAGGCATAGGCTTATTTTTCAATAATATCATATCTCATTTCGACATCTCTCATGACTTTACTAAAAAATGCTATAGGTAGATTATGGAAATCCTCACTCTTTTGTAAAAGGACAGATGCAAGGGTTGTTTCAAAGGAAAAAGAAAACATGTTGAAGGGTTATAAGTAGTTTGGAATGGCTAAATTTGTGGCTTCGAAGATGGATTTATTCATCTGGTCAAAAGAAAATTTGCAGAGACGGTCCATTTAACTTCATGGTTATTCTAAGCATGTCTATTATATCTTTCACTATTTCTACATAATTTGGTATAAACCTTCTTAAAAATTTGGTTTTTCCTAAAAAATCTTGAATCTCCTTTTTATTTCTAGGTAATGATAATGATTGGATAGCAAAGACCCTTTTGGGATCAATAACTACATATTTAGAAATAATATGACCTAGAAATTTACCTTCTTTAATGGCAAATAATGATTTTTTGGGATTCAAGGAAATTCAAATCTTCCTGCATCTTTAAAAAAAAAAATTCAAATGCTTAAGATATTTAGGATCAGATTCAGATAAAAGAGTTAGATCATCAAGATAAATAACAATGAATTTATTTACCTTCCCCAAAAAATCCAAATCCATGGCTCTCTGAAACGTTTCTCCTGAGTTTGATAGACCAAATGGTATCCGAGCATACATGAATGTGCCCCAAGGTGTGGTAAAACTTGTCTTCTCCTTGTCTTATAAACTCACCAATATTTGATTATAACCAGAAAATCCATCTAACATAGAGAGCCTATTAGCACCTGACACCTTTTGAAGTAATTGATCCATCTTTGGAAGTGGATAATTATCTTTTAAGGATGCTTTATTAAGGTTCTTGAAATCTAATTAGAGTCTTATTTCAATGTTAATTTTCCTCATAGGGACTAAATTGCAACCCAACTGGATTATCTTAATGGGACAATAATTTGGGCATCTAAAAGTTTCTTCAATTCCTTTTCTATGGTGGGAAGAAGAATTGGGTGCATCCTTCTTAACTTTTGTTGATAAGGCTTTGCATTTGGTTTCAGTGGAATTTTATGCTCAATTAATGATGTATCATAATATTTGAGATCAGCATAAGACCTAGCAAAGACATCTCTATAATTTTTAAGAAGTTTGACATATCCAGATTTAAGTTCTGGGGTTAATTGTGCACAAAGTTTGATGTTTTTAATTTCCTCATCAATGCCATTATTTATGTCTTCTATGTCATCTTCTGGTAAGACAGAGAACAATTTTTTAGGAACATATTTTTCGTTAAACATTTTTTCTAAAGGAAAATTTCCCTTAGGGATAAAATTATTTGACAATTGAATTATGTCATGATCAACTACCTTTGATTTTATTTTTGAATTTTCTTTATCTCAGGTAGTTTATTTACTGTCTGAATTATCATCTTCGATCTAAAATACAGAAAATTCGTCAATGACTTGCAGGAAGGATTTTATTTGTTCATCATCCTCAAATATCTTCCAATGTTTAATATTGTCTGAAATTGAAGGCCTATATTTGATTTGTGTCTAATATTGAATATGAAAATGATCTGGGATCTTAAAGGCACTAGCTTAAAAAACTAATGAATTTGCATGTAAGTTCTCATCTCTAGGAATAAAGGTGATGTTAAAAGCATCAAAGGTATTTTCAATTGTGTCCCAAATCTTATTTCTATAAGACCTAAGTCTAGGGTGCTTCATTTGGAAAAGACTCCTAACTTGTCTTACTATTAATTCTGAGTTGGTGAAAACACTCATTTTTTTTACCTTTAAACTTATGGAAAGTTGTAATCCTAAGATAAAAGCTTCGTATTCTACAACATTTCTTGTTAGCTCAAAGTCTAATTTACATGATTTTGTAATATTTTCCTTTTTAGGTGAAATCAAAACAACTCCTGCTTCAGCTCCATCTTTGGTGTAGGATCCATAAAAAACTAATTTCCAAATTTCAGTATGACCATGTTTAGAGGTGTCAACTATATCCTCAATTTTGAGTTGAGAATCCTGTGAAGTATTTGATGATAGTTGAAAACAACTAAATTCTTGATCTACTACATAAATGGGGTTATTCCTGGCTTGATTAGCATTAAAAACAATGTTTAGGAATCTCACTTCTCTATATAGTCTAAGACTCTCTCCACCATATACTGGATAGTGGCAAAAGACATGTCCATTTGAAGACTTCCTCCCAACTTTTCACAACATGATCTAGATAACATCATTCAAAATTTGGGAGGAATGTCAGTAAAAACTATGTATAATACTACACTCTTAGCTGGTATTTGGTGTAAAGTGACTACTAGATCTTTAATGAGTCCTAAACATTGGACCCTCTTTGAATCAAAAGTATATAAGTCGTGATAAGTTTGAGTGATATATAGATTTAGCTATTCCATGATGACTTTAGGCATTAAATTGTGTGAAGCACCAAAATAAAGCATACAGTTGTATAAAAAATAATCATGCACCTTTAAAGTCAGATATAAGGGTGGTATAGATTCATCAATCATGTTAGAACTAGGACCAAAAACAATATTTGGTCTTTCATTCTGTAGACTGATTATATCTCCTTCAGCGTCCATACTAGAATTTTTTAATCCACTTGGTTACTTGAATTTTATACCCTGGATTTTTGGAGAGTTTAGAAAGTGGAATGGGAATTTTGACTCTTTCTAATTATTTCTCAACATTAAAGGCAGTCAAAATTGTTTTATCAATCTGAGTAGAATCAGTTGACTGATTTAAAGGTTGAGTAGGAGTAGTTTGAGTTTCAGTTGATTTTAGTTGAGGTTCGATTACTATAGGGTTCCTGGGAGGTATACCATGAACAAATATAGGTCTTAAGTCATATCTTTGATTGAGTTCTGCAATTAGAAACTCAGAAAAATATTTATACTTGGAAACCTGAGAAGTATCTTGGTTTTCTTGAGGGATTTTGTTTTGGGAAACAGGGACAATGGCAGTTTGAAAGGAAGTTTGATCTACAATATTAATGTCCTCAGTAATTGAAAAATTATTGTCCTCTATTTTTTGATCATCAATCAACAATGGAGTAGGAACATGTTCATTATGAGTCCTCTAGAGAATTTGTAGTGGAACAACTTTCTTGTACTGACCTTGGGCCTGTGTTTGTGGTCTGCATACAGTCTATTGGATTGTTCTTGGTTGAGTCTCAATTTTCGAAATTCTATTGGATAGATTTCTAATCAGAGTTGTGATTTCATTAATCTTTGAATCTTCACTTTTTGACTTAGAGGAAGATGCTTCCTGATTTTTCAAATTTCTTTGAACTTTCTTCTATTTAGCTCTAATTTTACTAGAATATGACCTATTGGCTTCTACCTCAATAGAATTAGTCTGCATATCTTGTAATGTATTAGAAATTATCTCTCTTAGCATGACTACAAATTCATCATCGAATTCCTTCGAAAATCTGACCTTTGCAACAACTACTGGAGGCTTGTAATCAGCAGGCATCTTTGGTAGAGTTTATTAAATTGTTTGATAAATTCAGCTACTGGTTCACCTGGGTTTCTTTTTAACTCTTAAAATTCAGTGAGTAGGTAAAAAACATATTTCTTTACCCCCCATTGGTTTTTAAAGATAGTTATGAGTTCATTCTAGGTATGAATAGAATCTGCTCTAAGTTTTCTAAACCATATCCTAACATGATCTTCTAAGGACTATACAAATAGTCTCATATAAACATCTTTGTGCTCGATGCTCATATTGTCTGCAAAATCTAAAAAGAAAACTATATGATCTTCTGTTGAAGGGCCTGTCTCTCCATTAAATCTTGGTAAATGTTTGAGATATCCATCAGGGAAATTTCCCAAGACATTAGGGAGAACTAGAGCATTATACCTAGCCTGAATAATGGATTGAAAATCCATGGATGATGAAGTTGATGTTGATGAAGATGAAGATGATGATGAATATGTAGGTGAATGAGTGTTAGAGGGTGGAGGAGAATGTGAAGGAGGAGGAGGTAGTGAAGATATCAAAGGGATTTTAACAATTAGTTTGTGTATTGATGGTGTTAAATCTTTTTCCTTATATTCGAATAATGGATTGGAATAGATAGAAACTATCTCTTCCTGTTGATTAGAGTCTAATGGACTGGAGCTACAAAATCAATGGGCTTAAATTTGTGTAAATTAAAGCCCAATTATGTCTTAGATGTGGGTGAATCTATAGGGAAGTATGGGACTTGGTATGACTCAAGTGAGTCTGCCAACAAAGTTGACTAAAGATCTACTCTTTGTGAAAAAAAATTAGCAACTCTAGGAGGTAATTGAGTCAAATCTGGGATGATAATACTAAATATGGGTCTACAGATGAACTTTCTTCAGGGTGTAATGCTGAAGAGGAAGAAGCATAAATTTTTTGTTTTCTTTTCAAAGAGGCTTCTCTAACAAGTCTTTCTGGATCTGGTAAAGGGTTAACAATCTCAGATTCAGATCTAGATCTGGTGTGCTTAAAAGGAGCCAGTTTGAAACATTGGAATCTCTAGGTGAAATTTTTTGACCTATATATTTATATTTATTCACCTTAAAGGAAAAGAGGAAAGATCGTTGTCCTAGGAAAATTTAGTTTTTACTCTTCGTCTCCCCAGCAACGACGCCAGACTGGTGTTGTCCTTTGAGATGATTTTGATCAATAATCATGCCAAAGCATCTAAAATGTTTGTTTGTGTTTTAAAATATTTTGGAGGACCAATGTACAAGATTGATTTTAATCAAAAAATTAAGGTTTTAAATCTTATTCATAATATCAATAATTTAAATTCAGGGTTGCTTGTTCACCTCATACAGTAATTAGGCTTTCATGATTTCGATTAAGTCGAATAAGAAGATATGATTATTAAACATAAAAATTGAAATATTCAATAAACCATAAGATGGAAAAATTTCAAATATTGTTTAAAATTTCAACAAAATATATTTAACATCACCAAAATACTGACAATTTAGTGATAAAAGGGATTTACATTAATAGATTGTTAATCAAATCATTCTTTATAATAATTATAACTTCAGGAGGAATTATAAGGTTGTTGAAACATAGTCAACCTCACCTAATTATTCTGATGATTTTTAAACATATAAAGAAACATAATGACAGAAAACTGGAAAACTCACAGGGAAGACAGAGTTGTACGAGATGAGTTCAGAATCCTTCTTTGTATTATTGATGATCAACAAAACTTAGAAAAATTTCTTTTTACAAAATATCCTTATCCAAGGGTGCAACCCTTGACAACTCGTGTAGTGAGTCATTTATACTAAGTTACAAAACTTTGTAAATATCTTAACTGATATTTACAAAAATAGAATACTGAGAATAAAAGAACAAGATAGATTGATGAGGTGTCTCTGTTATTCTGGAGGTTGTTGATGATTCGACCTCTTTTGATGAAAATTGTTGCTAACTTGTGCTTTTTTGTTGGAAGTTGTCGTTGACTTGGTTCTAAAAAATTGGGCATTTTGGCATGCTATAAAATTAATTTTCATTGGATAGTTTCACAAAAATTATCCCACTTCTCTTCACTCAGAATTTCACAATTCATCATTTTCCTGAAAACTTCATCCACCTCAGTAAATCTATCAATAGTTGGTTTTTGGATGAACAATTGTTTGATTTGATGCTGAATAATTAATTCAAAGTGTAAATATTCAAGAAAAGATTTGCATGTGATGTGACTTTCAATGCCTGCAAACTTTGTTCTATCTATTGCAACTGCATACAATTTTTTGCAATAATCTTCTAACTTGACCAACTTGCCATCTAATCCAACTAAACCTGGTAGACCTTTTTGACTTAAGAGATTAAATTTAGTATGAAAGCTTTGACAATAACAGTTAAGGCTTCACATTTGGTCTGCAACTAATTGATCAAGTTCCTCTTCTGCAAAACTTTCTTTATCTCTAGAATAGTTGTAGTCCTGTTTGACATATTGATTTCTTCCAACTCCTCCCTGCTCTTTGAATTAATAACTTTAATCATATTTGAAGCTTCACTTTGTTTCTCTTGGAGTTGATCTTTCCCTTCCTGGATTGTTGTTGTGCATCTATTGATAATTTCTTGTTGCTCGAAGATGATTTGAATGGATGGCCATATTTCAGTGATGGAGTCATTGATATTTTCCCAGATAAACGGCTTGGCTTCTCCTAAAGTTGATGCCATTAGAGTTTCACTTTCCAGTTCTTTGATTCTAAGCTCCAATTGATGATTCTTCTACATTTCATTTAGATACAAAGTATCATTTCTAATATTTTGAGACTGAAGTAGTTCAAACTTTTGATTTAGATTTTTATTTGCTTGCTTCTGAGTGGCCAATTCTTGAGACAATTTTACTAGATCAGTCATGTCAAAGACTACTGAGGTTTCTGCACCTATAGAAGATGTTTGAGTTGTTGGAGTAGGGTCAACAATCACCTGGAGTGTTGATTTATCTCTCAATAATTCTTCAATTTGTTCTTCCATTTTTCTGTTCTGTAGATTTTGGTCAAAGATTAGCTTAAGCATTTCCTCTTTGTAAAATTCATTCTGTGCCATCTCTTTGGTCTATGGGTCTTCAGTCGAAAGCAGCTTAAGTTGCTTTCGAAGAGCATAAATGTCTGCATTTTTCTTCTTGATGATCTCTTTAGCTGATTTGCAGTCAGCAGGATCATATCCTACTTTTATTTCAGGTTCCTCAAATGTCTTTATCATGTTATCCTTAGCCAAACAAGAGAGTTTATCAATATTCAATTGGGACTGCATATTTGACAGTGTTACTTTTTATTTTTAAAGAGACATAGTTGTTATAGTTATGGTTGAGAATAAAATTTCTCCTCAATGCCTGTGCATATACATTTGATCAATTGGATGTAATTGTCTTGCATCAAATAAGAGAACAATATTCTTGTAGTCTGCATGATTTTTCGGAAATGGCATTGTTGCTTGCAGGAAGGCCATCTGCATTATGCCCTTCTCACTATCAAAGGTAGTGAGAAGCCTGTGTTGTGAATTAGATGTATGTTTCCAAAATTGGCTGTAAACATATAACTTCAGTGCTTCATTCTTTTGTTTGATTTGTAGAAATTTGGAGAAGATATTCTGCTCTTATGAAGAAATGGCATCTATATGTTGGATGATCTCCAAGGGCTCTCTTGTAGGTGATGTTGATGAAGAGGTCTGAGGAACATTTGCAGAAGTGGAGGCTTTAATTTCTCCCAAATCTATGATCTTTGGTTGTTTTTCCTCTGAAAGCAAGGAAGAATCAAGCCTTGATTTCTTATGTTGTAATATGAATTCTTTCATAAGCTCCTAGGAATATGGTGTTTCTTCTCTGACCCTCTTTTGATGTTTGCATTCAGGAATAGGTGTCTATATTTGAGATAGAAGTGACCTGTTCCTCTGCTTCGTGTAAACTACCTTTTATCCATTCATCCTTATTCATGTACTTTTCTATTTCTTCTCTAGAGGCGTGAGTGTAAGAGGTTGGCTTGGATTCAACTCTCAGAGTAGAAATAATGCCATGAGGGTGATATGACCAAGTGAAACTTGACTGAAAAACCCATCTTCTTTAATAGTGCATCTGCATCAACACCAGCTGTTATGGTATTACAAATAAATGATCCAATGCTTGCTTTGATTTTAAACTGTACTTTCCTCCTTCCTGATTTAAAATGCAATTAATCCATATTTAACATTTGTCTTATGTATTCTAACGAGAAAATTCTCATAGGTACATATTTTGGAAGTTTTTATGGTGGAAGCTCGCAACCATACACTCTGATATCTGTGTAATTTTGTACAGATACCATCACTTGTCTTTGCTTATTCATTGAGGTGCAAAATTCTCTTTTTGTCTTCTCCAATTCTAGGCTCTGGTGAACTGGTAAGGAAATTTCTGACTGGATGAATGAATAATTCTATAAATAATGAGAAAGAAGTAGTTGTTGAAGATGCTCTGATCAATTCTGTTCAGTGAATCACTGATTGATTCACTCCCTAAGTGTCCTGCTTGTTGAAATGAATGGGAAACATATCTGCCTACTGAAACAAAATCATGTGAATAATCACAAAAGAATAAGAAAAAACTCCTTGAGTGGTGAAATTCATGAATTGTTCATGTATAACATCAGCCAAGAAATGATTGTAATTGTACATAAAAAATGGTGGTTTTTCAAGGTTGAAGATGGATAAGAAACCTAAGATGAATTCATCAACGGTTTCATATTTTGGATATCCTAACAGATAAGAAAGGAGAGAAATACAATGTTTGGAAGAAATGGGGAAGATGGAGGATGCATATGGGTATAAATTCTGGGTAAATTTTCAACCTCAGGTATAAAGATTTCGAATATCTGAGCTCTCTACGGGAAGTATAATGTGTGATAAGTATCCATGAGTGCAGCAAGGGAAAAATGAGAAAAGGAGTCAGAAGAAGGGATGAGAATCATTTGATTAATGGTTTCAGGAGATATTATTATAAGAACGTTTTCATTCTGAGCTACCACTGACCTGGTTATAGGGTCATACTGCTTCTGACACTAGATAATTAAATTGGGGAATGGGTGAGTTTGAGGGACTGCAAACAGAGGTAACATGGATTCCCAAAACCTGATAAGGTCTTGTTTATCCAGGTGCTTCTGTTTGAGCCATAGGTGTAGCTCGTAGAATTCAAATTCACTGTGACAATTAGAAATTTTGAAATATGTATCGACCAGGGGAGTGAGGTCAAGATTGATCTGTGTAGATGCAAGAACGTCTTTTGCAATGGCTTTGGTGGCTTCTGGAATGATCTCATCAGCTGCATGAGCGACCTCTGGTGTGACCTCTGGTGTGGCCTCTGCATTACTATCAACATTCGGGATTTCTTCTGTCATACCTTTCTTACCTTAACCTTTCGGGGTGTTTGCTTCTTCTTTTTTTCCTTAGGTGCCATACTTGACTGTAATAAAATGGTACATGGAATTACATCTATTAGTTTACAGAAACAATGGTAGGGTTTTTAGAGTATGAAGGGAAATCACAGAAGCTAATTCATAGTGAAACAATAATGGAGGATGAAGGTGAATTGAAGGCGGAAGTAAAGTATCAAGCGGGATACTGTGAGCAATTTTATAGATTATGGTTCAGGTTCAACGGTCATGGCTAACATTCAAGTGGATTTATTGCACAATGGTAAGATTAACTCATAATTTGAGTGAATTTATTGGCCAACGGTAATATTAATAGGTAAATGGAGGATTAGGGAGGAAAGATAACGGATAGGTGACATGGAATGACATGAGTGACGGATGAATGGACAGTTATGGCATGGGCGAATCGGTAGTGGAAATGGAAAATCATAAGTGGATTTCACTAGGGGTACCCTCTAGTTTTTGGTTTTAGGCATAGGAGGGGCGAAGTCACCTCATGCTGCCACATCGTAAAAAATGGGCGGCCATTGAAACCAGATTTCGCACCCCTCCTCGCGTTAACAAGAAATAGGCGGAGGGGGAGCGAATTAATTCTCCATCGTAGATCTGAGGGAAGCTCAAGATCCGTTATCGGAAACTGCAAACACTTTAATCCTTTGATTTGAATGCTTGTCATTTTCTAACTTTACAATAAAATCAATATGCACACACATAAATAAATTCAATTAATGAATACAATAAACCCTTTTTCAAAGGTTCAAATATACATGAATTAAACTTTTACATTTTGAAATTGTGGCACATTTAAATAGGCGGCCATTATCATTTTGATTTCTAAAGCATTGAAATTTTTATTTTATGCTTTCCCTAACATTTTATTTTTATTTTTATGTGCCTTCTTTATTTAGGGAAAGCTATCCTATCATTTCTATAACATGAATATAATAAATATTTTTTCGTAACATTTTTTCAATTTCTTTTTCATCCATGTTCTAACTTAGCATTTTATATTTTATATTTTTTTAAACTACCATGCCAACTTATCAAAAACAAATAAAGTTACAACAGAACTTATCCCCTTGGATGAAGGAACCCTAATCCCTTCATTATAGGATCTCATCCCTCTATTGATGGATCTAAAACCTCCTCAATTTCTCCTATAAATTGATCTGACGCTTCAGTGTTAGGGGTAGATTGTAGATTGTAGATGGTAGATTGTAGAATGTACATTGGAGATTACACATTGTACATAAGAGTTCACTGAAAATAAACCTATACTGGTCATTCTAGAGAGGAAATCTTGTCAAACCAAGGAGCACAATTATGAAGGAATACGAGAGAAATTTATACGACATCAAGGATCAGTTCGTAAGATTTCTCTTTATATTATTGATAATACATATGGACCTCTTTTTCTCATTGTGTTGTTTTTAGATTCATTAAAACAATTACAATTCTTAATCTCCATGATCATTAAGTTGAACTGGTGTTTGGATTATTATACACTACATGTATTTTTTATTCTTTGAATGTTTGTAGTTTCAGGTTCTTCTCAACATTGAAGGATTTCTTTGGGTCAAAAGGCAAGGTCTACATCGAACATCTCATTGAAAGGTAGGAGCATTAGCTCCTCATTTCTAAGTTTTGATAATCAGAATGCTAATAGTTTAGGGAAAGAGATATTCAAATGGTTGTTTGTTTCTCGTTACCTGTAGGGATACTAAGGAGATCACTCTTGCCCGCAGGAGGGATTTATCCAGAAAACAAATTGGCGACTCCACTGGGGAGCAAGCTTAGTTTTCTCTTGATTTTTTGGGTTTGGCTTTCCAATTTTTCTAGTTTAACGTTTTTTTAGTGTTGTTGGGTCTATGAATTTTTAGATTCTCTAGATGAGAATGCCTTGTGTTTGATTTTTTTCTCTACCTTGCGCTATTTTATGTGATAAACACAGCACAAACCTGCAAAAATTTTCAGTTTAATTCAGTGCACATGTGCACTGGTTTTCACTGACAACTTGCGTACCCCCTGAGGATTTTTAAAAAATAAATAATTTCTCTCTTAGAGTCTGATAAAAAATTTCTATAGTTTCAACCTAAATTATAACAAATCTCATAATATTTATGTGAACCCTTCCTAATTACCTTAGAGTCTTTTTGATAGATCATCCTTTTTGCAATTTTGGGTAGGGTTTGCCCCGGTTTGATGAATTGCTTTGTTTGGTAAAATATATTTACTTCCTATATTATTGTTTTTCTATCATTTCCCTCTAGAGCTACCGGGTGTCTTTTCAACCTTGCTTGTTTGATTTATTTTTTCTTGATCATTTGTAAAAGGAAAACTTCTGGATAAGTGAAGTGTGATTTGTCTAAAAAGTAGTCTTTTATGAAATTATTTATGCTTGTTAAAGTGACAAAATGATTTATTTTTCTTTCAGCTGAAACAAATCATGAAAGGACACTCATGGGTATCGTTAGATAGATTATTAGTTGAAATATTTCATTTTTTGATTTTTTTTTACATTTTTTAGGGTTTTTCTAGTTGCTTTTGATTTTGAAGAATTGAAAATTGTTTGCTCACAAAATTGTATATTTTGGCTTTGAATCAATGAAAATTTTCATTACAAAGTGATATTGGATATGCTTCAAAATGAAATTGATTTCTTGATGAAAAAGAATTGTTATGGGAAGTTTTAGGGAATTTGTGACTTCTTTGACTTCAAAAAATCCTTCTACTTTCTCTTAAATAGAAATTCATCGAAACAAAGAATTGCATATTCATTGTTGATGCGTTTAGAGTAATTTTTTGAATTGAGTCACAACATCATTAAGTTTCATTTCCATACCCCTCTGTGTAAACAACATCCAAATTAATACAACGCTTAATAAAATTGATCTAGATATTTTCACATTTTCTAGGGCTCATACCACCAATCTAGCTGTTGGAATAGAGTCTCCTACAAGCTGCGAAACTGGTCCATTTTGAATATTTTTTATTAGATTTAGTCTAGCGCAGGGGGTTTTGGGGTGGGTCAAAGCCCCGAAAGCATTGTAATAGGTAAAAGGGTAAACCAGGGGTCTGAAAACCACGATTTGCGGACCATAGGAAATTATAGGCTAGATTGCTATAAATAGAGGGACATTTTGTATTGTAAAGGAGAGGAATGATGAGTTATTGATGCAAATTGTGGTTTAAGCTATCTATTTGGGTTTTGGGGGAAGGGACTCCTGCTGGCTATGTGTGCAGAGATCCAAGTCCAGCTGTGTGCAGACCTTGCTGCTGTGTGCATAGGTTGGGAAGGGAATTGTAAGGAAGAATTGATGAGTGAATGAATAAGAAATATTTATAAAGAACTGAATCTGTGAGTACTCTTGTGTGAATTGTTGGTAATTGCTGCATTGTGCATTTTCTGTCTTTGAGCTACGAATATTTGTGTAAATGTGTTTTTGGATCTGGATCTATTGTATTCTTTTTATGTAATGTTGTGTTACTGTCATAAAGGCATATATTTATAGATCTAGTGCATGTGGATGTGAATAGAGACCTAATTAAACATGTTCAGAGCAAAGTAATTGGGGAGTTACAGGTCTTAGCGCAGCTCTGCTTGCCTTACCTATCCTTTCTCAGGGTGTGGAAACTTGGTTCCAGCAGCCACCCATACTACTTGAGGTGATACTTTGACCTGCGCAAGTAGGTCACTGCCGAAAGGGCCAGTAGTATAGGGGTTTGTTGGCAAACCTTGCACACCGAAGCTGGGTCAGGAACCCTCGAGCCAACAAATGGTTCTGTTGCCGGGACCCGAGAATTTTGAGAAAGGATTTGAGTACTAACAAGAAAATGCAGGAAACCTATAAAAAAGGAGACATGGCGATGCACTTAAAATTACCTACATTTAAAGGCACGTCCGATGAAGACATGGATTGATTCTGGTTTGTGGCAGACTCGGTATGGGTTGTGCAAGGTGTGGTGGGTGATACTGTGAAAAAAGTGCAACTATCCCTAACCTTTGAAAAAAGAGCTTTGGACTGGTATATGGGGTACGTATCCCAAAATTGGGATGCATCTATTCAAAACATTAAGGACGCCCTAAAACAACAGTTTCGGAAACCTAAATCCTACTCTCAGGTTGTAGCCGATGTAAAAATTTCAAACAAGGAGAAACTGAGTCCATGTGGGAAGTGGATCAACGCCTAAAAAAATCTATCCAAGAAGGATAATTTGAGTATAATGACAGACAGCTTACAGAATGGTTCATCGCCATGCTACTCCCTCACTTACGCATACCTCTGTGTCACTAGAATTTTAATTCGCAAGATAAAGCTTCGGAAGCTGCCATGAAACTAGAAGCTACACCGAGGAAAGATGTTGCGTTGGAGGTACAGTAGATCTAGGCGCAGCTTGGGGCTATGCACCGGGAGATTCAAGATCTACAATGGGAAAAAGGAAGAGAGGCTGGCATGAAACTAGGACAACCGTCAGGCCACCTACGAATACAAGAACCTAGTCCAGGCCAACCGGGGTCAAGGGGGGCCTAGTCCAGAACAGTGAAGCTCAAGTGGATCTACGGTCTAGTATGGGGATAGCTGTATAGAGGGGATGCATAATACCAACCGCTACCCCTGTCCGGGCACCAATGTTTTAGAA
The DNA here is from genome assembly GCA_034641835.2 of Pinus albicaulis. Lineage (NCBI taxonomy): Eukaryota > Viridiplantae > Streptophyta > Pinopsida > Pinales > Pinaceae > Pinus > Pinus albicaulis. Next base: position 206,202,798 of record CM076576.1, read on the forward strand.
CCAAAGCAACACTGGTGCCGATTTTTCCAGTCAGTTGGCCATGAGGGGCAGGATTGCCAAATAAATAAGTTAGTAATAGATTGGGGAAAGCTGCTAGAAGTACAGTTAGAACCTGCCTCGCCAAAAACCCCCATGACTAGGGATGTCTCCCCCTCCGAAGGAAGGGATGGGAGCCGAAGCAGAAGCACAAGTCGGGGTCGGGGCAAGTTGATCTGCTATAACTGTGGGGGCACGAGGCATTTTGTGAAGGATTTCCCGGACCCCACACGACAAACCTGCAGGTATTGTAGACAGTTGGGCCATATGCTGGAGGATTTTCCAGCCCTGAAAACAAAGATACATGAAAATAATCTCCCATCTACGCAGAAGGTGCGAAGGGTCCAGACTGAGCTAAGGGGTAAGGACCCGAAGGTAAATGTGGTAACGCGTAGCGGATTGAAAACTAGGGGAATCGAGGAGAAAGAGGAAACTGAAACACTGATTCGTAGAGCAGTTAGCAACCATGAAGGGCTAGACCTGGCCAAAGTGAGGGAAACGTTTATAGAAGCTCAGAAGGACTTCCTCGAGACTAAAGCCTCTACATCCACCCGCTCAGAGGACTTAAAGGTATCCGAGGAGGTTAAACCTTTCCTGCAGGCATGTATGAGACTACTGTGCAACCCCGAGGAAGTACAAAATCTGTAAGAATTACTAGAGAGCTACACAGCACACATTGCCCTGTCACCTGATGTTAAGGATGTGCATCAGTTATACAAATATAAAAGACGCACTGGCAGGGAGATGCGGCTAACATTCTAGATCGGCAACTACGAAATGGATAGGGTTATCTTAGACCTCGGATCGGACGCTAATGTATTACCTAAGAAAACTTGGAAACGCATGGGGGAACCAAATCTGGAAAGGTCCACCATCCAGCTTCGAATGGCCAATCACCAAAAAATAGTACCTCTGGGGAGGCTCTCTGGGATTATCATGGATTTCGCATGGGTAAGAGTCCAGGCTGACTTCGAAGTCATTCAAATCGTCGGGGATGCAGGCCCCTACCTTGTGCTACTGGGATTGGATTGGGCCATCGACATGAGCGGTATCATTAACTTAAAAAAACGAAGCATGGTATTTGAAAATAATGGTACAAAGGTAGTCGTGCCATTAGACCTTACGGGAGGTAACTGATATACGGAACCCATACCTAAGGGGGTATATGTGGACTATATCTATAAGTTGACGGCACGAAACATGGAAAACCCAACCAAGGATGCAGTACTATGCTACGAGGGGGATATTGAGGGACTGTCTGATCCTAGTGAGGAACTAGAAACTTGGCAGAACCGGTTAGGTGAAGCTTCTATGTTGTGTTGTCTTCACATCACAAAGGACTTCCTCCCTATGGTATCGAAGGAAAGGACCCTGACGGAGCTAGGCTTGATCAACTGCTGCGAACCCACCCCAGGAGAGGATCAGGTCAGCCCACAACTAAGCAACAGGCTTCCTATGATAGTTTTAGGCTCAGCAGGTAGCGGCCCCATGCATCGGGCCACCCCTACAGCGACAAAGAAGCTAAGGGTCAGGCTGTATATTTCGAAAACAACACCCCTTGAGGCCTTAGTAAGACATATGGTCAACTTCTCTTGGTCTTGGGTTAGGAGTTTCCTAGGAAGCAAGCCTGTGTTGGGGGAAGGTATGCAGTTGTCACTAATAGGTAATCCTAGCGTGACAAGTATGTCAAAATCACTGAGGACATGCGAACTAGCCGTTGGAACAATACCTACTGGTAAAAAGCAGAAGTTACCGTTGGAAGAAGTGGCTCTCGTGCCTTCAACAAGACGAGTTATGGGAAATTTTTACCATTCCTCGGGGAACCCACCCCTAGCAAAATGTCCCTCTGTTTATAACAATCTAGCCTAGAATTTCCTATGGTCTGCAAACCGTGGTTTTCGGACCCCTGGTTTACCCTTTTAACCATTACAATGCTTTCGAGGCTTTGACCCACCCCAAAACCCCTGCGCTAGACTAAATATAATAAACAATATTCAAAATGGACTAGTTTCGCAGCTTGTAGGAGACCCTATTCCAACAGTCCCCCAACTCAGAAATTCTTAAAAGGGGGCAGGATAGTCCAGTTAGAGGTATCATCTCATTTCTACAACTAGCCTACCTCAAGCGTCTCGTGGAAGCATTTGAGCAACAAGTGTCCTCATAACCACAATTTCCCCCTCATTTCTGGTCAACCTCCTCCATCTAATAGTGGTCACCCAGAGCCAGGATTCATTTTTCGCACAAGGATGCTAGCTACTACCCCTACCGAACCCTCAGCCCCGACTGAGCCTGATGATGAAGAAGTCTTGGAGGTTGAGCCTAAATAAGCAGAAGTCCCCCCCCCCGATGGTCACAAGGAAAGGAAAGGAAAAAGTGCAAGCTCGAGGAAAACCCCGAAAGCAGCAAGACAGCCTCGAAGCTCCCCAAGACATGTCAAGCCCCCACCCTCAAAACAAGATGAACAAGAGGGTTCTCTGCCGGCTAACCCGATCAATTGGTTACCCCCCTTTGTTCAGCTATGAAGTCCATCTACACGAATTCCAAAAAACTTGGATGGCTTGGTCACCTACCTGCAAACCTCCCTAACCCCAGGAGAAGTCCCCATTCTCAGTGATCCCTGCGGATACCTCCATGAGGTCAAGTTTGATGATCACGATTTGGCAGACTACGATGCCCTCTCGGAATTGGCCCCTGCCCTATACTTTGATACAATCCATAAGGATGATGGAATCACGGTAGTACCTCAGCGTTGGGTATGTAGCTTAGCGGGATCCGGAGTTTTGAATCTACTCCAAATGCCCCACTTTGGCCATTACAACATCACAGATCAGTTGGCTCGCCAGTTACTCGCTCTCATTCACGATGGTTGCTTATGGATTCGGGAGAGGGTCCCTATTGATGTTGCGTTAATCCACAAGATTACAGGCTTCCCGATGTAAGGGCCACACCTGCTAGCACAGGTTGGAAAGAAGTACGAAGCGCTACCGCTGCGTTTGTCCGGGAGACCAATGCAGAACAAGGAAATCAGCGAGGGTTTGTGATCCAGACTGTCAATGACCCTGTGACACAGCTGGGTACTTGGCTCTTAGCTTGCAAAATAATGAGGAAGTGTCAGGTTGCGATTGTGCCCGCCTATGTAATCCAGCTAGACGGATAGTGTGCGAAAGGTGTTTTTTGAAATTGGGCTAAGTACTTGTGCGAAGAATTTCTAGCCAATGTCCATGAATCCTAGGAGCAAGGGACACATTTCTACTATTCATGGGTATTATTTCTGATAGCACTAGTCGCCTGGGACAAACCCGAGGAGTCGGTCATTCCGGAGCTCCCTCAGGGGATGTGCGAAGGTGCTTGGCATGCTCACTTATGGGACTCTAAGGATAAGAAGCATATCAATGATAACAAGGTCTTTTGGATCTTCTTCCAGGGCAATGTCGCAGCTGCCATAAACTCCCGACCCCAGTTATCCCCGACCATATATGAAAAATACAAGAATGTTGCTGCATTCCAAATCACCATGCACCATGTCTGGATTCCCAGCCTCATCAATAAGACATGGGAAAAACTCCCTTATATCATAGCCAATGACGAAATTTACCTACTAATCTCGTTGTGGCCCCCTGCCTAGAAAAAGGCCTCACCGACACTCCTGGGGAGACCGCGGCCCCCCACCAGTAGGTAGCAGCCGCAACTGAGCCTAGCAGTAATCCACTGCATCAGTCCGCAGTAGTTCTGGCCTAGGTAGGCTCCGACAACGCTACCACTCCTCCCCCACGCACTAAGAGGACATGGGAATCAGCATCAAAACCCAAAAAGAAATAGCATGCCCACTGTGCACAATACGATGCGGCAGTCACACTAACGAACGGTGACTTGGAACAGATCGCGGACATGGTTACCATGGCTACGGAAGATAAGTGGGCATTTTTTTAGACCCAGTGGCAGGTCAGGGTCAACTCCCTCTAGGTCAAACTCCGTGCTCTCCAGATCAAAATTGATACCCTCCCAACTAGCCAGGCACACCCTCTGTCAGTTGACAGTAGTTCAGCACCCCTCAGGGAGGCTAGTAGTCTCTAGGATATCCCTAGTAGTGCCTTGGTAGGAACATAGCCCCCGTCTGCCACAGGGATTCAGCTGGACCTAGCTAATCTGCCCCGCGCAGCCTTACACGACCTACATCACACTGTCTTTGAGGAGTTTCACTCCCATGATCAGCAAGTGCACCAAAGGCTTAGTATAGCTAAGCACACCATTGCACAACAGGCTACTTCTCTGCTCCTGGCCGGGTCACAGCAAGCAGAGCTTGAAACTGTGATTCACCAGCTTTGCACAAAAGTTACTGATGAGATCCCGGTTGCGGATACGCCTCGGGATAAGGTGGAAAAACTGGTTGCCGCTCTCAAAGTATCTCGGATGGAAATACACACTGTCAAGACACAGTTGGAACAACAGATCTCTAACTTGTAGGCCAAGCTATAACTCGAAACACCCCTGGAAGTCTCTGTCCAATGTACTGCCCTAGTCACCAACGCAACCGCTGTTATTTCGAGGAAAATTTCTCAAGGCGCCAAGCTATTGGAGTCAACCCTCCAACTCTGGACTAGGGTCTAGCGTGATCCGGTCCTCCAACAAATCAATTAGGATTTACGATAAAAGGAAGAAGTCGTCGAACAGATCAACGCTACGATGCCTACTTTGGTGCCTGCTTAACACTTAGCCTAATTAAAAACTAGCAATGATCTCCAGGGCGAGATTGAGAAACTTTGGCATAAACAACACATCATGGATGAACATCTGAAGCCTTGGACTGCCACAGCCCTCTGATTATCACAAGACATTGATGGCGCGAAAAAGTGACTTAATCAGCTTCTTGAAAGCATTACCTCGGCCACTAACGGACTGCCCTCCCAAATGCTAGTAGATCTTGCACAGAATGCTGTGGCTCGAAGTCAAGACATACGCCCTTGCCTCAGCGGTGCTCTTGATACCTTGCGTGCGCAGATCGAGGCCGCACCTCCGCAGTGACTCGGGACGAGTCACAAGATTGTGTTGGGGGACTATTGGAATAGGGTCTCCTACAAGCTGCAAAACTGGTCCATTTTTAATATGTTTGATTAGATTTAGTCTAGCGCAGGGGTTTTGGGGTGGGTCAAAGCCCTGAAAGCATTGTAATGGGTAAAAGGGTAAACCAGGGGTCCAAAAACCACTGTTTGTAGACAATAGGAAAGTCTAGGCTATATTGCTATAAATAGAGGGACATTTTACATTGTAAAGGAGAGGAACGATGAGCTATTGATGTGAATTGTGGTTTAAGCTATCTATTTTGGTTTTGGGGGAAAGGACTCCTGCTGGCTGTGTGCGAACCCTTCTGCTGTGTGCGCAATTTGGGAAGGTAATTGTAAGGAAGAATTGATGAATGAATGAATAATAAAGATTTATAGAGAACTGAATTTGTGAGTACTCTTGTGTGAATTGTTGATAATTTCTGCATTGTGCATTTTCTTTCTTTGAGCTGCGAAGATCTGTGTAAATGTGTTTCTGGATCTAGACCTATTCTATTCTGTTTATGTAATGTTGTGTTACTATCATGAAGTCATATAATTATAGATCTAGCACACGTGGATGTGAATAGAGAGCTAATTAACCCTGCACAGAGCAAAGTAATATGGGAGTTACAGGGCTTAGCACAGCTCTGCTTGCATTACCTATTCTTTCTCATGGTGCGGCAACTTGGTTCCAGCACCCACCCATACTACTTCGGGTGAGACTTTGACCTGCGCAAGCAGGTCACTGCTGAAAGGGCCAGTTGTATAGGGGTTTGTTGGAAAACCTTGCACATCGAACCTGGGTCAGGACCCCTCGAGCCAACACTAGCTCAAGACTAGTGCTTTGGAATAGGGAGTAATTAACTTTCCAAAGTAGATAAAACAAACAAGTAGCATCTTATGGTAGGGAAAAACCAAATTGTTACAATTTTGTTCTAGGAAGCTCTTCTTAAAAGATTCAAGCAAGAGATCACGCTGAACCAAGTGGAGTAATTGTACCTACTTCATTAGCAAAGATAGAAGATGTGCACGTAATACAAGTGGTAAACCTCAGATTAACCATTGTTGAAGAGTCTAGGATGAATTTTTAGTAAACCTCATATTTACCATGTCGAGGAGATTTCAAGGGTATTGAGCTTTGATACTATGCCCTTGTGTGTATATCGGGCCACAAAATGTTCCCCCAAGTTCAATTGTCTCAGTTTGCAACCTTAGTGACCATAATCTTTAGGATTTTTCCCAAGGTGATGGTGGAGGGAAGGTCCCACTGTACCTGGAGCAGACATTGACTAGACTCACTTGGAATTTCCAGAGGGTATTATTCACTTCGAGATGGCATTGTGGAGTTACTTGCACCAGACTGTTTCATTAAGCAGGTTGTCAGGGTAACTGTTCCAACGGCTAGTTTTCCACTTTAATTTCTGTGAGGTTGACTTTCATCACCAACTAGTGATTTTATTGTGGAAACTTATTGTTTGTGTGTGGTTTGCTTCTTATATTTTGTAGCACATGTTCATTTGTTTGATTATTTTTAGAGGCCTTAGGTGTGATTCTTTTGAAAAAAAAAAATTTGTGTTAAAGAAATTAACCATGGCTAAATTACAGAGGAATTCACATAGAATGCACGAAAAAAACACTGAATATACACCCATTCAATTGAAAAAAATAAAAACTGAAACGGTTCAATCATCAGGAGCCAAGTCTTTTGAACAAGGAGAATCATCTATCATAATGCATCCTGATTTTGAAGTTAATCAACCTTAGATAACTAAACGTAACAAGATCAACTAGAAATTTCTGAAGTAATTATAGGTGAATCTGTCACTAGTGAGTTTTCACATATACAACTCATTGAACTTGAAATATTTGAGCCCGAGTCTCATTCCAATTCATCTGAGTCACCTTTGAATGTTATAGCCTCGACTCCTAGTCGTCCTCGTTCACCTCGAGTAAAGCTTCTCATCACTGAAGATCTTCCTCCTTGCCTTATTAGCATTGAAGAAATATTTGATGAAGAAGAAGAAATTGAACTTCCTTATCATCAAGAATCTATAGATTTGAGGTTTAGTGAACTGATATACCCTTTGGTTTTACCTTTTATCCATTTAAACCAGTTTCTTGGTATCTCCAATTCACCGATTTTTTACATAATTCTAGTTACGATCATCCACGACATTGAATCCCATTCTACTCTTTACCCAGGAATAGTAACATGGCTTCTGAAAGCATGTCTACTGAGTCATCCATGTTTTGTTCTTCGCCATAAATATTTTTTTATGGTGGTCCTTATGTTCCTGTTGGGTACCAGTCGCTTTCTAGTACTTTTTCAGGAGCATCTCCTTTCTCTAAAACTTCTACCTTGTCAACTGATATATTTGAATCTACTACCCAACCTTTGACTGCAGAACATTTATATATGTTTTCCGGGAATTTCCCTCAAGCTAGCTCACAAGGTGGCTATATAGTGCTTGGGGGGCAGCAACCTCTTTTTTAGGCAACACCTTCTTCAAGGGCAATAATCTCTTCAAGGGAAGCAACCTCTTCATGGGCAAACATTTCTTCAAGGGAAACATCCTTTTCAAGGGCAGTAGCCTCTTCAAGGGTAACAACCTCTTCACGGGCATCAACCTTTTCAGGGAGGACAACCCTTTACAAGAACCTATGCAACGGTTGTAGGGAAAAATATTCCTGGCAAATATCAAACTTATGTTCCAATGCCTCAAATTGGTTATGGTCAACCCTATGTGTTGCAACCTTCAATGGGAACTCCTTATCTAGGGATAAACACTACGTGGAATCCCAATATGACTCAACAGTCTTTTCAACTTGTTAACGCAAGGATTCACTCATTGACTGCAAAGGAGTAAGCCTTACACATCATAGTTCATTTCAAAGTAAAGCTTTTAAGTGGTGGGATGGCTTCTTTATAAATAATTTGAAATGATTTTTACTCTTTTATACTTTCATGCATTTGGCAAGCTTTGGCAAGTATAAATTGTATGGATAAATTGGTAGTATAGGGTATAATATTGTGACAAATGAAAGATGACAGATAGCTGGTAGTCAATCTAAGAAATATGCATATCCCAAATCAGTCACACATCTACAAGAGTGGTCTTTTACATAATCTCTATTTTATGTAAAGGAAACAAAATTTAGAAATAAGAATACATGCATAAAGAATATTCAAATATTTGGCAACACCTCATGAGATTGTTTGGACCAAATTCTACAACAATATAAAGGAAACCTTAGCCCTGCGTCAGTGGAGGAACTCAAATCTCCCAACCCTTCCCTTAGAATGCCACATATGGACCAATTTGAGCCTCTCTATCCCTTTCAATTCCACAGTCTCTTCTTGTTTCATCACCCCTTTTGAATCTCCAAGATCATGGAGGCCTCCTCCTAAGGAACTCTACAAACTCAACTTCTATAGAGCCTCAAAAGGAAATCTGGGTGAAGCTGGTTTTGGAAAAATTGTTTGGGACACTGAGAGGGTACCCTTGCTAGTCTTCTTCGGATCCATTGGTTGGGATAGAAACAACTCCACTGAGTTGGAAAGACTTATCTAAGGTCTAAACCTAGCTCGAGAGAATGATATCTTTCCCCTAGAGGTGGAAGGGGATTCTCAGATCATCATAAATGTTGCTCACCGTCTTCTCCATGGCTCTTCCTCTTCCAAAATCTCAAAGAGCTGGCAATTATCCTCTAGACTAGAAAATTTGGAACATTGGCTTCAAATCCACAAATCCATTACCTTTATCCATGTTCATTGAGCAGCCAACGAAGTAGCAGATCTCTTAGCCAAAAAAGGTGTGGAATAAGACTCTCCTATCTTCTCCAATAGATTCCAATCCATTTCCGATGAATCTTTGTGCATGGCTTGCAATCATATGGTCCTTAAATATCTTCAACCCCCAGATGCGGTTTCCTGAAATTTCATGTACAGGAGGCCACCTGTCTCATCGACGTTGGGTCACCTGGTTAAGCAACATGGAGGCTCACACACTCCAGCGTGTGCAGACCTTAAATAAATGAGGATGTTGGCACTCCACGACATTCACTCCCCCCACCTTGGCCTTCACTCTTGCTAGTTGGCCATTAATGGTAGATGGAATTAGTGCATTTCATATTAATTTTCATTTATCCCTCCCTGAAACTCTTCTTTAGCATGCCTCCTTCGCTTGTCTCTTTGCTAACCGAATGGCTCCCTTTGCGCATCCAACCCCTGCTTAGTAGGTTCTACTCTCCATTGTGATTATTTTGTGTCACCATCGAATGCGCTATCATCGTGGAGGTGGAAGAGGCTCCCCCTCCCATGCTCAACCCTTGGTTCGTCTAAGCGCACTCTGCCCCTGTCATTTTATGTTGATTACTTGGAGGTTTTTGACCCTCTCTCTCCCTCCCCAACGCTCTATGCCTAGCTTCTGGTTCGTCTCTCGGAAGAGCAACACCATGACACTGGCTCAAGAGGCAACAAGAGGCCTCACAAGTATACAATCTCGCACTCCCCTTCCCCTCTGCCCCAAAAATATGCTAGTCTCCTTGTCAAAAACTCATAGGATGACTTAGATGGTGACTGGAGCTTCCTCTCAGAGGGAACTTAGAAAAATGAGATAGCTACGGACAACATGGCTCACACAACAACTTCCAAGAAACCCAAGATGGTCTCCTCTTCAACTCTGGAGCCTAATCCCCAGCTCACAAAGGAGGACATAGAGACCTTGTTTGAATATGATTGCTTCATGATTGAGGAAAATCCACATCAGGTGGACAATGATGCATAGAATCGGCAGATGCAATTCCTTGGCTCTCTTACATCTCAGTTTACATAGGCTCATCTATGTTTTTTATGTCTATTTTTTCTTCTTGCAAACTTTTCTACTCCTAGACACATTAAGGGTTGGTTTCTCCTTGAAGGGCAACCCAAGTTTTGATTTTTTGAACAGTTCATATTGACCAAGGGTTGGATAGTTCAACAACCACCTGTCCTGAAGCTCGCTTTATATTTTTTTACATTATAATAGAAATTAGCCTAATTATTAAAAAAAAAAACCTACACATCATATAGATGATTTGCAGAAACTAAATAGTAGATAATTAAATATTAGATCCTCTAACAGTTCTCTTACTCATACTTTGCTAGTTGTTGCAACTCATAAATCAGATGAATGAAATAACAAGAGAAACACACCATACATTAGATATTCCTTTAAATACAAATTCCTCCAACATGAAGTACAAAGGAGTTTTCTTTATTATGGTAAAGTCTTTAGGCAACCAAAATCCAACCCTGAAATGGCATTGACAAATGATATTTATAGAGAGAGGGGCACCAACTCCATCTCTCCTAAAAATAAAGATCCACTCTTCCTCACATTACATAGGAGTTATAGGACATTAAATACATATCCTATCAAAATATAACTAACATGACAAATATAGATAGGAAGAAAGAATAAAATTTGAACTGTGTTGCTAAGTGTGTTGGAAACCTGCCTCCTTTTCTGATGCTTTTTCTCTCGATGACCTTGGCTATTTAAAACCCATGTGTATTCATTAAATGTGACCTTTAACAACCTCAAAACCACTTATTAACCATCACTTGACATGTCCATATCGTTAGGATTCCTTATCATTCTTGAACTAGCTCGGAAATTCTGTTGACAACTGTCAAAAATCATTTAAAACAGACGCTACCGAAACTTCTGGAAAAAACCTATAACTGCGCAAAAATCGTAATTCTACTAGAATTTCCGGTAACAATCTATTTCCTTTTAAAAAATGCACACCAAAATACTTGAAAAACCTTGTGCAAACTTAAACATTCTGAAAATTGAGTTGTTCAAAAATATAACTAGTAGGCAAAAAGGTATTTCACTAGGACATCCTTTTACCTCTCCTCCATATGAGCTGCAACTTTTGAAAGCTTGTCTAAATATTTTTTTCTGTCAACTGCTGATTTTGACCTTGTGGTCCAAGTGCATGTCTCTTTTGTATTGATATTTTTCTCTTCTGAACTCTTTTGGATCTTTCTTCTTTAGAGGATCCCGTTTGCTGGTCTAAAGGGGCTTTACCCTTATCTTTCTTCTTGGACCCACTATATTATACAATTGAAGGAGTTACAGTCTGTAACCCTTCACACTGCCTCTCAATAGCTATAACTTATGTCGGAAAACTTGGGTTATGTAGGGCTTTGGATTTCAGCCTCAATTTGTTGTTGGTTCTTGTGTGTCTTTTCCTGGTACTAGAAACTTGTCTTGAATATTTTTGTCTTTTCTTGCTTCTAATATCATACCATGCATACTTTAGGAGCTCCTCATATGATTTGGTGGGATGATAGTCCTTATGAACCTTTTACTGAGTTTTTTCTTCCGAAAATTTTGGCAGCACCTGTTCTTTTGATTTTTCTGCAGCTATAGACTTTCCTTTTCATTCTCTGGCATAGACCTTGGGAAAAGGAGAAATAGGAAGCACAATATTCATTGATTTAGGCTTCCTAGTAAATGAACCTTCTCCTTTCTCCAACTTCTCTTCGACTTTTTTTGGGGGAGCCTTTTCCTTTTTTCCTTTAGCCTTATTGTAGATACTCTCTTTCTTTGATTCCTTTTAGTACTCTTACCAACTGATGAAGTATTTGGTTTCTGAATTTTTCCCTTCTTCTTGGTAGGTTGAGAATGTTACTATGAGGCTGGAGATAGCTGAGCAGGAGTGTCTTGTGTAAGTGCAAGTTGTCCTGCCCTATAAAATAAGAAGTGTTCCCATGACTGGTTTCTTCTTTTGAGTTCTTCAACAAACATCACCTTGATAATATCTTGATGATATAAGCTATACTCAAAAGTTGCTACATGGGTTTGTATCCTATCTGACATATTAGTCAAGATTTTAAACAAAAATAAAGGTAGGTTGAGGGTCTTCATACCTGCAATGTGAAACAAAAACCTCATGTGATAAAGAAAAACAATAGTATACCTCCTTTCACAAGTAAGGTAGATCTTTATGAGCTTGATGGTTTCAACCCATTCATCCTTGAGATAACTACTACGAATCACCTTGCCCATTTAGGGTCTCTGTATTCATCCTTGATGAAGCTGTTAAGGTATCCTCCAGTGATAACTTGGATTTTGAGCCATTTTCCTCCTTCCTGTGGAAGGTGGAAAGCTTCAGCAATAGACTCTGTTGATACCTGCAATCTGAGGCCATAGAAATTTGCTTCTTTCCCATAAAATGAGAGGGAAAAATCCTTAGCTACTACTAGATGAGAGATTCATAACCTTGAAAAAAATGGATACCACCCATCCTGTACAAAGAACCTCCTCACATTTAGATTTTCATCTATTAAATCATCTCCTTGAGGTTCAACGCATTTTAGTTTTCCTCCTTTCTTAGTCATATTCAACAATAAAGAAGGTTGTCTACTATAATATGATAGGTGTCAAGATTAGGAAAGATTACTTAAAAGGTGTTGTTGTATATTCAATGCAAATTTTCTGAAAACTTAGTCTCCCTCTTCAAGCTTCTCACTGGAACTGCTCACCAACAACTGAATTCGAAAACTAATGGGTTTCCCTTTCTTTCGGTGATTTAAAATGATATGTTGGTTCTCCTTTCCATGCATGATATTTTTCATAATGGGAAATATCCTGGACCATATAACACACCTCGTGATAGTCATGATTAACTTCAGTTGGCTGCTTTGTTTTGGATTATCTGGTACAGGTGGTTGAATCTGAAAGGAATTGGAATTCACAGTCACCTCCATTGTATTCTTAAGACAGGCCTAAAATTCTGGCAGCGTTCATGCATGATCAAATTAAATGGTCACCACATTAAACCGTAGATCCACGATCTACCTTGACACTAGATATGTACCTTAACATGTGGATATAACAACTCACACTGACAAATAGGACAACCAACAGTTGGCTTTTACAACTACACATCGACACCTAGCTTCTACCACATATAACTACGACTTAACTCGACATCGCTTAAATGCAAAACTTTCCTATTGTGTGACATGGCTCATGATAAAAGATTTAAAATTTTGTTGATATTGAAACATGTGGCTAAATCAAAACCGAATGCGTTTTTTTTTTTTTAACAGGGGAGGTTACCGAAACTTTTGGTAGCATTGGGTAAAGTAAGAAAAAACATAAAACATAGTTAAAACAGACTATCCGACAGGGCAAAAACAAATGATATTGGAACTTCCAGCAGCGTTTTTTTTTTTTTTAATTTACAAAAATTTATCCTAAAAACAAAAAATTTAAAACACACTCATGAATAAGCATAGAACTGTGCTAACACAACCTACCTCACAAATACCTTATAATCAACCTGCTCATATGATTGGACAATTTGGTTACACCCAAGTGCAAAAACATGTTCAAGGTGCACTTCAAATTACACAAAAGTTATTTTTGCCAAGTAGTAAACAAGTTGGTATGAGTACTCTTAGAACTCCTATCCAGTTTGTTGTGAAAACATTTTTTCAACAACCAAGTACACCTATCCCAGGAGTTCCTCAAGTTTCAATTGCTACGACCCTTCAAATGTCAACACCAACTGTTACACAAGCTATCCCTCAGACTATTATTCATCAAAACAAACCTACAGTCCAATCGATTCCTCAAGCATCTATGGGACAACCTAGAATGGTAACTACACAACCAAGTCAACCTTTTGTAGGTCAATATATTCAAGGAAAACCCTTTGTAGGTCAACATGTTCAGGAGTAAACTTTTACATGTAAAACTCTTCAAGGAAAACCCATGGTAGGACAACCTCTTCAAGGTCAATTTTTTCAAGGCCAGCCATTTCAAGGACAATTAAAATATGGAAAATTAGGACAAAATATAGCTTTCCAGACCAAATCATACCCTAGTTATACACATCAGATACCAACTCCGCCCCAACTTGGTATGGCTACCCCTGGATACCCTGGAGGTGTGCCAATTCCAATTCCAACTACTCAAGTTATCCCAACTTTTCCTCGATACCCTCCTCCAGGTAGTGGTCTCATCCCTCAGGGTTATCAATTCACTCAGCAAGACCCTAACAGGCGATTACATTTCATAGCAACTTTATATTTTCTAGACTCATCTCGGCTAATGAATGACCTAATTTACCATCATCCATTTTTGTCGGCCATGCCTACAAAGTTTCCCAGTGACATTCTGAAGTTTGAAGGAAAAGCAGGAGAGGACCCCTCGAACCATGTTATGACTTATCATATTTGGTGTGCATCCAGCTCTTTGATCGATGACTCTGTCCATTTAGGAAGTCTTCAAAGAACTTTGATCGGATTAGCTGTGAAGTGTTACATTGAGTTACCACAAGGCTCTTTCAAAAATTTCAATGCCTTAGAAAATTATTTCCTTACTCATTTTCAGTTACCAGTCTGATATGATAATGGCATGTAACTTTTTACTTCACTTAAACAAAGTACATATATGTACATTTTTTTATCACATCCACAAATGGCGACATAAACGTCGTATAGTCAAATTTTTCATCTCAAATCAAATTCTAGCTTAATGGTTCATCAAATAATTACTCCCTAAGATTACTGAATATGTAGCTAAAGGAGGTGTTGTAACAGAAGAGAATGTTATCTCTCAAGCCTGGTATCTAGACCTTGTTTACACACAGACTGGTACTTTGTATGAAAAAATTCCTAATTTACCTCGTCCAGGTTAACTTACTACAACTCCTTCTAGTTCTCATATCGTAGACAGTGTAATCGGTACAGTTAATACATCAAAGAGTAAGAAGAATCAATCCAAATCTACTACTCCAATCATAAATTTACCTGATTCATCCAAAGAAGACTCTTCTCTAGAAAATTTTGACAAAATCCATGTGGTAGATTCATCTACTGCCAAAACCAAATCGTCTGACAATAAGAAGAAAGGGAAGGGTAAAAATAAACAAAACAATTCTCCAAAAGGGAAAGCAAAAAAAATGAAACCATCTGACGAAAAAAGGAAACCTTTTTACCCATGTCTTATCTGTGACGAGGATAACTACACAAAAGAGTGCCCCCATCGGGCCGAGGTATCTAAATTTTTCAAAGGTTCGCCCACACTCGTTGTTCTTAAAGATCCTTTCCCATCACAAGACAACAAAATAATAGGATCTTCTTCCAACTCATCGACTGATATCCAGATAATGTCCCAGGTCATGGTTGCAACGCGATCTCGAGACTATGGATCTAAGATTCCTGTAATTGGAAATGAAATAGAATCATCCAGTCAACCTCTGGTATCGACTCCTCCAATTTCTGAACAATTACACATCGAGAAACATAATCCTGATTTAGTAAATAAAATGCCTACCAAAGGTGTACTTTGAAAATTGGATTTCAATCCACATGCAAGAGCCGCTCAGAACTACAATATTGTTGAAGATATGGCCATGTCACTTTCAAAAAAAATTTCCCTCGAAGTGATGCAATCTTGCCCAGCTCAGAGGAAGTTACTATTATCAGCTATTGGAACGATTGACCCTCAAGATTATAATCTTATCGTCTTTGATCTCGAAAACTTTGTACCTAGACTCCTACACCAAATGGATTTTCAAATACCTGTTTTAGTAAAATATAGGCAATTTTTTCGCACAGTGATTAACGAGGAAAAATATATGTGCATTATGTCTTTAGCTTGTTGGAAAACTCTTGGTTCTCCACCAATCAATCAATCACCCATGATTCTTAAAGCCTTTGATGGAAGAGGTTTTCGTCCATTTGGAATACTCCAGGATTTACCCATAGAGGTAGAAGGAAAAACGGTTACGCTTGAGGTGGAATTCGTTGATGCTCCTCTTGACTACAACCTTCTGCTAGGTCAAAGTTGGTCTTATGCTATGATCGTTGTCATTTCATCAGTCTTTCGATTAATCATGTTTCCTGATAAAGGAAAGATTGTTAAAATTGATCAGTTATCTTACTACACTTCTGATCATGCCTCTATGGATAGTTTCCAACATGTTGGAAAGACGATTATCCCTTATGAAGATGTTAGGGTAGGACTAGTTAAGGATTTTTCTGTTATGGGAAATTTTTCTATACCTACTCCTAACGCGCCTCAAACTATTTCCAATATCAACATGATTACATCAAGCACAATGCCTTTTTATGACCCATGGATTGTGCCTTCAGAATCTGAATTGGACTACTATGGAAATGAAATTCCTTTGAGTCCATATGAATCGGCATATGTAGCGGTGAAATTGATTTGTGACATTTCATCAACCAATACTGATTAAGTGAATGTGGTCACTGATGAGTCTTCTTCTCTACCAATCTCAACCGCAACATCTTTTTCTGATCCTTTTCAACACATGTTTTCAAGTGATGAAAATATTCGGGAAATTTTGTCATTGGATGAATTACCTTGGGACGATCTTCATCATCGATCCTATTTTCTACCAGACCTTGATAGAGTTGAAAATGACTTTTCATCAATATTTTTTATTGACTATGTTGAGGAACCTCAAAATACTGTGTTAATCCTTCATTCGAATTCTGAGACGAATTTAGGAAATATTTCCGTAACAATTCCAATCGACTTATCAATCAAACCAGGAATAAGTGAAAACATTCATATAGGTGCGTCATGCTCAATTGAAAAAATCAACATGTATAAAGCCCTATTTTAGGAATTTTGAGAATTTTTTTTTTAGTCTTATGAAGAAATGCCATGAATTGATCCTAAGATTGTGATTCATGAAATTAAGAAATATCCAGATGCTAAACCTGTTAGGAAAATATTATGTCCACTACATCCGCGGAAGGATGCTACTATTAAAGCTGAAGTTGAAAAACTACTTTGTGCAGGATTCATTTATCCTATTCAATTGATGGATTGGGTATCTAACATAGTTTCGGTGAAAAATAAATAAGGAACTCTAAGAGTATGTGTTTATCATAGGGATATTAATAGGTCTTGTCCCAAATACAATTATCCCACCCATTATATCGACCAAATTGTTTATGATTGTGCCGGAAACGAAATATTTTCAATTATGGATGGATTTTCAGGTTACAATCAAATAAACATACTCCCTACCGATCATCCAAAAATGACATTTATATGTCCATGGAAGACATTTGTATATTGTAAATTACCTTTTGGACTGAAAAATGTTGGCATAAATTTTCAACGAGCTATGTCTTATGCATTTCACGACATCAAACACATTGTGCAGCCCTACTTGGATTACTTACCTACTCATTCTTTGCGTAGACAATATCATCCTACACATTTATGTTCCATATTTATGTGATGTAGGCATTAAAAATTTCGTTTGATCCACACAAATGTATATTTTGTGTACAATTAGGATGATTTCTTGGTTTCATTGTTTCTAAAGAAGGCATTCGTGTCGACCCTTTAAAGGTTGAGGCCATTGTTAATTTACCTCCTCCTTCTACTCTTCACCAACTCCAGAGTTTGCAAGGGAAAGTAAACTTTCTATGTCATTTCATCCCTAACTATGTAGAGTTAACTAAAGGTTTCACTTGTTTATTAAAATAGGATGTTCCTTTTATCGGGGACAAGCTTTCCAATAAAACTTTTGATGCACTTAAACACGTGTCGACCCATACACTGTTGTTCCATCCACCTGATTATCACGGAGATTAATTTTTGTATTTAGTTGCGTCTGATTCCACCATTGGAATGGTTTTAGTTCAAGAAGATGACTCCAACAATGAACATGTGATTTATTACTTAAGTCGGAACCTTACACTGACAGAGATCAGGTATTCGCACGTGGAGAAATTGGCCTTGGTAGCCGTTCAAGCTGTCCAAAGATTCCGTCACTATATACTATTATGAAAAACAACCATGATATCTAACTACAACCCTATTGTGTAAATTTTGACAAAAAAAATGCTCAAGGGAAAATACTCAAAGTGGATATTTGTCCTACAAGAGTTTGATTTGGAATTTAAGAAATCCAAATCTAAGAAATCAATAGTGTTTGCTGAACTTATGTGTGACTTTCCCTACACTGAATCTAAAACTATGGTAGAAGACAATCTTCCCGATGAATCTTTGTTTCTGATCAACACATTAGATCCTTGGTATGGAGATATCATTATATATCTTCAAACCTAAAACTTTCAACCTGAAATTTCACACTATGATTGATGTAGGATTTGATACAAGTCTCAACAATACAATATTTTTGGCGACACTTTACTGTTGTGGTGCCGATTCTCTTTTTCGACGTTGTATAAGTCATGAAGAAACAGAAAGAGTTTTAAATTACTACCATTCTGGAGCATGTGGTGGCCATATTTTTGGGTTTGCCACAACCCAAAATATATTGCACGTTGGCTATTTTATTCCGTCACTTTTCAAAGATTGTATCCTTGCAGTTAGAAAATGTCACAATTGTCAGATTTTTTATCAAAATATGTGTGCACCTCACGCTCCTCTTCACCCAATCATAGTTATCGGTCCATTCAAAAAATGGGGCGTTGATTTCGTTACACGTAACCCTCACTTGGTCAGGGGGCATGAGTATATTATTATTGTTGTAGATTACTTTACCAAATGGACCGATTTGATGGCTACGTTTAAGGCTAACGATGAAACTATAACTATTTTCATATTCAATCATGTGATTTCTAGGTTTGGTGTCCCTCAAGCCATCGTTACGGACCATGGTAGCCACTTTCTAAACATTATGATGACTGAACTTTCTGCTCATCTCGACCTACACCATGATAATTCTACACCATATTACCCACAGGCCAATGGCCAAGTTGAGGTTGTAAACAAAGTTTTAACCAATATGATTAAACTGATTGTAGGGAGTCATAAATAAAATTGGCATACCATGATTTTTTCTGCCTCCACAAAATCATCTATAGGGTTTAATCCTTTTCAATTCGTTTACAATTTATAATTTGTTCTACCCATTGAATGTGAAATTTCGTCACTCAAACTAGCCATTGAGTTATTACCGGCTACCTTTGAAGAGGAAAAACGCTTCTTATACTTAGCACAGTTAGATGAAACTCACCACACTTCTGCATTAGCTGTTGAAGCTCATAAAAAATGTGTTAAGGCACAATATGATCAAATTTTTAACCCTCATATTTATTCATAAGGCGACCTAGTCTTAGTATACGTTCAAGCTCACGATAAAGCTAGGCGCTAGTAAATTTGAACCAATGTGGCATGGCCCTTATATTGTTAAGCATGTGCTTGCAAAAGGGGCCTATGAATTAGTTGATTATAACAGCGTCTCTTTAGATAAACCCATAATATTTATCTGAAGGTATATTATGCATTATTTATCATGTGAATATATTCATTGTAAATTAGTTACATTTTTAGAAAAGTGTGCCTTTGATTAGTTATTTTTCTTGGAGAGTTTCTACTACTTTTGCTGCTTATCTTGATTACTCTCGATATTTCAGATGTCTACATTCCCTCAGAATTACATTGGCTTTGTTGGTGGCACCTATCATAGTACACGGAACTTATCTTCTGTTACTTGGGTTATCTATTCACCCACTGATGAGTTAGTTTCTATTCATGGGATTTGCCTCGGTCAAACAACGAAAAATATTGCAGAATATAACACAGTCATTGAACTATTATTTGATTCCATTTCATTTGGAATTCAACGTTTGATTGTTAGGTTAGATTCACAACAAATTGTATTAAATTTGAACAGTGTTTATGCAATCAGAAATTCATTATTGTTAAGAATGTTTTTTAAGGGTTCATCTCTTGGAAAGACAGTTTGATTACATTGAATATCAACACATTTCAATAAATTTAAACACGTTAGCTGATGCATTGGCTAATCAAGTTTTAAATAGAAATTTTCAACGTTGAATGTAAATCAAAACAATATTT
Source organism: Pinus albicaulis (assembly GCA_034641835.2). Classification (NCBI taxonomy): domain Eukaryota; kingdom Viridiplantae; phylum Streptophyta; class Pinopsida; order Pinales; family Pinaceae; genus Pinus; species Pinus albicaulis. The sequence goes on from CM076576.1 coordinate 206,222,758, forward strand.
AATCCATATTGAACAAGATACTCAGAAACCAAAAGTAGTAATATCATTAGGTCAAAATAGTTTATCATAGTGTGTCAAAAAATATACATCATCTCTAATCATAGGTCTCAAATACCTTATGATATAAACGTACTAATAAAAAAAACAAAATTTCATCTAAATCGACCATCATATATCGATGATGATGATAATGATCGCAGAGTATAGTGTGCTCCACTCTGCACAGGTATCGCCTAAATGGACCAGGAACCCGAGTCACATGCCTCCGGTATCTGAGAGGAAAATCATCTGTCCTAGTCTCCGGGATGTCAATGATCAACCTCTTTAGGTTGTGTTCCAACTCTATGAGGGCCTCTATTGCATCAGTCAGTGGTTGAGCTGCGCTATAGGTTATGCTTCTCATATTTCACAATGACGAAGCATCATTGGTTGTACTAGGCCAACACCTGCATTAAATACTTTTTATTATTAGTATTGGATGATAAAAAATAAAACAAAAATTATAAAACATAAAAAATCAAAATGAGAATTTTTACCTGACGCGTCCCACTGTGGGATATTTGTGTTGGGGTCACCCGTGAAATCAACCCCTGCATAAGGGAAGTCCTCAATCATGAATATATGTTTTCTGAGCCATACAAAAAACTGAGGTGTATATCAAACCACATGACAGCCATCGCCACCATGGCGAGCCATCAACGAAATCCATCACAACATGCGTAGATCTCCTAGTCCCATCGAATCCACTAAAATTTTCCGAGGTACAAGGTGTAATATCCCAAAATAGGGAAATTCTACACTATTGGGAATATCTTAAGATATTCCAAATGTGGAGCAACAACAATATGTAAACACACCAATGGAGTAGCAGTGATACATTAACACCAAGAATGTTGGAAGATCCACATAACCATCACATTATATTATAGCAGCAACAATGTATACAAGGTCTTGAGGAAATGATCTCTCAAGCTAGGCAATGCAGCCTCAATAAAACATATACATGACAAATGGAAAAATATTGCCACATGAAGGAAGCCATAGCTATGACTGCGCAGTCTATAAAGAGTAACTGCTGCAAACTGATGTCAATACATTAATATAGTAATGTATAGCTCAAACATAGATGGGGGAGAAAGACCTCAACCCGTGGAAACAACAATACACAATCCTTAGAAGGATTGGCTGAAATATACAAAAAATGGCAAATCTGCAGAAATGTCGAAGTTGCAGGGTAGCAACTGCAACTCAGAAATTGGAAATGGACGAAGATAGTTGGATATGCTGCATATGATAGCTGAATCTCATCCAATGGATCTCTCGGGTGAAAGGCTGATCCAATACTTGAAGATCTTACCCTCCAAAATAGTGGAGCAAGTCCCCACTGCAATTGCACTTAGAAATAACGTAGTCTAGAGAAGGGACTGCGTTGTTGGTGGAATCTCCCTCACTAACCTTCCAGAGGAATAGAAGCTCTGGAATCTCCCTCACTAACCTTCCAGAGGAATAGAAGCTCCCTCCTCTGAAATATGAGCCAAGGAAATGGTGTTTTGGAACCCTCCACTGCAACACCTTACAACACAATGTTTCCTGCTACAAGAATAACATTGTAGCTGAAGTAGGTGGCTTGGCCTTGAGCCTGAAATGTGGAGAATGAAGTAAAATCCCTCAATATGCCTCTCAATAAGGAAGAATAATTCCTAAATAGGAAATTCCCCTTGTGCTAAGCAGCACAACAATCTCAGTTAAACAACTGAAGATACAAAATAGTCATGCAGACCAAAATCTATATTCATCAACATGAAGTGAAAAAAAAAATGAGGCAAATTATAGTCGTCCCCTCCAAGATGTTGCTTGTCCTCAAGCAACTGATAAGGTGAGTGCTACAAAATCTCCCCTCCTTCTCTTGTGGCCCCCTCATCCAATAGTCTCCACCATTGCTTCAAAACTTTTGCAAGAATTTCACCTGTCAATGGTCCCTCCCAAGTGTGCAAGTTGACCTTTGGTGAATAGACCCAATGGTATCCCTTATGAGAGAATGGAAGGTCTATGTTGAAACCTTCTTGTTGATCCCTAGCCTCCTCAAGGTAGAAGTGGTGACAACCATGGGAATTCCATCATCCATGAAAGACTCCTATCTCCATGCTATCATCCAAATGAAGTGGATCACCTCTCAACTTGGAAATCCATAGAAAAAATCTTCCCCAACACCTAGGAGAGGCATGTCCCGAACAAACATATGGCTCACTTTACAAAGAAACAAGTGGTTTACCATGGTGGCCATATAGTATCTCATGCTCCCATTGAAGCATGTAGTGAAAAAAGAGTGGGAGAATCCTCTCCCCAATGACACATACCACCAATGTGCCACTCCTCCAATCATGTTCTCAAAAGTAAGAACATTTCCCACATATGGAATTATGATCAGGATCATGCTACCTGCCGTGTGTGATAAAGGAGAAGGAAAATGTTCCCTCATGTGCAACTAGCGCAGTTTCACCCTTAACTGCCATAGAATAGGAGATGAAAAGTGCCTTCCCCAACACTTTTTTGATTCCCCATCCTCCTCGAATGCTTGGAGAAGGTGTATCATAATTGGTGTGAAAGAATCACACCATGAAGGATATAATAACTTCCCAAGAGCCTACAATGAATGATCTACATTAACATAGTTCATGGCCTTGAGTGATCCATGAAACCCATCATAAATAGTGCCCCCTCTCGAAGAAATGTCCTGCAAATGAGTGTTAGAGAAATATAAGCATATAGGAGATACATCATAATATTCAGAGAGACAAGTCCCTCCATTTGCTTTTTTTACATTAGTGAGATGACTCATGGATGAGTCCCCTCTCACACCCAATGAGTAAGGAGGTGTGAATGATGGCTCTTCCCAAGAGCTAGGTTCCTCCTTATCTAAAAAATAATCCATGCACTCCTTCATATGAGAGTGCACCTCTTCTTTGAAACCTTCCCACATGAATCCATCTGAGATAGTATGATATGCTATAATGAAACTAGTGGGTTTGGAAAGCAGGATCTCATAAGCTACATTCAACAGTTTCTCCTTGAGCTTGGAGTCTCTATCCAAATAGATATGTTAATGGAAGTAAATGATTCCCTTAACTAACTTATACCTCCCATCCATTACTTTCCCATCAAGAACCTCACATGTGAAAAGGTCCTTGGAGTATTCCATCATGAGTTGGGAATCCCAATAAGGATCTAGGCTCCCCAAGAATGAAAATGTTGTAGAGTTCTGGAATGCTGCCCCTGCCATATCATGGCTCTCCTCTCTGACATGCTTGATGTCAAAATCACCTGTTGGAGCATCATAATCTTCCCTTTGCTGCCTCTTTTGCAGCTGAGCTTTCTCAAGACAAGATTGAAGCAGATGGAAATCAACTTCCCCTCGGAAAGTCCTTGTCTTCCAATACTTCCTTAATTTTCCCATGCTTGCAAGAGGGTTAACATCCCCTTTCCATGTTCAGAAATATCCTTTGTGAATGAAGATATCATTGGCTGCCCCAAAGATGTGGAGTTGCCATGTGTCCTCATGCCCATGCCATCATAGACTTTTGATTTCTCCTTCCCCAACGCAGATAACTGAGTGGGAGATAGCAATGCCCCTTTCAGGAAATTGCTTACCTCTCTTCTAATTTCATGAGAGACTCTCTAAGTTGTGCTGGCTTCTCCCAAGGCTCCTTCCTTAGCCAAGTATGCAAATGTTGCCCATAGTTGAGATAACACTTTAGTTTCCTTCCAATCAAGAGGTACTTGAGGTGATTTTGTTGTGAATGTGTTATTTCCTCCTGCCTTCCCTTCCTCCTCTTCAATAATTGAAGTTTCCCCATCATCAATAAGAGACATCAGATCTTGGTCTTCTATTGAAGGAGGAACCTTCTTGCCTTCCTCTTGAGAAGAAAGCCCTTCATCAAATGGAGATCTTTCCCTTGGAAAAGTATCAAACAAGCTCACACCTTCTTCCATGGTCTTTATAAATGGAGTTGGATCTATAGACCCTTCCAAATCATGCAAAATATTTGTTTGATATGGTTTGATAGCCTTAGTAGGAGATGTCACACATGAAGTCTCATCAAACCTCTCTATTAATCTTGCAATAAAATTTGCATAAGTAGGTGTATTTGCATTTCTTAAGGAAAAAGACTCAAACAACCACCAAGCATATGCTTTACCTTCAAAATGCAGCACTGCTATTTCGATGGCTTCATTTTCTGAAACTTGATGCTACTGCACAAAGTTGCTTAGCTCCTCCACCCAAGCCCTAACTAGAAATTTAGGTGACCCATCAAAAGTAGATAGAAAGAATCTACTCGCACCAGGCTACTACTCCTTTTTATTTTGTTCTCCTTGACCTTGCAGAACCCTTGTAAGTTCAATTTATGTCTAAACTCCTTAGATTGGGCTTCATACTCCCGCAAATACTCTCCAAGAGCTTCCTTCTTAGGTACACCTCCTTTCTTCTTCTTCATGAATAAATCACTAAAAAAACGTTGAAGATTTGGTGATATGGCTAAGTGCACATATCCATGAGATGAGGATTTATAATTTTCCTCATGTATAGATCTTGTAGGTTTGATTGGGAGATCTTCCTGCTCTCGAAACTCACTAGGAATTTCATTTCTCCTTTTCTCTTCTTCTTGTTCAACCTCCTCAGAGAGGTTCTTACTGGATCTAAAAAGTGATGAGAGTAAGCTCATCCTATTCATCATTATGACCTTGCACTTTAATTTATAGAAATTTAGCTTGAAGCCCACAGGCTGAGCCAAATACCTTGCTTTGATATCACTGTAATATCCCAAAATAGGGAAATTCTACACTATTGGGAATATCTTAAGATATTCCAAATGTGGAGCAACAACAATATGTAAACACACCAATGGAGTAGCAGTGATGCATTAACACCAATAATGTCAGAAGATCCAAATAACCATCACATTAGATTATAGCAGCAACAATGTATACAAGGTCTTGAGGTAATGATCTCTCAAGTTAGGCAATGCAGCCTCAATAAAACATATACATGACAAATGGAAAAATACTGCTACATGAAGGAAGCCATGGCTATGACTGCGCAGTCTATAAAGAGTAACTATTGAAAACTGATGTTAATACATGAATATAGCAATTTATAGCTCAAACATAGATGGGGGAGCAAGACCTCAACCCCTGGAAACAACAATACACGATCCTTAGAAGGATCTTCTAAAATATACACATAATGGCAAATCTGCAGAAATGTCGAAGTTGCAGAGTAGAAGATGAAACTTAGAAACTAGAAATGGAAGAAGATAGCTGAAGATTCTACATATGATAGTTGAATCTCATCCAATGGATCTCTCAGGTAAAAGTCTGATCCAATCCCTGAAGATCTTACCCTCCAAAACAATGGAGCAAGTCCCCACTGCAATTGCACTCAGAAATAACGTAGTCTAGAGAAGGGACTACACTGTTGATGATGGGAAGTTCTTGGTCTGATACCAAATATATGCAATAACCTCTGTAATCTCCCTCACTAACCTCCCAGAGGAATAGAAGCTCCCTCCTCTGAAATATGAGCCAAGGAAATGGTGTTGTGGAACCCTCCATTGCAACACCCTGCAACACAGTTTTTCCTGCTACAGGAATAACGTTGTAGCTGAAGGAGGTGGCTCGGCCTTGAGCCTGAAATGTGGAGAATGAATTACAATCCCTCAAGAAGCCTCTCAAGAAGGGAGAATAATTCCTAAACAGGAAATTCCCCTTGTGCTAAGAAGCACAACAATCTCAATTAAACAACTGAAGATAGCAAATAGTCATGCAGACCAAAATCTATATTCATCAACATGAAGTGCAAAACAAAACAAGGAAAAATAGAATATTCCCATCATCTTGGGCTAATTGGGAATATTACACAAGGAGTGGGATTATCTCTAAGGATAAAGATATGAGAATGGAACCATAGCCTAATTTCTTTAGGTTACCATTATTTTCTCACGTGAGATGTCCTTTCATATTGACTAGTACTCCTGTGCACCAGTTGAAAATTGTTCCCTCGGAACAGTGAACAACAGTTTGCATCTGTGCTTTGGTAGCCACATGAGGAGCCACACTGCCACATAATCAAGTTAATGTGAAAGCAATGATTTTTAGGTCAAGTCATTCAATTCTCTTTATGTCGATACGACCATCCTTCAATTGTAAATCCTGCATGAAATATTACACCATATAGGAAGCAGTAGGCAATCCTCCTGGTCTTGTGCCGAAAAAATAAATGTTTCTTCAACTTTGAGGAAAACCAGTGTGGAAATAAATATCCTCTACCTCAATCAAAATCTTGTGATCCCCGATGATGAAACATTGTTCCTGGACATCCAAAGCATTAACCAACTAGGTCATGAGCTCCACTTGGGCCTTCATCCCTTGTATAGACAAAAAATTGTATAAACCACAATTATTTAGCACCTGAAGCATTGTTGGGCTATCAATGGATTCGGTATCATGTTATTCATGCTCGCGTTCTCTCCACTCAAGCATGCTTGTTTCAAATTGCTTGCAAACAATCATTAAGAAACATTAGAAAACTTTTGAAAGCACTTAAAGAAATTTTTATGCAAAGAAAACTATTTTTGAAAACCCCATGAAACTTGCGCAGTTTTATTTCATAGACAGTGTGTTTTTGCACACAATGTATGTATAAAAAACGCGACAGCATGACGATTTTTTTATGTTAAAAAATCATTGGGGTGTGCAGGTTCTATCAGGAAAACCTGTGCACCCCCGAGGGTGGATTCTAAAGATACTTTTCCTCCAAAAAATAATCTAAAAGTGTAAATGAAAAAGTAAATGGATAGAATGCAAGACAATTAAGAGATTAAATAACTAGAACTAACAATTCGTGAAATGGTTGGTCAGTCCTCAAGATATTAGCTTCATAATATCTATGGTAAAAACTCATTTTTATTGCTCTAGAAATCAAAAGGTAAAAATGACTTGTTCTTTCCAGTTTTTATAGGTTTTCATGAATAAAATAATATTATTTGTTTTTTTTTTACCTTTAGAAGTTTAATTTTTGAATATTTTCAACATGATTAATAGCAAATTATTATAATTCTCGAGTTTTTGTGTAAACAATAGGTTGTGTTTAAAAATGAATCATTTTGACGATAGAGTAAACTTTTATCACTTTTTCAGACTCTCAAAAAATACGAAAAGTGAAACCATGGAGTCCTCTTTTAAGCCCTTTTCAGACTCTCCAAACATGAAAATGTTTCCGAGCACTTGACTATTTGAACTCGTTAAAATAAATGAACACTTGTTTATTTAGTATAAGTTTACCCCTTTTCCAGACTAAATTAGACTAATTATGAAAAAGGTATACGTTGACTAAGCATGGTCAACAGATTTATCTCCTACATAAATTTATCATTTTTTGGGTTTGAGAGACTAAACTTACAAAAAATAACACTACGGAGTTTACTTATGTTTTTCTTGTGACTCCCTAAAACTAAAAAACATCGAGTTAATCCTATGCCAGACTCATTAGAAATAAATAGTGCAGAAAATGTCGATTACAACAGGACCGAACCACTCCTTCTTAGGGTTCGTTAAAATTATTGAGATGGACTCATCCGAAGGATGAGCTTACATAACAAGAAATTCTTATTCTCCTCAATCTTGAAAAAAATAAATAAGTACTTTCCAATATTGGTGGGGGAAAAAGTGAGAAAAAGACTCCATTTTTTATACTTGTTTTTAAATCAGCATGTCGCTCTTGAACATGACACTTTGTCACACTCGTGTCTGGGTTGGGTAATCCTTTTGTCTTACAGTTAATCAAACATCTTTGAAAGTATTCAGCCAGCTTTTGGTATTATCTTTAAGTAAAATGTTGCCAAGTCATTTACAATGTCATTATGTGTTCAAGATAAAGTTCAACTTCAATTCACTATTCATTGCAAATATTTGTCTCCATTCACATTGACGATCCCTAAGATAATCCTTTCAAAGTATTTCTTCAAAAATTGACATAATGGTTTCGTGTCATAGGCTATCCCGCGACGGATCACTTCCTATCGACTTCAGCTCATTATCTATGAAGTTGATCTAGAAATCCTATCAGTACCTTGAAATTTGCATACCTTAATGGTAGGTTTCTCGCCTTCGATGATAGGTTTTCATTATTGGCCCCTGATCGAATTACTTTATGAGTGTTCGAATCCAAGTTATTCATTCACATTTCATAGATTGTATTGAAGTACTTTGAGATACATAGTCATTACTAGTGGTTTCTCTCACATTTTTTAACGATATTCATCATTGACTGATAATCAAGTGGTTTCTACCATGTTCGACTTTGAAACAATAAATCACATGGATAGATGCATACTAGTTCGAGAAGCGGAAATCAATACCCTGGATCTGGTTTCAACCATCCAGGCTGCGTGGAGTTATGTATTCATGATAAAGTAGACTTATTCATAACAGATGGTTGCATCCATACTGTGTCTACTTTTGATGTAATTCTAAGTCATATCTATACCAGAACATATAGTTAGTTTTGCTCTGAGTATGGGAATTCCTACCTCAATGATGATTATATATTTTCATTGAATGTTTCTTACAGGTTTTCAACCGATGTCTTCGATCCAATCCTTAGGATGATAAAGCACTTCAATCTCTCAAAATATTTTATCAGACGTCGCACTTTAGGGGGAAATATGGTACATGTCATTTTTTCACCATGACATTTGACTGTCAATATGGATTTATAACCATCCATACTCATGCTTCCTTAGAATTAAAAACAGTTATATTCCTGAACCAAGACTTGGGAACTGGGAAAAATCTCTTAAAAAATATTAATGGTTTCCTACGCCCTTTTTTGGCCACTTCCTGTGCATGCGCTGATATTTTTACCTTTATCTGCAGACATATGCGCTTTTTTTTCCCATAAAAATTGTGCACCCCATGTAAAAGAAATTAAACATGAAAAATAACCTCTAGAAGCATATTTGGGTGCATATTCTTCCAACTAAAAGCCTCTTGAATCGTGTCAGTTCAAGCTATATCCCTCCACTCATGGAACTTATCCCCTTTGATGAAGGAAACCTAATCCCTTCATTAGAGGATCTCATCCCTCTATTTATGGATCTGAAACCTCCTCAATTTATCCTATAAATTGAGCTAATGCTTCAGGGTTAGGGGTAGATTGTAGATTTTAGATGGTAGATTGTAGAATGTACATTGGAGATTACACATTGTACATAAGAGTTCACTGAAGATAAACCTATGTTGGTCATTATAGATAGGAAAGTTTTTCAAACCAAGGAGCACAATTGTGAAGGCATATGGGATAAAACTTATATGAAATGAAGGCTTAGGTTGTAAGATTTCTCTTTACATTCTTGATAATACATATGGACATATTTTTCTCATTGTGTTATTTTTAGATTCATTAAAACAATGATAATTCTTAATCTCCTTTATCATTAATTTAAAATTGTGTTTGGATTATTATATACTGCAAGTGCTTTTGATTATTTGCATGTTTGTGGTTGCAGGTTCTTCTCAACATTGAAGGATTTCTTCAGGTCAAAAGGCAAGGTCTACATCGAACATCTCATTGAAAGGTAGGAGCATTACCTCCTCGTTTCTAAGTTTGGATAATCAGAATGCTAATAGTTTAGGGAAATATATATTCAAATGGTTGTTTGTTTCTAGTTATCTGTTGGGATACTAGGGAGATCGCTCTTGTACGTAAGAGTGATTTATCCAGAAAACAATGATCCTTAAGAAAAATTTCATTCACATCAAAGAAAATATTTGCACATTCTTTAAAATATTCAAATGCAACATCCACATTTTTTATAATAGGAATATCCTTTTGATTAGCAAAAATTTCTGACTTTGTTACTTCAAAAGATGCAAATTCCCGAATGACATATTTCTTTCCAAAGGAATCTAGGACAACCTTTTCTTCTTCACGGTTTCCCTTAAACTCTAGTTCATAACTGTCATGAACTAGCCTATTGTCTAGAGTTTCCAAGCATGCAATTTTAGAACTTTTTTTTCACAAGTTTCTTCTTGTAACATACATTTAGAAAATGAATGATATAAAGAAAAATTTGATTGGAAACTTTCATTCCTATATTGGTCATTTAAAATCTGAATATTTTCATCAATTTTAAGGGAAGAATTATATATTTTCATATTTAAGATCTTGATATAATTCTCTTTCATCCAAGGAGGAAACTACCATTTGTTGTTGGGATGAATATTCACATCAGGTTTCATAGATTTCCTCATCCATTAATTCTTAATTACCATGCACATATTCTAGATACTGAATGAAAATTTCATATTTTTCACAACAATATTCAAACAAAAATAAGATAGGGTAATTTTCTCTAGAATGCTCAAAGAATGTTATGTGGAAATCCTTTATAGAATACAAACTACCAGGTTGTAGTATTTCATACCGTGATCTAGCATCTTCTTCTGGTGTATCCATAAACATCTTCATGAGGCAGCCTTCAGGTAAGTAAACTCCTAACTTATGAATATGAAAATGAAATTTGATTAAATGTAAACCAGGATCATCCCTTTCTTTATCCTTAAACTGTGGCATATTGATTTTCCAATATATGCGAGGGATTTGATTCAGAAAATCAGGAATATGAGATTGATCCATAGGAGCATACCTCACAGATCAACAAGCCTCCATGGAAATCATTTTTAAAGTGTGGAGTTGCTAAGAAAATCTTCTGGCATCTAAGTCTTCGGCCAGGGGAGTCATCATGAAAGTTTTGAGCTCTATATTTAATTGAGAATGGAGTCGCCAAGTGAATTATGTGCAACCTTTCCATGTCTATCCTTTGTTCACCATCAGAGAGAATATATCATCTTTTTTGTTCTCCCAAGGATTAGTTGATATGAAATTTCGCGTCCCTAACAACAGTGCCAACATGTTATCACTCAAGGAAAACTTGGATGTAGGGAGAAACCTTAAGGAAACCTCAAACCAATTTTAGGTTGAAATTTGGCCCTTCAACTTGAAGGGGGATCTCTTCGTAAAACTCAACTACTCTATGGTCATGTTGTAGCCTCGGAATTCTATTTCAACAACATGGGGGAAAACCACCTGGTCCGAACCTTAGAGCAAGTCCTTTTCCATTTGGTGTAGTGTCTCCGAATGGGGACAAAGGGACTAGTTTCCCAATAAGGATGATGACTGTGTGTTTTGTTTATAACATCCAAATGGGAAATGATTTAATCTATCATATGCATTTAAGTAAAAATATCTATTCTACTATATACCCGATAGTGTTCATTCCTTAATGTGATCTAAAAATATATCTTCCAACTATTGGTAATGAAGATTATTCAAAAGTTGAAAGAGATGAAAATTATGTAAAAATAATTCTTTTGACAAAATAGTTTAATCAAAAGTTTTGTGAAATATATATTGCATTTATATATTTGATTATATATGAGATAAGTAATCATAAAAAATATCAGTACATAAGTGAATTTAACATTCACTTATGATAACATCTCTAATATATAATACAAATAAAAAGATGAATGTCAATTTAAGAAGAAAAACTTAATGTAACGTGTAGAAGTACCATATATATGAGGTTCTACTCATTCAAACTAACAGTAGTTTTCTGCTCCTCTTCACTTTCAAGAAATTTAATGAGTACAATAGTGCAATTTTAGTTAAACAACTTCAATGTCAAAAGATAACAGATTATGTTTCATTAATTCATCAAGACATTCACAAACTTACATAAGTGCATTCTTTGCAAATGTTTTTGACAAATTTATCGAACCTTTTCTAAATGCATGAGAAGGGTTTAAATAATAAACTAAATATGTTTAAAATAGATTATTACATAAAAATGGAGGAGGTTTCAAACAACCATCCTCATCATAAGTAAACTTAAACTACAATTTAGCAAATAAAAATAACAACTTTCTTAGGTGTGTTGATCCTCTTTGCACATTTGATCTCTGAGATAACAAATTTCTACCATTGGCTTTAGCTGAGATGGCTATGTAATCCTGAATCTGACTTGGCCTTTAAACACTACATTTGAAAGTGTTGGCAATGCTTTCTTAGTAAAATCAGTTAATGACTATAGAGTTAGGCACTGATGATAAGGTTTGATCAGAAAATTCTAGTAATTTTCCTGATCAAACTTATTTATCTTTTTAATAGTTTCCACCTGTGTCTCTGTACTTTCCTTCTACTGTGATTCTAATGGTTTGAGCTCTGGGAGGATTTCGGTCGTGGATTCTTTAATAAGTTCGACTTTTAAAAGTTGACCATTAACAGATTCGATGATTTCATTTTTCAAATTTGATGCCTTTGTCATTGCCTTCTCTGCTTGTCTCAGCTACATTTCCAAATCTTTAAATAGAATCTCTTTATGAAACTTATATACCTTAGGGAGGTCAGCTATCTTTCCTGCATCAGACCCTTGCCATTGAATGAACTCAGTAATCTTATTTTCAACTTTTTCACATCCAAGCCTCCCATTAGCCACCTGTTGGATCAGAATCTTGCTTGTATCACAGTACGAACTAGTGATTGAAATTTGTTGACAAAAGGTTTCTTGTTGTTGCTTTAACTTTGCATTCATTTCCAGTGCTTCTTTTATGAATTTCTCTACTTAAGGTTGACTTTTAAATTTGTCCATTGTTGCTTCAAGTTGTGTTTATTTCTCTATAATGTGTACCTGATGCTGCAACTTTGATGTATCAAAGTATTTTTGAAATTGTGACATCTTCATTTCAGTCTGCTTACTATAATTAAACCTTTCCTCTTCTAGTAGTTTCTCCAACTCTTGAAATTTGTTTTCTTTTTCCTTAAGTAGAAGTTGTACCTTTGTAGTTTTGTCAATGGTAGCAGTAGCATATGCTCCTGCAAACTGTGATAACTTAGCCAAATGTTCTGTAGGATCAGCCAAAGGGTATTTCCATAGAACATCTACAGATTCATCAATAATATTTGAAAATGATTCATCAATTCTTCTTCTCTTTCTTCTTTTAACTACAACCTTATGATTCGGGTTGTAGAAGACATCAAGTGAGGGTATTTCTTCAATCTTTAAAACAATATGTTATGTAGGGTATGCCGGGATGATCTCTTGATCATGAACTTCTGGTACCTGCTGTAGTGGTATTGTAGTTTCCATTAAAGTATGGGTTTGCTATGGAGTTTGGAAACTTGTTGATTCATCAACATTAGGCTTTGGTGGTGGTGGTGTTTCTAGTGCCTTAGAAAACTTCTCTCATTCTTTCTTCAAGTCTTTTGATTGAGGCTTCTTTGTCTGCTCGGGTGTATTATGGGTATGTTGAACTTCTTTAGAGGATGATTCAACTCCATTAATTTCTCCTTCATTTTGCATCTCAATCCCTTTAATCACTTTCTTAATTATTTTCTCACGACTCTCATTCCTGCTCTCAGATTCATTGTCATAATGATATGAATTTTGAGAATGGTGTTGTGATTGTTTTGACTCATGATTTGATTTCTCTTGAGATTAATCTTCTGACATGTCCTTAGCCTCATCATCTAGGCTAATGCTGGGAGTTGGCCTTTTGACATCTTCAATAAATAACATGTCCAAAGGGACTTTTTCTAGCCTCTTGCTTCTATATGATTGAAAAGCCTCCAATTTTGTTTTACTCAGTTGAATAGATGAAATTTCCAATACATCTGAGAACTTATCTATGCCTTCAAAAAAAATCATCAAACATATCTTTCTTATTTAAGAAATATTTAATTTTAAGCTCAGTGGTGAAATTATTAACCATGCCATTAGGATCATATGGCCTCTTTGACATTAGAACCAAATTTAATGAATTAATATTTGAAATCTCTTTGAATGCATGACCAATGTCGAAAAGGGAAAAAGTGCCACATTATAAATGGAAATTAGGCCAAATGGCCTTCTTGGAATCTTTCATTTGTTTGGACACATCTCTTACTATAATTTGGTAGGAAATTTACGTGGCTAGGAGCTTATCAAGAACATAATAAGGAAAAACATGGGGGGAATAATAAATCCCAAAAACTCTGATATAAGTGAAATTTTCTTCAACAAACCATCTAGCAACTAGTAAAATATCTATGCTAGCTTCCTTAGAAATCCTAGGGGCTCTTTCATTAAATATGACCTAATGGATGGGTAACACAAATCCACTACAAATTTTATAGAAATGCAGATGAAACTCATATTCCCACAATTATTTATGATAAATATGAATTGGAGTGGGGTCTTGGCTTGTCCATTTCCATCCCATGATATTAAAGCTTGAACAAAAGAAAATTGCATCCATATTGTAAGCACTCATGTAGAAGGGAGGTATTGTTCTAATGGAATGGACCCTATTTGTCCTATAATCCATTATGGTTTTATCCAGATTATCAGAAAAAATGGTTGCCCAATTCATAATAAAGGAATTGACGATTTCGTCAATCAAAGGAACCCATTCTATGGAAAATCTAGTGGTATCTGGTATATCAAATAACCTACATAGCATTCCTACAGCATAACAGTACGGGGAGGGTAATTGTGCTATCAGGTACATACCAAGTTTATCCTGCTTTAACTTTCCTTGGTATTCTTTCAATCCCTTTATCACTTTCATGAGGTTTGTATTCTTCTTTGTAAAGCTTTGGACAAAATCTTTATCATAATTCTTCTGCGGCATGGGCAAGTGATACATTATCCTTAAATTACCTGTAGTGGACGAACCAATATTCTCCATCTTAGAATTCTTGAATGATCTGTCAATGACCCACTTTACCATATTTGTGTATGGTAAAATCTTCAACATCGTCGCTATTCTGTGAAGAAACGAACATGCAACTTCAAAGTTAGACGAGTCTAATGAAACTTCCCCATCCGGTGTTATTGTTTTCACTATTTCTCTTTGTTGTTCTCCCTCGGTGGTACATTGCTTCCCATGAAGAACTACCACAATCCTTGTTGCACGTTGTGTCTGAGAACAATGGAGGCATGTATGTGTCTTCTGCAGCGGATGTTTGGGAAATTCCCTTGCCTTTCTTTGTCATTCCAGTTATTCTAACTTTGTTAGGTGGTTTCCTGAATTCAAGTGAAATGAGTAAACTCATATCTGAGATAAATATAGGGAAGGATAGAGAATAGAGTTAAAACATCACAATAAAAATATGGCGCTCTAAATTTAACACAGACTTCAAAGTAGATATCAATATTTTAACATTGCACCCATTAAATGTCATTAATAACCCATTTCTTTCTATAAAATATCTTACACACCTTACGCAATATGTCTAATCTAATGATATAAGTCATTAGATCTTATAACATATTGATTAAATTAGAACCATTTCACGCACTTGAATACTAAGTGTTTATATCACATATCGCAAATTTTAACATATACCAATAGTTATGTTTTTTGACACCGATAAATCTTGCAAAATCCGATCTGTGCAAATCGCACATCACAACTTATTGCGGTGTATAAAATTTTCCATTTTGTTTCTTGTTGCGAAACAAAAAATGCACTGAAGACTCACGTTGTTGCACTTTACCAGAATTTTGGATACTTATAATTGTTCTTTTATTGTTTTATCGGGTTCGACTCATCTCAACTTTTCCGAGATGTTATAAGTTTGTTCTTTTGAAAAGGCGTGACGCGATTTCTCTTTAAAGGGATTTTTAAAAAATTTCAACGGGGATTTTATATAATTCCGAAAAGGTTGAAGCACATATAATTGGCTTGTAAGTTATGCAATTTGCGGTGAATGCTTTGAAATCAAAGTGGAAAGGAAAATCCTTTATTACTAAAGTTTTAAGACTTACGCTAAAATGAAATCATGTTCATAAATTTCTATTTATTTTTTGAAGGGTCCCTATTTATTATTAAAATAAATGGGGGGTGTTTTATAGTACAATAGGTCACTATAGTAGAAGGTTTTCTACAATTGAGTTCAAGTGGAAAATTTTGGATTTAGGTATGAATTGGTTGGATGATCTTCAAAGCCTACCATTGGGCATGGAGTCTATCTATCAAACAAATTAGATCACAGATATAATGAGAAAATTGCACAAAACATGAGAGTAACATGTCCTTTGACTGTTTGGGAGATTTAGAAGAAAGGTGGACTGAGAGAAAACAAAGTTTTATGAGTGTTGAAAACAACAATTATTTAATGACTGCTAAGTTAAGATAGGAGAATCAAATGAAATCCAATCTCATACACTAACATTTCAGACATGGAAGAAACAATTAATAACAGATAAAGGTTGGCATGGAAATGTAACACATGAATCTCCTACTAAATTCTCATTAAACACTGCAAATACATTCAAGATTGCTCAAACATATCCAGACTACAAGGTTTTCTTCAATAGTTTCCAACCCTGTTTCATTATTCATAAACTACCTTTATAGACATTTACATAAAAGTTTGAAAAATAATAGTGATCACATAAATAAAAAAATAAGATATTATGAATATATTCTAATTTATTGTATGCAAAGATAAATTATATAAAATATCATATTTATCCTAGAATAGGTGTGAGAAAATATGCTAAGACTTAGGTTGAGATATAACAGTATGGTCAACTGCTTCGCTGGAAAATAGAATATGTCCCAAAAATGTAGGTCATTATCATTGTTTGGCAAAATAGGTTTCTCTGTATACTTCATTAAAACTGCTTCTTGTTACCTCCTCATGTTCTTTTTATCTTCTGCAAAAATCGCTGGCAGGCGTGTTGTTGCCATTTTCTGGTAGCTTTCCTTCACCAACCAGTATGCATAGTTTTTTGTTCAAAAATAGTTGACAGAGGCCTTGCCAAGCTTATCAAAAATGTTGGAAAAGGTGTTGTCAACTCTCTTGACCCTTATACTATGAATGAAATTTGTAGGGCGACTGAAAAAATTTGAGATTTTCAATTAAACAAGCAGATTGATCCAGATTTATAGAGGAACACAATGAAATACATAATACACATAAAAGAAAAGATGTAGTAGAATTATTACTTCATTTCATTAATAACAATTAACTGAAATATGCTTACAGGAAAAATTGAAATAAACTAGCTAGGGCACTGGTAGCTTATCTTTGAGAAGATATGTGGTGGCTATATGCCTCTGAACTATGTTACAATGAGGCTTGAGGGCCTATTTATTATTTAGAAACAATGGAAAACCCTAAACATCGAAAAACCTAACCCTAGGATATGAAGCACCAAACCTATGGGCCTCGTTTGGGTAAATTGGTACATCAATCTTCCCGGGGACGTAACTTTGGCATACGATCTATGTTTGACGCGCACAATACCTCGTTAGAAATATATATCTAAGGACTAAAACTTTTGATGTGAGTAAAAATAAAGGAACTTTCATGTTGCTCTTGGGTTTTCCAAAAGCATCATTTAGGGCCTCAAAACGGCTCCGAAAGTTTAGGACCCAAAAAACTACTAAAAGTAGTAAATTGTGCTACAGTTAAGGAAACTGAAAAAATGAAAGAAGAAATGGTGGGGCCTCAAATGGAATAGGCGGGTGGCCACCAACATCCACCTGGAACATTCCTCCCCCCTTAGGAAGTAATGGTCCCCATTGCGTTGAGTTCCTTCGTGAGATGAGGTAACTTCTATTGATCTTGGTCCCTAGTGAACCATTTTCCTTGGTGTAGGAGTTGGCCGACTTTGACAACCTGATACAATTGGATCTTATGTTGGTGAGAGTTCTTGATTTTCAAGTTCATGATACAATCCGTGGTGGCTTTTTCCATGCATTCTCATTTTAACTCTGTTGGTGTGAGTTGTTCTGCAATGTCGGAGGTGTCTAGTAGAGGTGGGAAGTAGGGCCAAAGGTGGTCCACATTGAACACTGGGTACAAACAAAGTAATGGTGAAATATTGAGCTTGAAGGCATTTTCCCCAACAACCTTGGTGATGGTGTACAACCCATATTGTAGCGGGCGAAGCTTGCGGTGGGTTCAACCAAGGCACTCCTTCTGCAAATGTAGCCACACTTTGTAGCCCACCTGGAAGTTGTGTGGCACCTGATGTTGATCATGTTGTTGTTTATACTTCACATTGGTTTTTTCCACTATGTCATGAACTTGTTGGTGGATGTGTTGAATGCACTTAATGAAGCTATTTGCCTTGTTAGCTTCATACTAGACATGAGCCGAATCAGCCTCAGTAGTCTCAAATGGCATGGCTACGTCAATGGGACATAGAGGCGGGAATACCAAGCCCACCTAAAAGGGGTTGTGGCCGGTTGAGATGTGGAGATCCCTGTTATAACTATGTTATACATAAGTAATGCTCCCATCTCATGTGTGTATATTCGTTGAATTGTACATACGCAGAATGTGTACGATCATCTTGTTTACAACCTTTATTTGGCCATCATTTTAGGGATGGAAATTTGTGGACTTGGTGAGCTTGGTGTCCAGCATTGACAAGAGGCTAGACCAAAATGTGCTAAGGAACTTGTTGTCCCGATCTGGGTGATAGAATCTGGGATCAAAAAGTGCACCCACACTCGTTCAAAGAAGAGTATAGCAGTGGCTTCTGTTGTGATATTCTTCTTGCAGGTCGCCATAATGGACATCTTTGAGAATCTTTCGACGACCATGAAAACACGGTCATTTCCATGCTTATTAGAAGGAAGGCCTGACATTTAATCCATGGATATGGATTCCCAAGGTCGACTAAGGGTAGGTAGCAGAGTATAGAGGACTTCATTCTTGATCGTTGGTTTGGCAGTAGTGCAAGCAGTGCAGGATCTGATATATACTTCCCGACATCATGTTGAAGGTTCATCCAATAGAAATACTTCTACAGTAATGCCACTATTTTCTCGACCCCGAAATGCCTAGCGACCTGACTGTAGTGCACTTCCCAAATCATCTTGGCATGCTCACTTGAAGAAATGCAAAGGTGTCCCAGGTGACATAATAGTGCATCCTAGAGGTGAAAATTTGGAACATGTGTACCCTCCAAGAGTCTTGTATGCGTGGCCTTATTTTAGATCACTCTTGTAGAGAAGCATCCAATCAGAAGTCTCGTGCCCACAAGATTTTAGAATGGTGGTTAGCGCCATGATCAGTGGTTGGTTGACGCAGTCTGCAACATTATTGGTGTTTCCCTTCTTGTACTTGATGTATAAATGAATTTTTTGTAGATATATGGACCACTTTTGCTAGAGATCATTCTTCAACTTACCTTGCGTCTGTATAAACTGTAGGGGTCGGTGGTCTATGTGGATGACCGTTTCCTTCCCCAAAATTTAATGCTTCCATTTTCGGCAAGCCTGCATAATGGAAGACATTTCCTTTTCATAATTGGGATACTTACGGACTGTGTCGAACAGTGGCTCATTGTGTTATGCCACTAGGTGCCCCTGTTGAATAATAATTGCCCCAATAGCATAGTTAGAGGCATTTTTCTCGATCTCAAATGGTTGTTGCAATTTTGGTAATGTGAGCATTGGGGAAGAGTAGATATGATGTTTCAATTCTATGAACACCTTCTGTTGAGATTCCCACCAAATCATTTTTCTTTCGGTCTTCCCTTGGTGACTTGACTCAAGGGCCAAGCGATATGAGAGAATGCCAACATGAACTTGGGGTAGAAATTAGCAAGACCTAGAAATTTGTGAAGCTCTGTTAGAGTGGTTGGGGTTGAATAATCCCAAATGAATTGGATCTTGTTTGGATCCACATGCACCCCTCGCTCATGAATAATGTATCCCATATACTGAACCTAGGTCATGCCAAAAGTGCAATTCTCCAAATTGGCACACAACTTATGTTTTTGTTGTGTTTGGAGGACTTGTCGGATGTGGTGGAGGTGCTCTTACCAAGTCTAGCTAAAGATCAGGATTTCATCCAAGTACACTACTAAAAATGAGTTGGTGAATGCCCACAAGATGTTGTTCATTAGGCTCATGAATCTTGCGAGAGCATTCGTCAACCTGAAATGCATGACAAGCCAATCAAAAAAGCCATCCTTGTTTTTGAAGGTAGTCTTCCACACATCGAAGGGTTTGATTGGTACCTGATGATACTCGCACTTCAAGTCAATCTTGCTGAAATACTTTGCCCCTTTGGTTTCGTCCAGAAGGTCATCGATTTATGGGATCGAGTACCTATTCTATTAAGTCCCTATATTAATAGTGTAGTCCCTTATTATGTTAGTGTAGCCCCCCTTATTTTTATTGTTGTACCCTTGTAGCCCCCATATTGTTATTATTGTGCCCTTACATTATTATTGTTAGGTCAGCTAGGACTATATTGTGGCCTGATGGACTCCTATATATAGAAGGAGGTTTTGGTCATTTGTATCATCCAAGAATTTTTCATTCGTGTAATGTATTGGAGTTTTCCCCCTCGAAGTGGCTTATTTATAAGGCATTGATATCTCTTTTCTTCTCTTTTTGGAGTTGGTTTCACAACATTTGGTATCAGAGCTTTGGATTCTAGGGTTTTTCTGCTCCAAACAGGTCATTGTGGAGTTTCTGCTATAAATTTTTTTCTACGAAAGTTCAGAATCTAAAAATTTTAGAGTGCGAAGCCAAAATCTTGAGGAACATTGTCGCAAAATTTCAGAGCTTGGTTCACAATATTTTTGGAGATATGATCTGTGCAAGTTAGGTCATTTTGCAGGCTCCTGAATTTAACCTAAACAAGTCATCGTGGTATTTTCATAATAATTTTTTTTCTACGAAGGTTCAAAAGCTGAAATATGTAGAGTGAAAAGAAGCAATTCTAAGGAACATCTTTGCAAAATTTCAGATATTGGTTCGCAATATTTTCGGAGATATGATCTATGGAATTTAAGGCTTTTTGAGGCTTCTGAATTTCATCTCAAAGGGGTGATTGTGGGAAAATATTCATAACTCTCTATCTAAGCATCGGATTGGAATGCTGTAAAAAAAGGTCACAAGTACACAGACTTTAGTTTGTGGTCTATCAATTTCAGAGCCAAAGGAGGAAACAGTGACACGTGGCAAGTCATACAAGTTTTCTCTACTAAACTAGTCCAAAATTGGGTCATTGTGGGCGATTGGACATAACTTTGCCTTGAAGAATCCAAATCAGATCAGACCTATGTCATTTGAAAGAAGCTTCAGTGGGATCTACAAGGCTGAATTTCAAATATTTAGGATTTTCAATTATAGAGATAATTCAATTTCAATATTGAGCTCCTCAAAAGCAAGAAAAAGGTGTGTATTTTTTTCGAATTACATAAGTCTCATTTAAAAAAAAAAATCAGTTTGAAATGATTCCAAGGGCCTATTGAGCATATATTTCAGTATTGGGTTCTGAAATGCCTTATAAAAATAATTCAATACCCATTAAGCCCTGAGAAATATATACTATGATGCATGAAGAGGAAGAATTGCAGTATGAGATATCAAAATTACGGTACCAAGTGCAACAAATTTCGATCTTACGAAGAGCAACCGAAGATGACATAGATGGTTTAAAAGTAGAAATGGAGGCTAAGTTGGATGGTTTGAAGGATCAAATAATAGCTAATATGGATGATAAATTAGTGGAATATCACATTGAGCATCGACAAAAAGTTCCCCAACTCTCAAAGGATAACCTAACTTTAGTGCAGAATCTAATAAAACAACAAGAAGATCAACAACACATCGAAAGAATTTCTAAAGCAGTCATAGAAATAGGAACTCGACAAGTACGATCAATTTCATAGTATCTCAGCAAGTGGAAGAACTTTCTTGTAGAAGATTCCACATGGGAGGATGATAATTTTATACAGAAGCATCAAGAAATAATCAAGATTTGAGGACAACACTTGTTTGAAGGAGAGGGGCATGTTAAGTCCCTATATTAATGGTGTTGTCCCTTATTATGTTAGTGTAGCCCCCCTTATTGCTATTGTGTACCCTTGTAACCCCCATATTGTTATTATTGTGCCCTTACATTATTATTGTTAGGTCGGCTAGGATTACATTGTGGCCCCACTAGGACTATATTGTGGCCCCATAGACTCCTATATATAGAAGGAGGTTTTGGTCATTTGTATCATCCAATTTTTTTTCATTCATGTAATGAATTAGAGGTTCCCCCCTCGAAGTGGCTTATTTCTAAGGCGTTGATATCTCTTTTATTCTCTTTTTGGAGCGGGTTTCACAACATATTCTGGATAGTGATCTTGTTTAGCACCTGGTAGTCAATACAGAGTCTCCAAGTCCCATCCTTCTTCTGCACCAACACAATCGGGCTCCCACAAGGTGATGAAATCAGCCAGATGTGACCTTTCTGTAGCAGATCCTAAATTTTCCTCTTGATTTCATCGTTCTCCAAAATAGAACACCGATATATCTGTCCATTGGGTAGCGGCGCACCTGGGGTCAGATCGATGGGTTTCTTGACTTGACAGTGCAGAGGCAGCCCTACAGGTGAGGTGAATATGTCCCCGTACTCCTCCATGACCTTGTTCATTTGTTTTTGTCGTGCGGAGAAGCCCTGTCTGGAGGTCATTGCCACATCATTCTTCTTTCCCTAAGGGCGAATCATCAGGAAAACAAATTTCTCGATTTTGGAAATGAGCTTACTGCATCATTTTGCAGTAACCAAACAGATAGCGACAGGTGGTGGTACCTCTTATATCCTGTACAACTTATTACCCAAAGTAGTAATAACAACGTGAGGCCAAGACTCATACATAGCATGTCACATCCACAAGTAAGGTTGGCCCAATAATACATCACAAACATCAAGAGCATTAATGTCACATAATACCACATCCGTGAAGGGCTTGATGTTGTAGGGAAGGCTGCACTGCTGGCTAATGCAGAGATCTCATCCTTGGTGAAGCCACCTGATAGTGTACAATTATGGGTGTTTTTTGGTCGGCAAGCCCAAATGCTTCATGATCTCTACTAAAATGAGGTTCTTCTATATCCCACTATTGACAATGAACTATAGTGGAGAACCCTTTACCCAATTTGGGAGTGGAAGAGACGCTGCTCTCCTAATCTGTATCTTCTGATTCCTCCTTCTCGATCTTCGTGGTGGAAACGGCGGCGCTGGCCTCTGCATCGATAATACAATTCCCTTCCTCATTCCCCTTATCAGGTTTTGATTCATAGTCAAAGCATGCATCTGAGTCAGAAGCCTTTATCTCGGCCACTAGTGATTGCTTGGCCCAACACTCACTTATGTTGTGAGTGGAGCTCTTATGGAACTCACACCACTTCCATGTGTCCTTCTTCGGCTTCACAGTGTTGTTATTTGCTTTTGGATTTGGCAGGTTGCCTTGGGCTACCATGCCTTGGCTTTGTCCTTTGTTTTGCAGTTTGGGGGAACCCTTCCCTTTATTTTTATTCGTAGATCCAAAGTATCGCTTCTTCTTTTTGAATTTATGCTAAATCTTGCTAGCATACCGGTATGTCGTACCAAGAGAGGAGATGTCAAGGAACTCCATTTCCTCCTGACTGTATCTGTGGAGACAACTGCAGTACTTCAGCACCAAATTTTTCTCTAAATATTTGATACCCAAATTTGTGCGCAGGGTATGGAACAGATTCGTGAGCTCGTGCACATATTTATCCCTTTGTTGCCGCAACGTAATCCATTGTATGTACTTGTACTCATAGCTCCCCATGGGATAGTATTGTTCCTTGATGGCCTCTTACAAAGAATTCCAAGTGGGTACGGCTGAGAACAGAGAGGGTTACCCCTTGTCCTTTTTCTCACAGTAGGTTTCCCACAAATCCTTGACATGGGGGACGACTTTGAGGAGTGAAAAAATAATCTTCTCCCGGTCAGAAAAGTCATGAACTGAGAAATGTCCTTCTAATAGATTCAACCATATATCTACAACATCTGCATATATTTGGCCCTCAAATATGGGAATTTCAAAGTTTACTTGTACCTTAAAATGAGTGGCACCTCCGGAGTGACTGCTCGATGTAGATGCGTCTCCGGTGGGCAGTCGTTGAAGGATTTGGGAAAATTTATCCATCATCACATTCCTCTATTTCTCCAAGGCCTCCTCAAGCAATATTTTGATACGATCTCCTGCTACCTCATATTTCTTTTCTCCCCCATGGGCATTCGTTGGGGTTTACGAGGCTGATCTTGCAAAGTTTCAACCAGATCGATCCCTAACTTCTTATACCACGATCTTGTTGGGAACATGCAAAGAAGGATCGAAAAAGAGAAGACTGCTTTGATAGCACTGATATGGATTTATGCAAGAACACAATTAAATATAGAAATACACATAAAAGTAGAGATGCAACATAATTAAAACTTCATTTCATTAATAAAAAATAACTTAAATATGCTTACAGGAAAAATGGAAATAAACTAACTAGGGCCTTGGTATCTTATCTCCGAGAAGAGATTTGGTGGCTACAAGCCTGTGAAATGTGTTACAATGACGCTCGAGGGCATATTTTTTATTTATAAATAATGGAAAACCCTAAAAATCCAAAAACCTAACCCTAGGAGATGAAGCGCTAAAACTATGGGCCCCGTTTGGGTAAATTGGTACATCAATCTTCTCGGGGACATAACTTTGGCATACGATCTCTATTTGACACGCAAAATACCTCATTAGAAAGATATATCTGAGGAATAAAAATTTTTATGTGAGCAACATAAAAGTAACTTCCATGTTTCTCCAGGGTTTTCCAAAAAACTTCGTTTAACACCTCAAAATGGCTCCCGAAGTTTAGGACCCGAAAATATTGCTAAAAATAGTAAATTGTGCTACAATTAAGGAAAATGATAGACCGAAAGAAGAAATGGTGGGTTTCCAAGTGGAATAGGTGAGTGGCCACCAATTTCCACCTGGATCACAAAAAGAATTGGTCTTGATACCCTAGCATCCTAGCTGAGGGTACTGGCAACTTCAAGTAACATATATAATTTATCTAATCTTTGTTTCTTATTTTTTCTAGACTACATGGGTTTTTATTTGATCCTTTTCTTGTATCTTTTCTTCTTGGGGTTTCCAAGCTTCTTTTCAGACTCTATAAGCTTTTCCTTAAACTTTGTAGGATTTTTCTTAGTGTTGATAATTAAGTCTTTTAACAGAATAGTTTAAACATCAATTACTTTCTCTGCCAACTCTGGATTGCTTCTAAGCTTAATTTTATAGCTCAGTTTGTCAGTTAGCCTTGTGTGCCTGTTGCCCTGTATGAAGAATTTAGGTGTTGGTTCATCTTCCTTTTCTTCTGTCACTGGTTTTTTACCCTTTAGGTTCCCAGGTTCAGTTGTATCTATAGTGGAGTTTCAAAGAGTAAGGTGGAGACATGATTATAGCCAATGTTATTTTATGGAATTCCAATGATGTAGGTCTCGCTTATGAAGCCGAGCACTCTTCCTATGATATACTTTTGGAAATTTCAAGGAAACTAAGGTGGATGGGGCTTCTGAGGTTTCATGCATGATAGGGGTTTGAATATGAACTTGAGCCGTAATTTTCTTCACACTCCTAACAATTTGAGATCTACCCCTTTTCCTCCTAGTAGGTAGAGGCTGGAACCTTCCCCATAGCAGAAAATGATTCCAGTTCCTCCCTTATTTGATCAATTGGCTCTCTATCAAGATTTTAATCAATGCCTTATGATAGATAAAATGTGATGAAGGATTAACTCTGGCTTTGTACCTAGAAACCATGTGCTTTAGACTTTCTAACAAGTAGAAGAAGGGATTAATCCTAATCTACCCGTCTAAATGAGCTAGGAAGTAGAAATGATAAAAATTAACTCTATTATAATGACCCTCACAAGTAAAATATTATTGGAAAAGTTGCAAAGGGACACACCATTTTTCTTACAACTAATCCTTTCGAACCCCGAATTTTAAGCTATCTTCTATATGCTCTTCTTTGAAGAAAGAAGGAACATCTATGCCCGCTAGAATATGGTTGTGGAAAACCTTTTCACCATCCATGGGATAATTCATGGCTTCGGAAATTATATGCTCTATGACCTCGAATAACAAACCACCAAAATCTACGTGGCTCCCATCAAAACCTAATGCAAATGATTGAGCTACCATGTCATGATAATCATAACACTAGTAAAATAAATGGCTCCACCTTGCCTGTGGGAACATATGTAGAATCTAAGGATAAACATCCAATAAGTCTAGCGTTTTGGGCATAGTTCGGTCCAACTTGCCCCCCTTTCCCATTCTGGCTGGCACTATCCATGGGATTCGATGTTGTAATCCTGCAATGAAAATAGTTTTGAATTTCCAACTAGAAAAACCCAGATAAATCACCACTCTAACAGCTTATAGTACATACTGGAATAATCATATGATGTATGCAATCATGTGGTAAGTTTTAAATTCACATCATCATCGAAATGCTTTGAAATCAAACTTTGCATGACACGATGAGATTGATCACATGAATTTTCAATGATTACATCAGGTAGCACGATCAACTTTGTACCTTTACCCTTTCAAAAATAGCAGAGACATATGACCGAAAAATTCTGACACTAACATGGTTAGCCCAGTCATTTTTTAGATATTTAAAGATTATCTTTATCGCTGACAATTGGCCTATTGATAGAAAAGAGAAAATAAAACTAACCCCATTGTCAGCAATTTCCCATCCCAAAATATATCAGGTTCTGAAATGTTATTAAAACTTACCCTATTTATTACAACCTTAAATGTTGACAATGCAACTATCAACATTTCATAAAAATTTAAAAAAAGGAAACTTTTGGTGATAACATGAGGATCAATTGGTACCTTTGTCAGTGTAACCTTTTATCATTTCATTTTTGGAGCTCTATCTCTATTCTCTCTATCTCACTCTTGGAAACTTAGAGTTTTCTTGGAGCACTTCAACATTGGATCAAGAAAACCAAATAAGGAAAAGAGGAAAGCAAAGATTAAGAAAGGAAGAGCAGGATCAAGCAGCTACAACGAGATTACTTGCAGGTATAAATTTACATGGATAATTTCCTTGCTAGTTTTGGCATGCATGGTTATGCATGCGTGTTCTTGGTTATTTTTCTAGTCACTGGCATAGGTTTTTCCAGGTGTGACAACTTTTTTAGCTTTGTATTTCCATTTCCAGATAGTCGTGGTGTGGTGGGTTCTCTTGTATTTGGTTGAGCTGGATTACCATATGGAATTGAAGCTAAGTGGGGTGGTCTCAAGATGGGATACATGGTAAATCTTGGATGTGAACACCTATATTGAGCCTAGGAATCCCTTGACTCGTCAATGGAGGGATACATGTTAAATATTAGTGGAGAGTACCCTTGATTGGGCTTAGGAACCTTGGGATGGGATATATGGTAAAGCCAAAAGGGTGGAGACCTCGTAGGCCTAAGAATCCATTGAAAGGTAATGGTGGGATATATGACAAAGCTGATAGGTTGAGACAGACAAATCCCTCACGGTTTAGGTGGAGAGATCTAGAAGCATCCATGCTTATTTATGGCCTATTTATTCGGTGAGGATTGCGGTAAACCTCAGTTTTATTGATGGGGATGATGTGGTGTAACCTCAGGAAGCCCTGTTTTATTTTGGTTACGAGCCCCACATTCATGTTATGAATATCGCACGGGGGTGACAGGCTGAAGAGATATTGTGTTTAGCCAATATATGGTCGGGTGGAACGTGGAAGTCCCAAACTTGGTTGTCGTTTGCATTCATTAATAAGAGTTCCTTTCCTTGGTATTTTATGTGTAAATGTATTGTTTCATATTTGTTATTTATGGTTGTTGTATCCTTATTATTTATGTTTTTTATATGCAGTATGTTTTATGACAACGCCGATGATGTTTTCTCTAATCGTGTTTTGATTTATAGTTGAATGAACAATGAATATATGACCGAATAGATGATAATGCAACTAATATGATAAGGCAGCAATGCTTCTTAGAGATTTTGAGATAAGTATGAGACCCCTATGCTCAGATCTGTTATTATAACCTGTAGAATGCATATTTGTGACATGTTGATGAAATACCTATCATGGCTAGTAGCGGTTCAGTCAATTCCTTGTTTAATTATTTGCATTTGCATCATTTTTTATATGTTACTTTTCATTTCTAGAAGTTTCATGGAGTTTCGGGCAGTGGAATGAGTTCCGGCCCTAAAAAAAGTGGCACAAAATCCGGGGTCGTTGGCACAAAACTACCTGGAAAATTCCCTAGTCGCAGATATGCCCTTACTATGGGAGCAACTAAAGATTTAATGTAGAAAAATGTGAGCTTGTCTCAAGGGTTGATCACCTGGAAGGTTGGATGGCTCTTGAGGATTTTGTAGAATGTGTAGAAGGTCAAGTTTGTTGCATTGTGTTGGTTCCATTTCCTTAACTGTGCATGGGGAGTTGAAACAGATCATAGTATCCTGTTGTCACATGTTTACCACAGCAGACCAATTAACTTGGGTAAATGTGGGAGGAGGGTATTACACTAGGAAACCTTATTCTAGATTTAGAATGAGTTGATATCTAAGTTCAAGAAGAATGACCTAGATTTGATGCATTATCTCCATGAAGCATATTACTGAGATCCCTGATATATTTTTGGAATGATGGACTACTAGGATAGGTATTTTATGTATAATAATAACTATAAAGTTGTAGTGAAAAAGGGAGATACCAGGATTTCCACTTCATGATTTGTTTCAGAAAGAGGACCCAGTTAAGGTTACCAGAAAGAGCCCATGTGATGTTTCTAGTAAAGTAATTAAATCAGTCTATGGTTAAGGAATAGGACTCAAATTATGTTGAATTAATAGTATGGTAATGGGCATAGTTGGTCATTACGCAGTCATTTATGGTTTGAGATATGTCTCAAACAATGGATTACAACTGTAGGGATTCATATATTTAGATCAGGAAAAGAGTGCAGAATAAAAAAAATATCTCATTAGGATATCACATCAGTTTGGGCTCCATTATGATTATATTGGATGAGTGGGAATCAAACATATATTGCCTTAGTACTGTATAAGCCGGGTATATTTTAGATTGCTTGGCAATTTGTGAAGCGATATGGCTTTAAAAATTATTTGTAGGATTGTTTGATCAAGTGCATGTTGTTAGTGTCCCGTGATTTGGCAGATTGGCAAGCCAAATGACAGGGTAACATCAAACCAACTTTGGAGCCCAAGGACCTAACCTTCCTGGACTCAAAGAAGGCTCTCTCTATTTGTGCAAGTGATGTAGATTTTTTTGCTTCTCGTGTATTTGATTTTAGGCTAGTTGTTAAGTGTGTTTTTAGTTTGTTTTAGGGTTTTTGAGGGAGGAACCGATCAAAGGATAAATAGATAAAAATATTTTCAGATCAGCTGGGCTATGGGGTCAAAAAATTCAAGAAAGCCTCAAATGGTGGATAAGGTATATTGAAGGGCCAATTTAGTCAAGGTAAAAAGGATTCTTTAGGTGGATTGAAATGGGATGGACACTAGGTTTTTTGAAGGACAAAGAGGTTTAAACATAAAAAATTTTATAGTAGACATCTATGTGGTAGGGCTAACCATTGATCACGATAAATGAAACTTCAAACTGATTGATGCATAAAATAAACATTCAGGCGATACATAGAAGTATAAGACCCTATAAATTTGGGAAAATCGCCTTCAAAATTTGGGGAAAACAAATAAGACAAACAAATAACTCAATCTACGAAGAGGAAAATCCTAGACATCATATTTTGAGCTATCAGGAACTTTGAACTAAGATTGCAGAGCATAGGCAAAGGGCAAGATCGACACAAGACCTCTTTGGTTCAACTAGGGCAATCAAACATTCAGAGAAAGGTTTCAGTAATGGGTTTTGGTTAGCTAGGAGTAAACAGAGCTTACCGTGAATTATACTAGATAGCATACATAATAACCATTAATGAAATTGAGAACAAGTTCTTAGGGTATCAAAGAGCATTTAAGAATTCATTTGACATAACTAAGAAAGGAGACAAACATAGAAGTTGTAATGAATCAAGAAATTTGAGGTGCCTCCATGGGAATGTCTCAAATCTATTCTTTACCGTCCTACAGCAAGCAAGAAACATGAAAATATGTATGATAACTAAGGAAACATAACAGAGAAGGATAACTATACCATTTTACCAAGCCAAGGAATCTAACAAATAGTCCTCTTCCACCATCCAAGACAAACAAGAAATCATCCACATAATGAGACAAAGTGTTTCTTAAAATCTTTTAATATCATGTATATTTCTCTATATCATCAAGTTCAACCTCATTTACAATGAAATCTCTTGGAGTATATAGGCCAAAGAGAAGGGAAACCTCCTAGAGCAACTAGCAAGCCCATTGACCTAATACAAATATCTGATTTTGTCCTTGAGGCTTTGCAAAGCCCAAGGCACAAAATATATTTAAAAATATCTTAAAATGCTAAAAATAGAAATAAATTTGACTTTTCATAACTGACAATGGCCAAAAAAGGCTAAACGCACATTTGGAAAAGCCACTTCAGAAAACTGCCTTTTTTTCCAAAATGCTACAGGAACGTAGAAGCAAAAAATTCCCTGTCTTGTAGACAAATTTTGAGGGACCTCCCGATGTCAAAATGAGGCCTGTGATGGTTCGTTGGAAAGCCCTGAATGTCTAGTCTCTGAAAATACTTGATTTTTCCCAAACTAATCATGTAAAGTATGTAAAAAACGGAATTGAGTGGAAAAACCCAAAAAAAGTAGCCTTTGCTGATATGTGAGGTAGAAAGTTAAAAAATATCTGTTTTTCACCTCTTTGGGGGACCAAAACACCTCCTTTGGATCTGAAAAAATGTGAGTAACTGCCCCTGAATTTATTCCATCCAACCAAATCAGTTTCATGAACTGAGGATGCTCCTAGCACCCATGGCAGCGCCTTAAAAAATGTGCAATTATGGCCAAAAAACACAAAAACCAAAATCTTATCAAAATTTTCTCAATTTTGGCGAGCAAACCCCTCATGGGTTTTCAGAAGCATGTAAGGAAGCTGAGGAAAAAACTTCAAGCCCTGATGTGCCTTTCTTCACTTTGTACCGGGTGCCTCTTTCGGGCAGCCATGAGCCTTTCTTGAGCAAGTTTGAGCTTTTTTCGGGCAAATTGGTTCAACTTCTTGTAGTGCCCAATCATCTTCTTTTGTAGACTCAAGTCTCTGTTAGATTTTTATAACTTATCCTCCAAATTTTTGTTGGCCCTTTCAAGCCATGGTTCGCTATTATTTTCTATTTCTTGGGTGAGCAATTGAGTAAGAGGATAAGATCGAACAAGGGTTGCCTCTTCTTCCTTCTCTTTCTCCAAAGCTTTCTTGAGACCCATAGTCCTAGGCTTCTTTCTCATTGGCTACTCTTCTTCTTCAGTGTCATTGAATTGGACCATAGGCTCTTCAAGCTTGACTTGTGCTTTGGAGGCTTCCCTTTGGTACTTGAAAGCCCGGGCCTCAAAAACCACTTTTTGACCACTTATTTGTTTGTTTTGCATCTATAGAACATGTATGAGGTCCTTGGACCTGTCTATATCAACTTGTAGGTCATGAATTTGGGCTTCTCTACTTTGTAAAAGAGCCTCAATAATTATAGCATCATCATCCCCATCATCATTGTTTATCTGGATGATGTCAAACTCCCTTTCCTTTTCATGACTACTTTCCTCTTTTTCTTTCCCCTTGCCTTGGGTAGACTTCTTGGTCCTCTTCCTCTTTGGAAATTCAAAAATGCTCTTTTTAGGCAGTTTGCCTCTACTTCTTAGTGCTCTTGTGATATTGCTAGTCACTTCTAGAGTGATCTTTTTCTTTGCTGATGTAGTGTTTCTAGGCTTCGCCACTTTTGGAGGAAGAGTCATGGCCCCTTGCCTAGGAGAAGCAGCTAGCACATGCTCTTGGCTGTGTGGAGGAGAAGAGGGAGGAGGTTTATCTATTTTCACTTGCTCAACTTGGTCTTTTACCTTGCTGCTTCCATCATCATCTTTGTCATTGTTTTCTTCTACTTGAAGATTGCCTTGTTTGTCTTTATCACTGCTATTCTCATGGTCACTGATTTTGCCTTTTTGCTCCATGTTTCCCTCTTTGGAATGCTCGTTGTTTGGTGTTTGATTTTCATCATCATTACTTGCTTGAGGACTATCATTACCCTCATCATAAGTGTATTTTTGAGGACTTTCATGACTCTCATCATCACTATTTTGGCTGCCACTTTGTATGTTTTCTCGAGGGCTTCCTTGTTCATCTCTGTCCCTGCTTTCTTCATGGCTACTATGCTCTTTACCTTCACAGTTTTGTCCCTCATCAACATCATGCTTACTGCTGTGTTGGCTGCCATCATGTTCTTCTTCATGACTTCTATGCTCATCATCATTTTTTTCATGCTCACCACCATCTTGTTCATGCTCACTATCATGCTTAGATTCTTCACTTTGTCCCTTATCATCACTAGTTTGCCTCTTGTCACTTTTCCCTTCTTCACTACTAGTTTGCCTCCTCTCTTCTTCACTCTCAATCATAGGAGATTTTGGTCTTTTAGGAGTAGATTTACTAGAAGAAGGAGAAACATGATGAGTGGGTGGTGAGGAAGGCGCATGAGATGAAGAGGCAGTAGAAAAATCGGGATGGGAAATGAAGAGTCCCAAGAAACTCTCTTTTTCTCAAGTTGATGGAGGATGATGATCTTGATAAGGGAGTGATGAAATAGACAAGCTTGTTGTTGAGCGGAGGGCTTCTTTTGGATAGTAGAGGCCATCTTGTTAATGCTTCTATAGAGGAAGAAAGGTGTTAGGGTCCCGTGATTTGGCTGATTGGCAAGACAAGTGACAGTGTAACATCAAACCAATATTTGGAGCCCAAGGACCTAGCCTTCCTGGACTCAGAGAGGGCTCTCTCTATTTGTGTAAGGGATATCTATGTGTTTTGCTTCTTATGTTTCTGATTTTAGGCCAGTTATGAAGTAGGTTTTTTGTTTTGTTTTTAGTTTTTTGAGGGAGGAACTGATCAAAGACTAAGATAGATAAAAATATTGTCAGATCAACTGGGCTATGGGGTCGAAAAGGTCAAGAAAGCCTCATACGGTGATACAAGGTATGTTGAAGGGCCAATTTGATCAAGTAAAATGGATCTTAAGGTAAAATGAAGTGGAATGGACACTAAGTTTGCGAAGGACAAAGGCTTTCAAACATAAATAGTTTAATAGCAGACATTTATATGGCAGGGCTAACCATTAATCATGATAAATGTAACTACAAACTGATAAATGTATAGAAATAAACATTCAAGAAATACGTAGAGATATATGACTCTCTAAGACTCTTTAGGAAATTTCTATCAGACTTTAGGGAAAAACAATTAAGACAAACAAATAACTCAAATTACTAAGAAGGAACTCCTAGACATAGCATTTTGAGCTATCGGGCACTTTGAACTAAGATTGCAGAGTTTTAGGCAAAGGGCAAGATCGATAAAAGACCTCATTGGTTCAACTAGGACAATCAAACATTCAAAGAAAGGTTTCAGAGGTGGAATCTTTGATTAGCCATGAGTAAGCAGGGCATACTGTGAATCATACTCAGCATGCATAACAACCATAAATCAAACAAGCAAATAATTTCTTCAGTGATCAAAGAGAAATTAAGATTTCTTTGATATGACTAAGAAGGAAGAAAACATAGAAGCTATAATGAAATAGGAAATCTGAGATGCCTCCAAGGAAATATCTCAAATCTATTATCTATTGTCTTATAGCAAGAAAGAGCATGAAATATGTATGAAAACTAAGAAACATAACAGAGAGGGACACTATACCATTTTACCAAGTCAAGGAATCCAACAACAGTCCTCTTTCATCATCCAAAAACATTCAAGAAACTATCCAATGCATGAGACAAGTATTTCTTCCAAGCTTGTATAACCATATATTTCTCTATATCATCAATTTTAGCCTTCTTTATAATGAATTCTCTTGGAATATATAGGCCAAGATGAGGGAAAACCTCCTAGTGCAACTAGCAAGCTCATTGGCCCATCAAAAATATCTGATTTTGTCTTTGAGGCTTTGCAAAGCCCAAGGCACAAAATATCTATAAAAAAATCCTAAAAATTCTAAAAAATGAAATTATATTGAATTTTCCCAACTAACAATGGCTAAAAAAGGCTAAACGCACATTAGGAAAAGGCACTTCAGAAAACTGCATTTTTACAAAAATACTTAAGAAATATAGAAGCAAAATATTCCATGTTTTGCGGGCAACCTTTGGGGGACTTCTCGATGTCAAAACGAGGCCCGTGATGGCTCGTTGGAAAGCCTTGGATGTCTTGTTTCTGAAAATTTTTATTTTTTCCAAAAATGATCAATGGAAGCCTATGAAAATCTGACCTGTGTGGAAAAACCCAGAAATTAGCCTTTGTTGATATGCGGGGCAGAGTGTTGAAAAAGTGACTGTTTTTCGCCACTTTGGGGGACCAAATCATTTTCAATTGATATGAAATTCACTGAGTAAATGCCCCTGAAATTATGGCATCCAATGATACCATTTTCATCCTTTGAGGATGCTTCAAAAAAAATGGCGATGCCCATGATTTTTTGCAAAAAGCCCAAAAATGTCAAAAAACCAAAACTTGTTGATTTATGCCCAATTTTGGCGAGCATGACTCTCATGGGTTTTCAGAAGCATGTTGAGAAGCAGAGGCCAAAATTTCAAGCCTTGATATGTCTTTCTTCCCTTTTTGTACCGGGCGCCTCTTTTGAGCCTCCTTGAGCTTTTCTTATGTAGACTTCAATTTCCTTCGGGCAAATTGATTAAGCTTCTTATAGTGCCCGATCATTTTTCTTTGAAGGTTCAAGTCTCTATTGGCCTTTTCCAACTTATTTTCTAAGTGTTCATTTACCCTTTCAAGCCATGCTTCTCTATTTTTTTCTATCTCTTGGGTGAATAAAATAGTAAGAGGAAAATATTGGAAAAGGGCAACCTCTTCCTCTTTTTTCTTCTCCAAAGCTATTTTGAACCCCATAGTCCTTGGCCTCTTTCTCCTTGGCTGATCTTCTTATTCACTATCATTGAATTCACCCATGAGTTCTTCCAACTTAATTTGTGCTTTGGAGGCTTCTTTTTGATACTTGATAGCCCGTGTCTCATAAATTTCCATGTGGACACTCGTTTGCTTATTTTGTGTTTGCAGAAAATGAATGAGGTTTTTAGACCTCTCTAGATCTGCTCTTAGATCATGAATTTGTTATTCTCTATTTAGCAAGAGAGACTCTAAGATTCTGGCCTCATTGTCACTGTCATCACTGTTTATCTGAATTATGTCAAAGTCCCTCTCTTTCTCATGGCTACTCTCCTCCTTCTATTTTCCCTTGCTTTGGGTGGCCTTCTTGGTCCTCCTCCTCTTTGGTAATTCAACAATGGATTACTTGGGCAACTTCCCTTTGCTTCGGAGTTCTCTAGTAACATTTGGAGTTACAATTTGAGTCAATTTCTTTCTTGATTTTCAGGGCTTTGTTACCTTTGGAGAAGAAAGCATGGCCCCTTGCCTAGGAGAGGTAGCTAGCACATGCTCTAGTTGGTCTTTGCCCTTGCTATTCTCGTCATCATCTTTGCCACTATTTTGACCCTCCTCATGAATGCCTTGACTGTCACCTTGCATGTCTCCTTGAGGGCTGCCTTTTTCACTTTTGTCCTGGCTTTCTTCAGGACTTTTAGGCTCTTTATCCTCAATTTTTTGTGCTTCATCCTCATCATGCTTGCTGTTGTGAGGGCTACCAATAATTTTCTTTTTGTGACTGTTGTGTTCCTCATCAAATTGTTCCATTTCTTCATTATTCCCCTCTTCACTGCTTTTCTCTTTATCCCAATGCTCTTTTTCATCACTGTGCTACTTTTCTTCACTTTGCTACTTTTCATCACTGTGCTTTTCTTCACTTTGTTCCTCTTCACTTTGTTTCTTTTGACTTTTATCCTCTTCACTATTTTTCTCTTTATCACTACATTCTTTTTCTTGATCAATCATAGGATATTTTTTCTTCTTAGGAGTGGGTTTACTAGAAGAAGGAGAAAGATAATGAGTGGGTGGTAAAAGAGATGCATGGGATGAAGAAGCAGTGGCAAAATCGGGATGTGAAATGAAAGTGTCCCAAGAAATTCCCTTTTTCTCAAGTTGATGGAGAATGACAATCTTGATAAGGGAATGATGGAAAAGACAAGCTGGCTGCTGAGAGGAAGGTCTCTTTTGAATAGTAGAAGCCATATTTTCAATACTTCTATGGAGGAAAAAGGGTAGGTTTAGCAATTGGGTTCTTGTGAAGTGCATGAGTAGCCTGATATGGTAAGCATAAACCCGGGAAAACCTTCCTTCACATGTGAAATATTTCAAGATTATATTCATGAGAGGAGCATAGCTAGTCAAAAAATAGGAAAAAGGAAAGATAGATGGGCATGCATCCCGATGCTTTGGTTTCAAGAATGGTTTGTATTGATTTAAGTCTAGGTAGCTTTGCTTAAACCATTTTTCTCCGACATATGGAATTTTGGTAGCTCTGGAAATGGATCTAGGAGAAAGCTTGAAGTCTAAGCCTTCTAGATGAACATGTTTCCCTTGCAGATTTAAAGCAAATAAATGTGTCAAGGGAATATAACTTCTCACCTCCTGAACCCTTTGAGAAAACTCCAAACATCCTACTTCATGAAAGTTAAAAAGCACTGAAGGATGGGCATTCACTTCCTCAATTGAAAAAGGTTCATACCTTTTGTGAGGACCACTTCTGCTATCTTGCCTGGGAGGGATTTTGCTTTGGATACTCTTTACTAGCTCACCAAGACTACCTGATTCAAATGGTCTCTGAAATAGTTTCCCAAAACCACACCTTTTCCTCCTTGTAAGTCACTGTGTTTCTTTGATGCTAGCAAACAAGTATTTGTCAAATGAGAACCAAAATCAATTTTATCACTGTGTTTGAGAAAAAGCTTTAAACAAGATATGTTAGTGGTTTTTTTTTTGAAGAGGAATCTGCCTTTGTTTTGGCACAAAAACTCCTCCCTTCAAACACTGCTCCTTTGTTATCACTATTTTTGAAAGGTAATCAAGACTAGTTTAAAACTAATAAAACACCTTCGCCAATCACTGTGTTAATCCTTGATACCCACAGCAAAAAGACTTCTTTGATTTTGACCAAAGGCCCAATCTCCTAATCATTGTTTCTCTCTTTGTTTTTAGTAAACAAACTGCCTTTTGCAAACACTGTCGATACACCCTTTTAAAATGATTCGAAAACCTCTTCAAACTAATGCTTTTTCTCCTTCTATCAACTGTGTCTAACCTTAGCTATCTCATAGTACAAAAAGGACTTTTAAATTTGCACATTAACCCTCTCTTCCTTTTCACTGTCTGTCTGTGTTTTTAGATGATATAGTGCCTTTAAAACCAATGTTTTTAAAGACTGTATTTAGTTGAAAAAGGTCTTCATCTTTTAACCATTGTATCTTCTCTGAGTTTTAACAAACAAATGCATTTTGCAAACACTATTAATACACTTCCCAAAATTGATTTGAAGACCTCCAAACACACTCTGTTTTTCTTCTAGAAACTGTGGGTGTTTTTAGTTATTTCATAGCACAAAGAACACTTTTCAAAATGGCACATTAGTCTTCTCTTTTTTCATTGTTTCTATCCCTTTGAAAACCATAGCAAGGAAACCTTTTTAACTCCAAATTTACCAAGAAGTGAAGAAATACCTTGAAAATAAGCTTGTGGACCTTGTTGATCATTGGATTAGCGTTCAAAAGAGTTTTTTTTTAAACTAATGGATGAGCGGGCCATTTGCAGCAAAAAGCGCTATGCAAAGGAAATGTCGAGTCAGTTTTGGGCGCCCGGTGACCGCACGCATAGGCGTGCCGCGCGTAGCTATAGGCGCATTGTGCCTCAGTGTAACTCCTTTTTTCAGGTGATCATAGGCGCGCCGAGCGCAGCTACAGGCGCGCCGCACAGAGGTTAAGCTCTAAAAACCTTGAAAATGCCCGAAAAACACTTCCTTCTTTAGTGAGCAGGCTAAGGAATGTTTGTGTCGACTTTTGAAATTGCTAATGGGCCCTTTTAAATGGCCTTCTCCTCCTTTTTATTTGAAAAAGCTTTAATGCCTTTGCAGCTAGTTTGGAAGGGTTTATGCCTTTTTGAAAAGGTTTTTTTTTAACAAAAGCATCAATTACTGCCCTTAGTATTATATCACTTTTAAAATACCATAAAGACTCATTTTATTAACTGTATTCTTTGTATTCAGTTGCAGAGGTCATTTTAAGAAACAAGGCTATTCTACATCCTTTTCATTTCGATGAGATTGCTCAGAGTTTTGGACATTCTAGCCTCAAATTACCCTTTGAAGAAGACTTCTATAGACAGAAGAAAAAAAAGGCTTCTTTAACACCATAATATCATTGCTTTGCTTATGATTTAACACCAAACTTCAACTTATAAACCTTCAATTGCTTCACACTGATTTTCAACTCTGACTTTCCAATTGGACTAGAGACTTTCAACACCCTTATGCCACTGTATGGTTTCTATGTGGAAGAGGTTTTCAACATGATGCATTTTCATTTGTATTAACCATGATTTCTCAACTGTTATTACCAATAAAAACCCTTTCAAACATACTTTTATATTTTTTCCATACATCAGTTGTTCACCCTTTTGGACGAAGTGGTGTAAACAATTTTTTAGTCATTTAAAACACCTGTTAGTTTTCTGCTCTTTGAATGAGGCTATATCTTTGCTCCTGACCCTCTGTTTTTAAATGAAAGAGGCAGGCTTATCATGTTCCTAACCATCTGCTTTTAAATGAACGAGGTTAACATAATATTTCCAAACCATCTACTCCTTATACTGGAGGAGGTTTTCAAAATGTGACCCAACCATCTACTCTTGCTTGGAGGAGGTTTTCAACATGTCACCCAACCATCTGCTCTTGCTTGGAGGAGGTTAACATAGTCATGAAATTTCATCCATTTCTCAAACTGTGTCATCTTTCTTTGTAATACATGTCTTTGCTTGGTATATCACAATAAGCAATAAAGTGAAAAATCTGACAATATGCTATAAGAGGCATCTTCGAAGATATGTATCATGTTGTCAGAATATCCTTGTGAACTTTTAAACAAGGAGCCACATGACTTGTATTTGTAGAGTATTTTCTTGTTATTCATTACTTACTAACCTTTATTGACTGTGTTTGCAGAGGTTTATTGAATTTTCTCTCTGACTAGTATTCTTATACCAGGCTCAAGACAACATGAGAAGCAACTGTCTTCTTATGTTCAGTTTGATAATGTCTTCTGGAATACTTGTACATCTCTGCTTCTGAAAGAGACACTGAAACACTGTAGATCAACATTATATCAGTTTGGATTTTGAAACATGTACTCTTGCTTTCTTTTCATTGCAGCTCTCCATCTACTTAATGATGGCAATTTCTTCAACATGAGAGACTTATTTGGACTTGTCTCTTTTCTCTTGTCTAGATACTGTTTGTCATTCAATTTTCACCCTGCAGAGATGCAAAAATATGACTTTGAACCTTGGAGAGATCCTTTTGCGTCTTATGGGGATTTTTCCCAATCTTAAGCATATTATTTTAGACTGCGCACATGCTTATCTCTTTCTGTATTGGATCTTTGTAGAATTTCTTCTGGACTGAGACAACAAGACCTCTTAGTGGCACGACCTATGGGTGTATCAAGATTTGTTTTTTGCAGATTAAGCACTAATTCAGGGTTGGCTAGTATTTAACAAAGGATTTTGGCTCAGAATGTTTTTTTCCAAGGAAGGGATTCCCTAAAGCGCCACTACCTAACTTAGGGGAGATCTTCACAACTTTTGAGTATTTTCTTTGGGTAGGATTAGATCTCTAAATGACATATGACTAGATATAGGGTTGTAGAATTTTTATCAATAGTTGGGTAATGAATGACTTGGGAATGAGGGTGAATGACTGCAGATAACCTTTAGCTATGACAGCTCATGGACAGGATTATATGACTGAAACTAGATAGGACTTGACAACTAGTTTTTTTCTCATCATAGGCTGACTAGAAAAGGTAGGAGGACAAAATTTGTTTAGGGTGTTTTCTAGATGACAGATTTGAAAAATTGGATATCGGCTTCTAGAAAATTTGGCTTAAAAAACTAGTCATCACCAACAGGTGAAAAATACTGATGACTAACAGTGGCTCCATTTGGGGAGGGCAGCTCCTTTTCAGGAGGTGTCCAGAATTTCATATCTCTGACCTTTGAAGACCAGTGCCTTTATCCATTGGTGCAATTTTCTTTCTTCCTTGATGCTATTTCTAAAA
This sequence comes from Pinus albicaulis, assembly GCA_034641835.2. Taxonomy (NCBI): domain Eukaryota; kingdom Viridiplantae; phylum Streptophyta; class Pinopsida; order Pinales; family Pinaceae; genus Pinus; species Pinus albicaulis. Next base: position 206,263,087 of record CM076576.1, read on the forward strand.
ATTGACAGCATGATTAGCATCAAAGTCATTTATACCTTCCCTGCTACATTTCCTAACATTTTTTCTTCTTTCGGGTGCATTTGGACTAGCAACCCTTTGGTATGATATTTTTGAAAAATGACACTATCTAATTCTACACTTATTTCTATCGGGATTTCAGATTAAACTGATGACCTCCTTTTTTTCTCTACCTATGCTAGATCGACTGTCAAGGTTAAGTTGTTTGACAGGATTTTATTCTCTAAACTAAAACATGAAATTTAAAAATGACCAAATCAGAATTAGATAGTCTGATTTGTCATGTACTTGTGGCATGAAAGACAAGCTACACACAAATATTATTTTGCATAAAAATGAAATTTAGAAAAATCAGGGCTAAGATACACAGTTTGTTTTTCATCCCTGTTTTCCTCTTTGGTTCTGTTTTGAGCATGTGGAACCAGTATCTTTTCCTAATCTATTTTCTTTGACAAGTCAAGCTTACACAATATTGACTATCTCTTCTCTCACTAACTTATCAGCAAATAAATTTAAAACATGTTTAGTTATGATTAGGCTATATAACTGAACAAGACATTTTTGAGCACTAGTAGCGGCATTTAGACTTGCACGCTTTTAGAATGACTATTTTTTGAACATGGGGCTTTCTTTCTGTTTTCCAAACTGCCCTCTTTTTCTACTTTTCTATTGTTTTTGAGTTTTTTTTTTTTTTTTTCTTCAAACAATGATATATACAATGATTGAAAAATCTGGAACTAGAAATCCAGAAAATGGTGAAACTTGAGCATCTTATCTTCATAAGGATCTCCTACCACTCTTGGTCCACTCAGCTCTTGAAAAGAAAAGTTTGGAAAATTTTCTCTTTCAAGCATAACATAAGGATTCATGCATGAATCTCTAAACAACCCCGTGTCTTCCCGTTGTACTTCTTTATACCTTTGATCTCCACTTCTCCTTTTGTTATACATATTTTTCAAATAATGCAGACATTCTTTGTCATTTTTTAAGTATATGATGACATCATCAAGGTACATCGGAATGCAGAAATTTAGAACTGGAAACATGGATTTTAGGAGCATGTTTTTGGTGTCTGGTGGTTTTTTAATTCTGGGTTTGAAGATGGAACTACTTCCAGCATACTTGAAAAATTCTTTGAGTTGTTCGCTTTGCAAAGGAATTATTTGGCGATACCCTGAAACATCATTTTGTAAAGATACATGATTAGAAGCCCATATCATTTGTATAGCATGGTCTTGGGCAAGAAGGATATAATTTATGTCCCAAGGGTGTGTATTTTTGCTTCTAAAATCAACACAGATCCTATGTCTAGCTGTCTTGTCTTTGATTATTATTGTTTGGTCAAGATTTTTGTATTTTATTTTGCCGAAGCTGTTTCTTGAAGTGATGGCAGTGTCATAGTGCTTCTCATTGTTTTCCCTACATGTAGTAGTATCTTGAACAATCTTGCAAATTCTAGCAGTTCTAAGTCTTTGGTGAAGTGGTAAAATGTTAGCTAGTTCAAACAACTCAGGTATATTTGGACTGCAGTCATCATATCCCTTCATATTAAGTTTAAAAGGCACTTTTCCTGGATCTTTAGCTGTTGTGGCTATATTCAAGGTTTCATTTGATGGGGTAGAGTTATGAGATGATAAATCCTTAAGGTATGGTAAGAAGATTAAGCTTCCCTACCCCTAATTTCCAAAAAGGTTTGTAATATGCAAGTCTTCTAGTGCCTCTGTTCTGAAAAAGTCTCCTGATGTTACTGTTGATGTTTGTCTAAGGTTTGAGCAATTTTCTTGATGGTATATAATGTTTTGTGCTTCCTGCTCTATTTCGTTTGAAGAGAAACAAACTCTCTTTCCTCAAGACATAACTACTCATGGTCATGCTAATTTTGAGTGTCCATCTCATCATAGAGAACCTGGGGTGGCTGATGTGGTGTGCCTAAATTTGTTTCAAATTCTCCTAATTGTTCCTCAATGTCTTTGTCAGTGTATAAAATGAAGGAATTCAGATCATAATGCAAGGAGTACATCGGGATGTTATCTGGCCTTTCTTGGCTGCTGACCATATATTTCATGTGTGATTCCCAATAGAGTATTCTAGTTTGGTTAAACATAGGAATAGTGGCGTAGGACATATCAAGTTGAATATTTCCCTGAAGCTTGGCTCCCCAAGTTCTGGATAAAATAATTTCGTACTTGGGAGGGATGTCTGCTACCACTATGTCCATGATCAAGTGTTTTGCAGGTATTTGGGCCAAGCTGAAACACAGATCTTTGATTAAGCCTAGACACTTGACTCTGCTTGAATCAAATGAATATAAGTCTTTATAAGGTTTTGTTATCTCTAGGCCTAATCTTTCCATCACAACTTTTGGCATGAGATTATGTGAGGCCCCGGAATCTAGCATGACATTATGTAGGATTTGGTCATGTATATTCAGACTGATGTAAAAGGGAAGAGTGGTTCCTTACTGAAATTTTCCTTCTATTTTTGGACCAAACAACACTTCAGGGGTGTCATAAGCTAGATGTAGGGTGTCTGCATCATTTCCTATGTTCAGGACCTTTAGCACTTGTGATTTGTAAGATCTTTGGGTGAGAAGTTCAGTGAGAGGCATGGTGATATTTATTTTGGCAATTTCCCCTTCAAAACTAAAGGGTGTTTTTAGTTTAGATAGGTTTTCTTTAGTTTTTTCAGCCATGACTTTCTCTATGTTCTTAATTTGCTGACTTTGGTTCAGGATTTTCCTCAATACAACCATCTTGGGAATCTTGGTAGAGGTACAAGGACAATCTCGTCCAAGGCTTGTCTGAATAGCTTTATCTTTGTCTTGGTCAGTTTTCTTGACCACGATTTTGTTGCTATCCACTGCTCTTTTAAGGATGGTATCAGGGGTTTTAGTAACAACAGTGTCTGAGTTACCTTTCTTGGAGTTGTCTTGGTTTTTTCTACTTCTAAGATCATACTGCCTGTGAGCTTCTGTTATGGCATTCTGAAATCCTATAGCAGGATCTTCGAGGTCCTCATAGTTGGTGTCATTTTGATTCAGGGAGAATAAAGCTTGTTCTTCTTCTGTGAGGTAAACCTCACCCTCGTTATCAAAACCTATTAGTTTTAAATGACTTTCATTAATGGGTTCTGTATCCCTCTCTTCCTCATCAACATAGTTTTCATTGAAGGGTGGCCTGATTTTTTGGTCAGTTTCCCTTGGTTTGTTTTGAGGCTGGTCTCTTCTAAAGTTTTGGTTCCGGTTCCTGTTTAAGGGTTTGGCTGGTTGTCCCTAGGAGGTGCCTTTTCACTTATCTTTTCCCATATTTTTGCCATGGATCTAACCAATTCATCTATTCTAGGATCTGAGAAAGGGATTTAAGGGGTGACCTCATCCCAGTATGTGACTTTCTTCTCTGATCTGGTATTTTCAGCTAAGTTGGCTTCTGCACTCATAGCCACTTTTTGCATTTCCTCTAAGGTTGCTGGGTCTTTGTCTCTTAGTTGATATGTCATGTCTGGGTCAAAGCCTTTGGGAAAATTTTCTAAGGCTGAGCCAAGTGGAGGTTTTAAGTGAGGCCGGAGGGCGTTATAAACACTGTTGAACCTAGTGCAGTAGTCTCAGACACTTTCCCCATTATCCCTTTTTAGATTTTTATACTTAGAAAGGATTTGAATGGGGTTTTTTCTGATTTCCCACCTATTTATGAAAGTTTGGTAGAGTTCTGGGAGATCGTGTATACTATTTGGAGTTAAGCTCTTAAACCATTTCTTGGGTTCTCTGCCTAAGCTTTGGGCGAACATCCTCATTCTTATGGTCTCGTCTTCTATTTCCATGTATTCAAAGGCATCGCTAATTCTATCTACATGTTGTTGGGCAGTGGTAGCCTCAACTCCGGTGAAGTGTGGGATTTTGGATTGGTAGTCATGTTGTAAAGGTGCCAAAGGCTATAGTAATACCAAGGGTGCATACCAAGCTGCCATGGCGAGAGCCAATGGTTGATTTAGAATATGAGGGCTTGTAGGATGAGCTGAGGTGATTTGAATAGTGGTGGTTTGAATGGGTGTGGAAAATGTACTCGGACTTGTGAATTGATTTTGAGCAGATTTGGGGTGGTAAGATCCAAAGTGGTGGAGAAGCTAAAAGTCGAGAGGTGTAGTAGGTGAGGCTTCTCTACTAGGACTCTATTGCAAATCTAAGGGCTCAAGATCGTCAAAGTTGATTTTACTTTGTGACTTGCTTCTAAAAAGGGTTTTTGCTGATTTTAAGTCAAAAGGGGAATCCTGCAAGGATGTGAGATGTTCAGGTACAGAGCTTGCTTTACGGATGGACCTATCGATAGCTAAGTTGCCAGTTTTGGAAGTTTTCCACAAAATCTTCTCTGGGTTATCAACTATGATAGGGGGATTTAGGTCTGGATGAGATCTGGTATTGATTATTCGTGAAGCCAGATTTCAAATTCAGAGTTTAGAGAGGATGATAGTTGTGATTGTTTTGGATGGATGACCTCTATAGGGGTTTCGCTAATGTGAATAATGGTCAATTCAAAAATGAAGACTAGTGGAGTCGCCAGGTGGATTTCTTTAAGATCTATGGTCCACCACCAATACTGTCAAAGATGCCTTCAGGAAAAAGTTTTCTAGCAACTCTGAGGTGGAGACTTGCAAGAAAGACTTAACACTTAGTTTCAATAGTTTTCTAGACTATTGGGAAAGCCATGGTTCTATTTGAAAGTTTATTCTGTTTATCTCCTATGTTTAGGTGAATTTTTTTGAATTGCTAAGTTATACTTAGTTTGTCACTGATTACAGAGGTTGCACCATGAATTTTTGGAAAATATGAGTTAACAGAATAATATGGTTTATGAAATTTTTGGTTTTTATGTAGTTTTAGGCCTACTGGAGGCTAGTGGAGTCACCAGGTGGATTTTTTGTTGTTTTTAATAGAGATGAACTTATGGTCCACCGCCAATAACTAGGAAAAGCCAATCTGGGGATGTTTTTTGAGGTTTTATGAGTTTTTATGTGCAGCCTATGGTTTATTAGAGTATTCTAAACCTGATTCATCACTTTGCTATGATGGTGAAACAAAAGGAGTTTAATTTAAATGATTCTATGGACTGATTATCTTTTTAAATTTTGAAAGACTAATGAATCTACAAGAGTTTTCTAGACTGTTATGTACTCAGTTAGTCCCACCGTGATCGCTATTATGTTAGGGTCCCGTAATTTGGCTGATTGGCAAGCCAAGTCACAGGGTAACATCAAACCAATCTTTGGAGCCCAACGACCTAGCCTTCCTGGACTCAGAGAGGGCTCTCTCTATTTGTGTAAGGGATATCTATGTGTTTTTCTTCTTATGTTTCTGATTTTAGGCTAGTTATGAAGTAGGTTTTTGGTTTTTTTTTTTAGGTTTTTAAGGGAGGAACTGATCAAAGACTAAGATAGATAAAAATATTGTCAGATCAATTGGGCTATGGGGTCGAAAAGGTCGAGAAAGCCTCATATGGTGATACAAGGTATGTTGAAGGGCCGATTTGATCAAGGTAAAATGGATCTTAAGGTAAAATGAAGTGGAATGGACACTAATTTTGTGAAGGAAAAAGGCTTTCAAACATAAATAGTTTAATATCAGACATTTATATGGTAGGGCTAACCATTAATCATGATAAATGTAACTACAAACTAATAAATGCATAGAAATAAACATTCAAGCAATACATAGAGATATATGACTCTCTAACTTTAGGAAATTGCTATCAGACTTTGGGGAAAAACAATTAAGACAAACAAATAACTCAAATTACTAAGAAGGAACTCCTAGACATAGTATTTTGAGCTATCGGGCACTTTGAACTAAGATTGCATAGTTTTAGGCAAAGGGAAAGATCGATACAAGACCTCCTTGGTTCAACTAGGACAATCAAACATTCAAAGAAATGTTTCATAGGTGGAAGCTTTGACTAGCCATGAGTAAGCGGGGCATACCGTGAATCATACTTAGCATGCATAACAACCATAAATGAAACAAGAAAACAATTTCTTCAGTGATCAAAGAGAAATTAAGAATTCTTTGATATGACTAAGAAGGAAGAAAACATAAAAGCTATAATGAAACAGAAAATATGAGGTGCCTCCAAGGGCATGTCTCAAATCTATTCTATACTGTCTTATAGCAAAAAAGAGCATGAAATATGTATGAAAACTAAGAAACATAACAGAGAAGGACACTATACCATTTTACCAAGTCAAGGAATCCAACAGTAGTCCTCTTTCATCATCCAAAAACATTCAAGAAATTATCCAATGCATGAGAAAAGTATTTATTCCAAGCTTTTATAACCATATATTGCTCTATATCATCAATTTCAGCCTTTTTTACAATTAAGTCTCTTGGAATATATAGGCCAAGATGAGGGAAAACCTCCTAGTGCAACTAGCAAGCTCATTGGCCCATCAAAAATATCTGGTTTTGTCCTTGAGGCTTTGAAAATCCCGAGGCACAAAATATCTATAAAAATATCCTAAAAATGTTAAAAAAGTAAATTATATTGACTTTTCCCAACTAACAATGGCCAAAAAAGGCTAAACGCACATTAGGAAAATCCACTTCAGAAAACTGCATTTTTACGAAAATACTTCAGAAATATAGCAGCAGAAAATTCCCTGTTTTGCAGGCAACCTTTGGAGGACTTCCTGATGTCAAAATTAGGGTCGTGATGACTCGTTGGAAAGCCCTAGATGTCTAGTTTCTGAAAATGCTTTTTTTTTCCCAAACAGATCAATGAAAGCCTATGAAAATCTTACCTGTGTGGAAAAACCCAGAAATTAGCCTTTGCTGATATGCGGGGCAGAGTGTTGAAAAAGTGATTGTTTTTCGCCACTTTGGGGGACCAAATCATCTTCAATGATCAAAAATTCGCTGAGTATATTTCCCTAAAATTATGGCATCCAATGATACCATTTTCATCCTTTGAGGGTGCTTCAAACAAAAATGGCGATGCCCATGATTTTTTTCAAAAAGCCCAAAAATGTCAAAAAACCAAAACTTGTCGATTTATGCCCAATTTTGGTGAGCATGACCCTCGTGGGTTTTTAGAAGCATGCTGAGAAGAAGAGGCCAAAATTTCAAGCCTTGATATGCCTTTCTTCACTTTTTGTGCCGGGTGCCTCTTTTGAGCCTCCTTGAGCTTTTCTTGTGTAGACTTCAATTTCCTTTGGGCGAATTGATTAAGCTTCTTACAATACTCGACCATTTTTCTTTGAAGGTTCAAGTCTCTATTGGCCTTTTCCAACTTATTTTCCAAGTGTTCATTTACCCTTTCAAGCCATGCTTCTCTATTATTTTCTATCTCTTGGGTGAATAAAGTATTAAGAGGAAAAGATTGGAAAAGGGCAGCCTCTTCTTCTTTTTGCTTCTCCAAAGCTCTTTTGAGCCCCATAGTCCTTGGCCTCTTCCTCCTTGGCTGATATTCTTCTTCACTATCATTGAATTTGACCATGAGTTCTTCCAACTTAATTTTTGCTTTGGAGGCTTCTTTTTGATACTTGATAGCCTGTGTCTCATAAAATACCATGTGGACACTCATTTGCTTGTTTTGTGTTTGCAGAAAATGAATGAGGTTTTTAGACCTCTCTAGATCCTCTCTTAGATCATGAATTTGTTCTTATCTATTTAGAAAGACAGACTCTAATATTCTGGCCTCATTGTCACTGTCATCACTGTTTATCTGAATTATGTCAAAGTCCCTCTCTTTCTCATGGCTACTTTCCTCCTTCTCTTTTCCCTTGCTTTGGGTGGCCTTCTTGGTCCTCCTCCTCTTTGGTAATTCAACAATGGATTACTTGGGAAACTTCCCTTTGCTTCGGAGTGCTCTAGTAACATTTGGAGTTACAATTTGAGTCACTTTATTTCTTGATTTTCAGGGCTTTGTTACCTTTGGAGAAGAAAGAATGGCCCCTTGCCTAGGAGAGGCAACTAGCACATGCTCTAGTTGGTCTTTTCCCTTGCTATTCCCCTCATCATCCTTGCCACTATTTTGACCCTCCTCATGAATGCCTTGATTGTCACCTTGCATGTCTCCTTGAGGGCTGTCTTTTTCACTTTTATCCTTGCCTTCTTCAGGACTTTTAGGCTCTTTATCCTCAATGTTTTGTGCTTCATCCTCATCATGCTTGCTACTGTGAGGGCTACCAATATCTTCCTTTTTGTGACTGCTATGCTCGTCATCAGATTGTTCCATTTCTTCATTATTCCCCTCTTCATTGTTTTTCTCTTTATCCCAATGCTCTTTTTCATCACTGTGCTGCTTTTCTTCACTTTGCTACTTTTCATCACTGTGCTTTTCTTCACTTTGCTCCTCTTCACTTTGTTTCTTTTGACTTTGATCCTCTTCACTGTTTTTCTCTTTATCACTATGTTATTTTTCTTTATTAATCATAGGAGATTTTTTCTTCTTAGGAGTGGGTTTACTAGAAGAAGGAGAAAGATGATGAGTGGATGGTGAAAGAGATGCATGTGATGAAGAAGTAGTGGTGAAATCGAGATGTGAAATGAAAGTTTCCCAACAAATTCCCTTTTTATCAAGTTGATGGAGAATGACAATCTTGATAAGGGAATGATGGAAAAGACAAGCTGGTTGCTGAGAGGAAGGTCTCTTTTGAACAGTACAAGCCATATTTTCAATACTTCTATGGAGGAAAGAGGGTAGGTTTAGCAATTGGGCTCTTGTGAAGTGCATGAGTAGCCTGATATGGTACGCATAAACCCGGGAAAACCTTCCTTCACATGTGAAATATTTCATGATTATCTTCATGAGGGGAGCATAGTTGGTCAACAAATAGGAAAAAGGAAAGATAGATGGGCATGCATCCTGATGCTTTGGTTTCAAGGAGGGTTTGTATTGATCTGAGTCTAGGTAGCTCTGCTTAAACCATTTTTCTCCGACATATGGAATTTTGGTAGCTCTGGAAATGGATCTAGGAGAAAGCTTGAAGTCTAAGCCTGCCAGATGAACATGTTTCCCTTGCAGCTTTAAAGCAAATAGATGTGTTAGGGCAAGATAACTTTTCACCTCTTTAACCCTTTCACAAAACTCCAAACATCCTACTTCATGAAAGTTTAAAAGCACTAAAGGATGGGAATTCACTTCCTCAGTTGAAAAAGGTTCATACCTTTTATGAGGACCACTTCTGCTATCTTTCCTGGGAGGCATTTTGCTTTGGATACTCTTTACTGGCTCACCAAGACCAGCTGATTCAAATGGTCTCTGAAATAGTTTCCCAACACCACACCTTTTCCTCCTTGTAAGTCACTGTGTTTATTTGATGCTAGCAAACAAGTATTTGTCAAATGAGAACCAAAATCACTTTTATCATTGTGTTTGAGAAAAATGTTTAAACAAGATATGTTAGTGGTTTTTTGTTTGAAGAGGAATCTGCCTTTCTTTTGGCACAAACACCCTTCCCTTCAAACACTTCTCCTTTGTTATCACTGTTTTTGAAAGGTAATCAAGACTAGTTTAAAACTGATAAAACACCTTCCCCAATCACTATGTTAATCCTTGATACCCACAGCAAAAAGACTTCTTTGATTTTGACCAAAGGCCCAATCTCCTAACCACTGTTTCTCTCTTTGTTTTTAGTAAACAAACTGCCTTTTGCAAACACTATCGATACACCCTTTTAAAATGATTTGAAAACCTCTTCAAACTAACTCTTTTTCTCCTTATATCAACTGTGTCTAACCTTAGCTATCTCATAGTACAAAAAGGATTTTTAAATTTTCACATTAACCCTCTCTTCCCTTTCACTGTCTCTCTTTGTTTTTAGATGATACAGTGCCTTTAAAACCACTGTTTTTAAAGACTGCATATAGTTGACAAAGGTCTTCATCTTCTAACCACTGTATCTTCTCTGAGTTTTAACAAACAAATGCCTTTTGCAAACACTGTTAAGACACTTCCCAAAACTGATTTGAAGACCTCCAAACACACTATGTTTTTCTTCTAGCAACTGTGGGTGTTTTTAGTTATTTCATAGTGTAGAAATTTCTAATTTCCCACCCCGGTTTTCAGTTTCACCTTATTACTCCAAAACAGTTAAATGCCCTTTCCCATATCCATACATTTAACAAGCTGGAAAATAAATTTTTCTGAAAACAAAAATTCTGGAAAAATTACAGAATGCTGAAAATACAGAAATAAAAATCAGCAGATGCAAACAACCATTCAACACATTTAAACACAGTGATTTTTGGTCAATGTGACCCTGGAAAAACCCCCTACAACTCTTGGGGAAAACCAGTTTGAGAGCTCCTTCTTATTTCTGAAAAATGCTTTTACAGAGAGCAGTAATACACAGAAAATTACAGCAAACACAAAAATCACTTATCTCGACTTTCGTGCCACCCACCACCTTGAAAAATGTTCCAAACAGCCAGCAGAAATTTTTTAGAGAAATTACAACATTAAATGCTGCCTTTACTACCTCGAAAATCATGCCAGGAATGACCGTACGAACTGTACAGATTCCGTACAGTCAGGACAACAGCCTATTTTCTCGATTTTCGTGCCCAGAAAATCTGTCTAGAAAACCGTGCTCCTTGCTGCTGCTCCAGCTCCTTAAAAACAGTGCTGCCCCTCTCTCGAAAACCGTGCAAACTGCTGTACGGACTTTCTGCCTTGGTTAATGTGCCAATGAAACTCTGATGTACAGATTTTCAGCCTTGGGAAGTGTGCCCTCTTGCTGTACGGACTTGTTGTGCTGCCTTTGCTGCTCTCCCTCTGCTCAGAAATTACTCTTCAGCTCCCTCTCCTCCTCTCTCAATTTGCTCATGAAAAAATGAATGATCTTTTCCTCCTTTTCCTCCTTTAACCTAACCCTAAGTGACTTTTGGGGAATCCCTAAATCCAATGGCTGAGATAGATTGAGATCTAGGGCTGAGATTAAATGCTCATTTAAATCTCACTTTCTATTTTTTTAATTCACCCCACTTTAATAAAGACCCACTTAGTCATTTATTTCCAAAGTCACTTTTCTTTTCTAATTTTACATTGACTTTATTAAAGTCACTTTAAAATTAGACTTTAGTAACTTTATCACATAAAGTCACTTTTAAATTAGATTTGACTTTATAAAAATTATAAAGTCACTTTAGGAGAAAAATTAAATTCTTTTGGACACTTTTCCCTACGCCAAAGATCAAAGCCATAGGGATCCACATGTCCTCCGGTAACCAAATTTCAACACATAGCACAAAGAAAACTTTTCAAAATGGCACATTAGTCTTCTCTTTTTTCATTGTTTCTATCCCTTTGAAAACCACAGCAAGGAAACCTTTTTAACTCCAAATTTACCAAGAAGTGAAGAAATACCTTGAAAATAAGCATGTGGACCTTTTTTATCGTTGGAGCAGCGTTCAAAAGAGTTTTTTGAAAACTAATCGATGAGCGGGCCGTTTGCAGCAGAAAGCACCCCGCAGAGGAAATGTCAGGTCAGTTTCATGCGCCCGATGACCGCAGGAACAGGCATGCTGCGCGTAGCTACAGGTGTGCCGCGCCTCAGTCTAACTCCTTTGTTCGGGTGCTCATAGGTGCGCCGCACAGAGTTTAAGCTCTGAAAACCTTGAAAAATGCCTGAAAAACACTTCCTTATTTAGTGATCAGGCTAAGGAACGTTTGTGTCGAGTTTTGAAATTGCTAATGGGCCCTTTTAAACGGCCTTCTCCTCCTTTTATTTGAAAAAGCTTCAATGCCTTTGCAACTAGTTTGGAAGGGTTTATGCCTTTTTGAAAAGGTTTTTTTTTAAACAAAAGCATCAATTACCGCCCTAAGTATTATATCACTTTTAAAATACCATAAAGACCCATTTTCTTAACTGTCTTCTTTTTATTCAGTTGCAGAGGTCATTTTAAGAAACAAGGCTATTCTACCTCCTTGTCATTTCGATGAGATTGCTCCCAGTTTTGGACATTCTAGCCTCAGATTACCCTTTGAAGAAGACTTTTATAGACAAAAGAAAAACAAGGCTTATTTAACATCATAATATCACTGCTTTGCTTATGATTTAACACCAGAATTCAACTTATAAACCTTCAATTTCTTCCCACTGATTTTCAACTCTGACTTTCCAATTGGACTAGAGACTTTCAGCACCCTTATGCCATTGTATGGTTTCTATGTGGAAGAGGCTTTCAACATGATGAATTTTCATTTTTATTAACCATGATTTCTCAACTGTTATTACCAATAAAAACCCTTTCAAACATACTTTTATATTTTTTCCATACATCAGTTGTTCACCCTTTTGGACGAAGTGGTGTAAACAATTTTTTAGTCATTTAAAACACCTGTTAGTTTTCTTCTCTTTGAATGAGGCTATATCTCTGCTCCTGACCCTCTATTTTTAAATGAAAGAGGCCCTTATCATGTTCCTAACCATATGATTTTAAATGAAGGAGGTTAACATAATATTTCCAAACCATATGCTCTTTATACTGGAGAAGGTTTTCAAAATGTGACCCAACCATCTGCTCTTGCTTGGAGGAGGTTAACACAGTCATGAAATTTCATCCATTTCTCAAACTGTGTCATCTTTATTTGTAATACATTTCTCTGCTTGGTATATCACAATAAGTAATAAAGTGAAAAATCTGACAATATGCTATAAGAGGCATGTTCTGAGATATGTATCCTATTGTCAGAATACCCTTGTGAACTTTTAAACCAGGAGCCACATGAATTTTATTTGTAGAGTATTTTTTTGCTATTCATTACTTAATAACATTTCTTGACTGTGTTTGCAGAGGTTTATTGAATTTTCTCTCTGACTAGTATTCTTATCCTAGGCTCAAGACAACATGAGAAGCAGTTGTCTTCTTATGTTCAGTTTGATAATGTATTCTGGAATACTTGTACATATCTACTTTTTAAAGAGACAATAAAACACTGTAGATCAACATTATATCATTTTGGCTTCTGAAACATGTACTCCTTCTTTCTTTTCATTGCAGCTCTCCATCTGCTTAATAATGGAAATTTCTTCAACATGAGAGACTTATTTGGACTTGTCTCTTTCCTCTTGTCTAGATATTGTTTGTCATTCAATTTGAATTGTGCAGAGATGCAAAAATATAAATTTCAACCTTGGAGAGCTCCTTTGGTGTCTTATGGGGATTTTGCCCAATCTTAAGCATATTCTTTTAGACTGTGCACATGCTTATCTCTTTCTGTATTGGATCTTTGCAGAATTTCTTCTAGACTGAGACAACAAGACCTCTTAGTGGTGCGACCTATGGGTGTATCAAGATTTTTTTTTTTTCAAATTAAGCACTAATTTAGGGCTGGCTGGTATTGAACAAAGCATTCTGGCTCAGGATGTTTTTGCCAAGGAAGGGATTCCCTAAAGCACCACTACCTAACTTAGGGGAGATCTTCACAGATTTTGAGTATTTTCTTTGGGTAGGATTAGATCTCTAAATGACATATGACCAGATATAGGGTTGCAGACTTTTTATCAGCATTTGGGTAATGAATGACTTCGGAATGAGGGTGAATGACAGCATATAACCTTTAGCCATGACAACTCATGGACATGATTATATGACTGAAACTAGATAGGACTTGAAAACTAGGTTTTTTCTCATCATGGGCTGACTGGAAAAGGTAGGAGGACAAAAATTTTTTAGGGGTGTTTTCTAGATGACAGATTTGACAAATTGGAGATCATCTTCTAGAAAACTTGGCTTAAAAAACTAGTCATCACCAACAGGTGAAAAATATCGATGACTAACAAAAGGTAGGTTCAGCAATCGAGTTCTTGTGAAATGCATAAGAAGCCTGATGTGATAGGCATAAATCTAGGAAAACCTCCCTTCACATGTGAAATACTTCATGATGATTTTCATGAGGGGGGAATAACTGCTCAATACGTGGGAAAAATGGAAAATGGCTTTGCAAGCATCTTTATGGTTTGGTTTTAGAAAGGTTTTGTAGTGATTCAAATCTAGGTATGTTTGTTTGAACCACCTTTCTCCGATATAGGGGATCTTAGTAGCTTTGGAGATAGCCCTAGTAGAGAGTTTGAAATCCAGACCTGCTAGATGGACATGCCTCCCTTGCAGCCTCAAAGCAAAAAAATGTGTCAAAGGAAGGTGATTTTTTACTTCTTGGACTTTTTGGCAAAATTCCAAGCACCCTACTTCGTGAAAATTGAAGAATACTGAAGGAGATTCATTCACTTCTTGAGTTGAAATAGGCTCATACCTATTGTGATACCCACTCCTGCTATCATTCTTTGCAGACATTTTGCTTCTGATACCCTTCAATGACTTACCAAGGCAAACTATTTAAATGATCACTAAAAAAGGACCTCAATCAAAACACCTTTTCCTCCTTGCAAGATTGAGTTTTTCCTTAGTTGGAAAACCAGTTTTGTTAAGTGAAAACAAACTCCCTTCTTATGAACTTTGTTGTGAGAAAAAAGGCTTTTAATAAAATCTATTTGTGGTTTATGAAGACAAATCACCTTTCCTTTTGACACTAAAACTCTTCCTTCTTATTCATTTTTTCTCTTTGATTTTTGAGCAGACGGGCTACTATGAAAACAACAATGTTTTCCCTTTTGAAATGTCACTGACCCTTTGATGATCACTGTTTTATTAAGGCTAGCAAAACAATCCTTTTTGGATGAAGATCATTTTTTTTTACCAAAACAATAGTCTCCATGTCACTAATTAAAAGGCCTCATAAACAAACTCTGTCCCTCTTTAATGATCATTGTTTCTTTTAAAGGCAAACAAGTGTTTCTTGATGAAGATAAGACTACTTATCTGAGTGTGTTCCTTTTCACAAATGTGCAAACAGATTTACTTTTACTTATGAAGACAGACTTCCTCTCCTTTTACCATAACAAATGCTTGGTTCTGTGTAGGACTAATTTTTCTTTTGAGCAGTCAATCTACTTTTCTTTTAAGAAAAAAGGTGTTCTTTGAAATCACTGTTTTTTCCTTTAAATGAAAATTGGGCCAAGAGCTATAAATACCTTTGAAAAAACAATCTCTGAAGTTATTTTAAAAGCACCTTAACCCTCTGCCTTTTGAAGGAGGTTACATCACTATTTCTAACCCTATGCTTTTAAATGAAGGATATTATATTATTTTGCTACTAACCATCTACTTTTCGTTGAAGGAGGTTATCATCCTGTTCCTAACCATCTGCTCTTGAAGGAGGTTATATCATTTTGCTTCTAACCATCTATGTTTTATTGAAGGAGGTTATCATCATACTCATGCAATCTT
The DNA here is from genome assembly GCA_034641835.2 of Pinus albicaulis. Classification (NCBI taxonomy): domain Eukaryota; kingdom Viridiplantae; phylum Streptophyta; class Pinopsida; order Pinales; family Pinaceae; genus Pinus; species Pinus albicaulis. The sequence goes on from CM076576.1 coordinate 206,278,382, forward strand.
ATCTATTTCAACACTCTGTCATTTCTCTGTAGTATATGTCTCTGCTTGAAGAATACCAATAGGAAACAAAGTGAATTTTGACATTTGTCATTGGGAATATCACTAGAACCTAATGTCTTCTTGCTTTATGAGGCTTTGTCCGAGATGTGTATATCCTTTTGTAAAATATCACTATGAACAAAAACTAGAAGAAAAGTGACTTGTATATGGAGAGTGTCTACTACTAGGTATCATTGAACTGTCTTTTCCCCTGACTGTGTTGTCAAAGGTTTATTGAAATCGCCTTTGCCTACTTTCCAAAACCCAGTTTCAAGGTAACATAAGGAGTAGTTGTCTTCTCATGCCCTACAAGATGATGCTCTTTGGAAGATTATGCAGTAATGCTGATCAGCATTACCCAGTCCTTGTTATTCATTTTGACTTGGAGGATGATCTCTATTCTTCAGGCAGTTTTTGGATTTACAACCATACATATCAGTTGCTCTTTACTTACTGCACTTCATTTGCTTCCTTGATGGAAAAACCCTTCAACATGAGAGACCTATTTGAACTTGTCCCTTTTCTCTTTTTTCACATTGATCATCATTACAATTACACCCATACAGAGATGAAAAAACAGAAGTTTTGGAACCTTGGAGAGCTCCTTTGGTGTTTCATGGAGATTTTTCCTGAGCTGAGCATTTTTCTTCAGATAGTGACAAACCTTCTCTTTTCCTGATTTGGATCTTTGTTGAACTTATTCTAACATGGGACAAAGTGACCTCTTAGTGGTGTGTGACCTATGGATGGATCAAGACTTGTTTTGCAGAATAGGAATTAATTCAAGGCTAACTAGTACTATACAGAGGCTTTTTTCTTTGGATGTCTTAGCCAAGGAAAAACTCCCTAAACACCACTATCTAACTTAGGGACAATTTTGACAAATTCTAAGTGTTTTCTTAGGCATGATCAGATTTTCAAATGACAAGATGACCAAGGATTGAGTTGCATACACTTTTTCAACCTTTGGATAGCGAATGGCATGAGAAACAAGGGTAAATGATAGCAGATAACTCACAGCTATAACAACTCTTAGACAAGGACATTTTGTTGAAACCAGATAGGACTTGGCAACTAGGGTTTTTTCTCATCATAGACTGACAGGAAGGGGTAAGAGGAAAAAAAAAATTTTGGGGTGTTTTCTAGATGACAGATTGATAGTTTTGAGATCAGTTTCTAGAAAACTCAGCTAAGGGAATTATTCATCAATAATAGGTAAAAATACTTATGGCTAATAGTGGCTCCATTTGGGGAGGGCAGCTCCTTTTCAAGAGGTGTCCAGAACTATAGATCTATGGCTTGTGAAGACCAGTGCCTTATCCATTGGCACAGATTTATTTCTTTCTTGATGCTATTTCTGAAAATTGACAGCATGATTAGCATCAAAGTCATCTCTACCTACCCAGCTATATTTCCTAACATTTTTTCTTCTTTTAGGTGCATTTGGACTGGCAACCCTTTGACATGATATTTTTTAAAAGGAAAACTATCTAATTATACACTTATACCTTCTGGGAGTTCAGATTGAACTGATAAACTCCTTTGATTCTCTACCTATGCTAGATCGACTGTCAAGATTAAGCCGTTAGATAGGATTTCATTCACTATACTAAAACATGAAATTGAAAAATGACCAAATCAGGATTAGACAGTTTGATTTGTCATGTGTTTGTGGCATAAAATACAAGCTGCACACAAATATTATTTTGCATGAAATGAGATTTAGAAAAATCAGGGCTAGGATACATAGTTTGTTTTTCAACCCTGTTTTCCTCTTTGGTTCTGTTTTGAGCGTGTGGAAATATTATCTTCTCCTAATATACTTTCTTTGATAAGTCAAGCTTACATAATTTGACTATCCCTTCTTTCACTAACTTATCAGCAATAAATTTAAAACATGTTAAGTTATGATTAGGCTAGATAACTGAAAAAAGACATATTTTGAGCACTAGTAGTGGCATTTAGACTTGCGCACTTTCAGCATGACTATTTTTTGAACATGGGGCTTTTCTGCTATTTCTCAAACTGCCCTATTTTCAACTTTTTTATTGTTTTGGTATTTTCTATTTTTTGATTTATTTCTTCAAGCAATGATATGTACAATGAGTGAAAATGTTTAAAACTGGAGCTCTTGACAAAAGTAATGTTTTAGTGTCTTTCCATTCACAGGACCTCCAAAAGTTTCAGTCCCATCAGGTTCTTGCAGGAAAAAAGCATTGTTTCCACTAACTAAACTGATAATGAAAGGCCCTTTCCATAAGTTCTCAAACTTACCATGCTTTCCTTTATCTTCTCTTCTAGAATCTCATTCTAACACTTTATCCCCAATCTGAAAATCATTTTCCTTGGTCCTTCTGTCAAAAATTTGTTTCATCTTATCTTGCGCTAACTGAGTCCTTTGGTAAACTTCTTCTCTTGTTTTTTTGTAAATGGATAGTTTTATTTATCCTCCTTTGCATGTCATTTTCTTCTATTTTAACTTCTTGCAATAGCTTCATTACTGGAACCCCTAAAGATGTTGGAGAAATGGCATCCATGCCATACACTAGTTGGTAGGGAGACATATCGATTGATTTTTTGGTGGTTCATCTATCAGCCCATAGTGCATGCACTAGTTTTCCATGCCATGCTTTTTTATTTTGTTCTAGAAGCTTCTTAATGATATTGACTAGGCTTTTGTTAGAGGACTCGGCTAGACCATTACCTTGAGGGTAATAAGATGTGGAATGTCCTAATGCAATATTATATTTGTAACAGAAGTCAACCATTCTTTTGGAGGAAAAGGCAGCAGCGTTATCAGTGATAATTTTCCTAGGACAGCCGAATCTAGACAAAATGTTGGTTTCTAAGAACTTAATGATGACTGAATCAGTAGCTTTCCTAGAGGGTATGGATTCTGTCCATTTGGTAAAGTAATCAGTGGCTGTAAGGATCCACTTGTGTTGAGCAAATGAACAAGGGTGAATCTCCCCAATAAAATCTAACCCCCATTGCTAGAAAGGTCCTTCAACTGTGATGGGATGTAAGGGCAAAGGTAAAAGTTTTTTATTGCCATAAAAAATTTGGCACTTATGGCATGTCATAACCAGTTTTTGGGTGTCAGGAAACAAGGTAGGCCAATAATAACCAGCTCTAAGGATTTTGTTGGCTGTGGTTTTCCAGTAGAGATGCCCTCCGCATTCTCCTTCGTGCATTTCGTGCATAATTTTTTCTGCATCATCCTCAAGCAAACATTTAAGCAGCATACCAGTGGGATTTTTCCAATATAGAATTCCATCTAAAATACAAAACTTTAAAGATTTTTGTTTGAGGAATCTTACTTTTATCTTTGATAAGGTTGGAGGAGAATTTAGATAAAATAACACATAAATAATATCAGCATACCAAGATGAATTTAAAAACATTTCTTCAACATGAGGGACTTCGCATTCTTCCTGTTCTTCTAAAGTGTCAAAAAAAATTATATCTAATGCTTGGAGGTTTGTTTCAGCCATCAGTATTGTGAGTCCTTTTCCCTTAAAAAGTTTGGTGGGTCGGATTTCCAAGTCATATTCTAAGATGATAGCGATCCATTTCCCCTTTTACCATCGGGATCTTGATTTAATATATCTTTGACGACGGTATGGGGAACGAAAGCGATGATATGAGAATGCAAGATATAAACTAGGAAATCTTTTAGTGCTTTTACCAATGTGAATGCCTACTTTTCCATGATGTTATATTTCAAGGGAGCATCTCTTAGGGATTTTCTAAAAAAGGCTATGGGTTTTCTTGTCCTGCTATTTTCTTTTGTAATAATAATGTAGCTATCGTGTGTTCAGATGAAAATGAGAAAATCTAAAAATCTTTGGTGAAATAAGGAATTATCAGTACTGGTGTCTCGGTGAGTGCTTTTTTAACCAATTCAAAAGATTTTCTAGCTTCTACAGTCCATTTAACTCCAAATTCCTTTTTTAACATGTTTTTGATACCCCTCAAAAGTTCTGCAAGATTTGGGATGAATCTTCTTAGGAAATTAATTTTTCCGATAAAGGATTGCAATTCCTTAATGTTTCTGGGATGACTGATTTGCAGGATGCCTTCGATCCTCTTGGGATCTATTTTTATTCCATCTTCAGAAATGATGTGACCTAGGAGTTTTCCTTCTTCGAGACCGAACAATGTTTTCTTGGGATTCAGAGATAAACCATATTTTCTACATTTTTCGAAAACCTTTCTCAAGTGAACCAGATGCTCTTCATCTGATTTGGAATATATTATGATGTCGTCAAGATATATGACTATGAAATGACCTATGTCTTCTGAGAAAGCTATGTCCATGGCTCTTTGGAATGTGGCACTGGCATTCATTAATCCAAAAGGAATTTTAACATACATGAAAGTGCCCCAAGGCGTGGTGAAAGCAGTTTTGTGTTGATCAGTAGGAAAAACTAGTACTTGGTTGTAACTAGAAAAACCATCAAGTAATGAAATTCTTTTAGCACCCACCACTTTTTGAAGTATGTGGTCCATTTTGGGAAAAGGATAGTTGTCTTTTAAAGAGGCTCTATTCAGGTTTCGGAAATCAATACAAATTCTAATCTCACCGGTCTTTTTTCTGACTGATACTAGATTTGAAACCCACTCAGAGTACCTAAGGGACACGATTATCCCAGCATCATACATATTTTTTATTTCCTTTTCAACTAAAGGTAGTAATACTGGGTTTATTCTTCTCAACTTCTATTTGAAAGGCTTCTAGTTTTTTTTGAGGGGGATCTTGTGTTGAATGATGCTTGTATTGTATGATTTCAAATCTTGATATCCCCATGCGAACACATCTTTAAACTCTTTGAACAACTCAATGTATTTATGTTTTATGTGAGGAGGGATATTTTTGGACAGTTTGATCATTTTTTGTTCTTCTTTGATTCCTATTTTATATTCTTCTATGTCAACCTCAGTAGATTCCATTTTAGGTTTTTTGGCTACATCATCAAAATCAAACATTTCCTCTAAGGGTGCAAGCCGTCTGGGTATGGTGTCATTTTCATAGTGTAAGAATTCAATCTCTCTTTGGTCTAGGTCCTCACATGTCTCGGCTTAATATGGATGACTAATCAAGTCTACATCTGTTAAAGAAAGTAAATCTGGCTCTTGGTTTTCATTTTTGTCAAGAATTCTTTCTTCATTTTCTAAGTCTGTTTTAGTTGTTTCAAACTCATTTCTAGATCACAAAAAATCATCAATTTTTTCATCATCTTTGAATATTTTCCAATGGTCAATGTTGTCCGACACTGTAGGATGACGTTTCATTTGGATACTACATTGTTCGTTTAAACATGGTATTTGGCAATTGCTGGCAGCAAAGGCGAGTTCATTTTCTAGGCTATTTTGAGTCCGAGAAATATAAGTGAGCTCATATCTTTTGAAGGTTTTAAGGATGTCTAATGCTGCATTCCTGTATTCTCTCAGCCTTGAGTTTTTTGTTGAGTATTCACCTTTGATTTGTCTAATTACAAGTTCAGAATCTCCCTGGGCTGATATTTTCTTAGCGCCTAAGTCTTTAAGTAAGTGCAGACCAAGGAGAAGGGCCTCATATTTCGCAATGTTATTGGTACATTGGAATTATAATATGAAAGAAAGACCTTCATTAGTATTGTGTATCCAGATACCAGCCCTCGAACCAGTTTTGTGACAGGAACCGTCGAAGCTTATACTCCAAAGAGTTTCATTTTCATGTGTGTTACTAAGTTGTTTTTCAGATTCCTTAGGACTTTAGTCATCAGTTTCTTTATCTGAGGATGAGTAATGTTGTTTTGATGGTTTGAAATCTTCTTCATTTCCTTTTATCTGCTCATTCATATCACTTTCATTGTATAAGATAAAAGAATCTAGATTGGAATGAATGGAATAAACCGGAGTATTGTTTGGCCTATCTAGGTTGCTTACCATATATTTCATGTGAGTTTCTCGATACAACCTCCTAGTTTGGTTAAAAACCAGGATGGTAGAAAATGACATGTCCATTTGAAGGCTACCTCGTATTTTGGCGGCCCATGATCGTGATAATAGCATTCCATATTTAGGAGGAATATCAGCCACCACTACATCCATGACTAAGCTTTTGGCCGATATTTGTGTTAGAGTGAAGCACAGGTTATTTATTAGGCCTAAGCATTTGACCCTACTTGAATCGAATGAGTACAAGTCCTTGTAAGGTTTAGTTACCTCTAGGCCCAAGCTATCCATGACTACTTTAGGCATGAGGTTATGGGAAGCACCGGAATCTAACATGGTGTTATGTAATATCTTGTCCTGAATGTTCAAACTTATGTATAATGGAGAAACAGTTCCTTCTTGGTATTCTCCTTCTATTTTGGGACCAAACAAAAGCTCAGGTTTGTTATCTTTCAGATTTAAAGTATCTGCATAATTTTCTATGTTTAAGACTTTAAAAATCTGATATCTGTACCTATCTATAGTCACTAGCTCAGTGAGGGGTATGGTTATCTTGATTTTGGAAATTTCCCCTTCGAAACTAAAAGTTGCTTGAGTTTTGCACATATTCATCTTAGTTCGATCAGCCATAAATTCTTCTATATCCTTAATTTGCTGATTTTGATTTGGGATTTTGTTCAAAACAGTTGTTTCGGGGATCTTGGTAGAGGTACTGGGATAGTTAGCATTCAGGGCTTGCCTGACTAGCTTTATCTTTATTTTGGTCAGTTTTCTTAGCCATGATTTTGTTACTGTCTGTTGTTCTTTTAAGAATGGTACCGGGGGTTTTAGTAACAGCAGTGTCTGAGCTACCTTTTTTAGAGTTGTCTTGGTTTTTCTTACTCCTAAGATCATATTGCCTATGAACTTCCATTATGGCGTTTTGTAACCCTATATCAGGATCTTCGGGGTCCTCATAATTTGTTTCATTTTGATTTTGGCAGAAGAAAACTTGTTCTTCTTCTGTGAGAAAAACCTCACCCTCACTATCAGAACCTATCAAGTTTAAGTGATTTTCATCAATTGGTTATGTATCTCTTTCTTCCTCATCAACATAGTTTTCATTGAAAGGTGGCCTGATCTGTTGGTCATTTTCCCTTGGTTTTTTTTGAGGTGGGTCTCTTCTAAAGTTTTGGTTCCATTTCCTGTTTTAAGGATTTGGCTAGCTGTCCCTAGGAGGTGATTTTTCATTTATCTTTTCCCACATTTTCTCCATGGATCTAACCAGGCTGTCTATTCTAGGATCTGAGGAAGAAAATGAAGGGGCGACATCATTTCGGTATGTGACTTTCTTTTCTGATCTCATCCTAGCTCTCTTCTCAGCTAGGTTGGCTTCCTCACTAATAACTACTTTTCGCATTTCTTCTAAATTTGCGGGGTCTCTTTCTCTTAGTTGGTATGTCATATCTGGATCAAAACCTTCGGGAAATTTTGCTAATGCTGAGCCAAGTGGAGGTTTCAAGTGAGGCGGGAGGGCGTTATAAACACTGTTGAACCTTGTGCAATATCTTTGAACACGTTCCCCCATATTCCTTTTAAGATTGTTATATTCAGAAAGGATTTGGATGGGGTTTTTCCTGACTTCCCACATGTTTATGAAAATTTGGTAAAGTGTTGGGAGATCATGTATACTGTTAGGAGCTAAGCCTTTAAACCATTTCTTGGGTTCTCCGCCTAGGCTTTGGGAAAACATCCTCATTATTATGGTCTCATCTTCTATTTCCATGTATTCAAAGGCATCACTAATTCTATCCATATGTTTTTGGGCGGTAGTAGCCTCAGCCCCAGTGAAATGTGGGATTTTGGATTGGTAATCATTTTGCAAAGGTACCAAAGGCTGTGGTAACACTAAGGGTGCATACCAAGCTGCCATGGTGGGAGCTGATGGTAGATTTACAGTATGGGGACTTGTAGGATGGGATGAGGTGATTTGCACAGTGGTGGTCTGAATGGGTGTAGAAAAAGTACTTGGACCTGTGGACTGATTCTGAGTAGATTTGGGGTGGTAAGAGAAAAAATGGTGTAGAAGATAAAAATCAAGAGGTGTAGTGGGTGAGGCTTCTCTTCTAGGACTCTGTTGCAAATCTAAGGGTTCAAGATCGTCAAGGTGGAGTTTACTCTGTGACTTGCTTCTAAAAAGGGATTTTGCTGAACTCAAGTCAAACTGGGAGTTTTGCAAGGATGTAAGATGTTCAGGTATAGATCTTGCTTTGTGGATGGGCCTATCGGTAGCTAAGTTACCAGTTTCAGAAGTTTTCCACAAAATCTTTTCTGGGTCATCAACTATGATAGGGGGATTTGGGTCTAGGTGAGATCTGGTATTAATTCTTCGTGAAGCCAGATTTCAAAGTCAAAGTTTAGAGAGGGTGATAGTTGTGATTTTTTTTTGGATGAATGTCCTCTCTAGGGGTTTCGATGATGTGAATAATGGTCAAAACAAGATGAAGGCTAGTGGAGTCGCCAAGTGGATTTTCTTGAGATTTATGGTCCACCACCAATACTAACAAAGATGTTTTTTTTTTTAGGAGAATCCTTTTCTAGAAAAAATTTTATGTGAAAACTTGCAAGAATGACTTAAAACATAGCTTCAACAGTTTTCTAGATTGTTGAGAAAGTTATGGTTCTGTTTGCAAGTTTAGTCTATTGATTTCCTATGTTTAGATGAAGATTTCTGAATCCCTAAGTTGTACTTAGTTTGTCACTGATTTCAGAGGCTGCATCATGAATTTTTAGTTTTTGGGAAAGATGAGTCAACAAAATAGTATGATTTATGAAATTTTTGGTTTTTTATGGAGTATTAGGCCTACTGGAGGCTAGTGGAGTCGCCAGGTGGATGCTTTGTTGTTTTTAGAGATATATTTTTATGGTCCACCACCAATAACAGGTAAAAGCCAATCTATGGATGTTTTTTTGGGTTTTTCTGAGTTCCTATATGTAGCCCTGAGGTTTGCAAGAGTTTTCTATAACTGAATCATCATTTTGCTAAGATGATGAAAGAGCTAGTTTCTACTCTTCGAACAACACTTAAGTTTTCTAAGTTTGACTGAGATCTTGAGAGGTCCTATGGGATACCTAGGATGTTTTGACTAAAATTCCCACCGTGATCGCCATTATGTTAGTGAGCGGTGGGATAAATTGACAAGATAATATTCTTAATTGAGGGATTATGAAGTCCTAAGGTATACTTATATTTTCACTAACTCAGAGTCCCATCGTGATCGCCATTATGTTAGTGACGTGATGAGCTGGTTGACTCACTAGATATTCTTGAAGACAAGGGATTTCTGGAGTCCTAAGGTATACTTAGATTGTCACTAACTCAGATTCCCACTGTGATCACCATTATGTTAGTGTCCCGTGATTTGGCAGATTGGTAAGCCAAATGATAGGGTAACATCAAACCAAATTTGGAGCCGAAGGACCTAGCCTTCCTGGACTCAGAGAGGGCTCTCTCTATTTGTGCAAGTGATGTAGATTTGATTGCTTCTTGTGTATTTTATTTTAGGCTAGTTGTTAAGTGTGTTTTTAGTTTGTTTTAGGGGTTTAGAGGGAGGAACTGATCAAAGGATAAATAGATAAAAATATTGTCAGATCAACTGGGCTATGGGGTCGAAAAAGTCAAGAAAGCCTCAAATGGTGGATAAGGTATATTGAAGGGCCAATTTGGTCGAGGTAAAATGGATTCTTTAGGTGGAGTGAAATGGGATGGACACTAGGTTTTGTGAAGGACAAAGAGGTTTAAACATAAATAGTTTTACAGAAGAAATCTATGTGGTAGGGCTAACCATTGATCACGATAAATGAAACTTCAAACTGATTGATGCATAAAATAAACATTCAGGTGATATTTAGAAGTATAAGACCCTCTAACTTTGGGAAAATCGCCTTCAGACTTTGGGGAAAAAAAAAGGACAAACAAATAACTCAATCTACGAAGAGGGAACTCCTAGACATCATATTTTGAGCTATCAGGAACTTTGAACTAAGATTGCAGAGCATAGGCAAAGGGAAAGATCGACACAAAACCTCTTTGGTTCAACTAGGACAATCAAACATTCAGAGAAAGGTTTCAATAATGGGTTTTTGGTTAGTTAGGAGTAAACAGGGCTTACCGTGAATTATACTAGATAGCATACATAATAACCATTAATGAAATTGAGAACAAGTTCTTAGGGTATTAAAGAGAATTTAAGAATTCATTTGACATAACTAATAAAGGAGACAAACATAGAAGTTGTAATGAATCAGGAAATTTGAGGTGCCTCCATGGGCATGTCTCAAATATATTCTGTATTGTCCTACAACAAGCAAGAAACATGAAAATATGTATGATAAGTAAGGAAACATAATAGAGAAGGATAACTATACCATTTTACCAAGCCAAGGAATCCAACAAACAGTCATCTTCCATCATCCAAGGAAAACAAGAAATCATCCACATCATGAGACAAAGTGTTTCTTCAAAGCTTGTAATATCATGTATATTGCTCTATATCATCAAGTTCAGCTTCATTTACAATGAAATCTCTTGGACTATATAGACCAAATGGAAGGGAAACCTCCTAGAGCAACTAGCAAGCCCATTGGCCTAATACAAATATCTGATTTTGTCCTTGAGGCTTCACAAAGCCCGAGGCACAAAATATATTTAAAAATATCTTAAAATGCTAAAAATGGAAATAAATTTGACTTTTCATAACTAACAATGGCCAAAAAAGGCTAAACGCACATTTGGAAAAGCCACTTCAGAAAACTACCTTTTTTGCCAAAATGCTACAAGAACGTAGCAGCAGAAAATTCCCTGTCTTGTAGACAACTTTTGAGGGACCTCCCGATGTCAAAATGATGCCTGTGATGGCTCGCTGGAAATCCTTGGATGTCTAGTTTCTAAAATTACTTTATTTTTCCCAAAATTATCACTGGAAGTATGTCAAAAACTGAGCTGAGTGGAAAAAACCAAAAAGGTAGCCTTTGCTGATATGTGAGGCAGAAAGTTAAAAAATCTTTGTTTTTCACCTGACCAAAACACCTCCTTTGGATCTGAAAAAATGTGAGTAGCTACCCCTGAATTTATTCCATCCAACCAAATGAGTTTCATGAGCTGAGGATGCTCCTAGAACCCATGGCAGTGCCTTGAAAAATGTGCAATTATGGCCAAAAAACACAAAAAACAAAATCTTATCAAAATTTGCTCAATTTTGGCGACCAAGCCCCTCATGGGTTTTTAAAAGCATGTAAGGAAGCTGAGGCCAAAATTTCAAGCCCTACTGTTCCTTTCTTCACTTTGCATCGAGTGCCTCTTTCGGGTAGCCTTGAGCCTTTCTTCAGCAAGTTTGAGCTTTTTTCGGGCAAATTGGTTCAACTTCTTGTAGTGCCCAGTCAACTTCTTTTGTAGACTCAAGTCTCTGTTAGCTTTTTCTAACTTATCCTCCAAATTTTTTTTTTCCCTTTCAAGCCATGGTTCTCTATTAATTTCTATTTCTTGGGTGAGCAATTGAGTAAAAGGATAAGATCAAACACGGGTTGCCTCTTCTTCCTTCTCTTTCTCCAAAGCTTTCTTGAGACCCATAGTCCTAGGCTTCTTTCTCATTGTCTAATCTTCTTCTTCAGTATCATTAAATTTTCCCATAAGCTCTTCAAGCTTGACTTGTGATTTGGAGGCTTCCCTTTGGTACTTGAAAGCCTAGGCCTCAAAAACCGCCATTTGACCACTTATTTGTTTGTTTTGCATCTGTAGAACATGTATGAGGTCCTTGGACCTGTCTATATCAACTTGTAGGTCATGAATTTGTGCTTATATGTTTTTTAAAAGAGCCTCAAGAATTATAGCATCATCATCCCCATCATCACTGTCTATTTGGATGATGTCAAACTCCCTTTCCTTTTCATGACTACTTTCCTCTTTTTCCTTCCCCTCGCCTTGGGTAGACTTCTTGGTCCTCTTCCTCTTTGGCAATTCAACAATGCTCTTTTTTGGTATTTTGCCTCTACTTCTTAGTGCTCTTGTGATATTGCTAGTCACTGCTAGAGTGATCTTTTTCTTTGCTGATCTAGTGTTTCTAGGCTTCGCCACTTTTGGAGGAAGAGTCATGGCCCCTTGCCTAGGAGAGGTAGCTAGCACATGCTCTTGGTTGTGTGGAGGAGAAGAGGGAGGAGGTTTATCTATTTGCAATTGCTCAACTTGGTCTTTTACCTTGCTGCTTCCATCATCTTCTTTGTCACTGTTTTCTTCTACTTGAAGATTTCCTTGTTTGTCTTTATCACTTCTATGCTCATGGTCATTGATTTGATATTTTTGCTCCATGCTGCCCTCTTTGGAATGCTCACTATTTGGTGTTTGATTTTCATCATTACCTGCTTGAGGACTATCATGACCCTCATCATAAGTGTCTTTTTGAGGACTATCAGGACCCTCATCATCACTATTTTGGCTGCCACTTTGTATGTTTTCTTGAGGGTTGCCTTGTTCATCTCTATCCCTGCATTCTTCATGGCTGTTGTGCTCTTTACCTTCATTGTTTTGTCCCTCATCACCATCATGCTTACTTCTGTGTTGGCTGCCATCATGTTCTTCTTCATGACTACTATGCTCATCATCATTTTGTTCATGCTCAGCACCATCTTGTTCATGCTCACTATCATGCTTATATTCTTCACTTTGTCCCTTATCATCACTAGTTTGCCTCTTGTCACTTTGCCCTTCTTCACTACTATTTTCCTCCTGTCTTCTTCACTCTCAATCATAGGAGATTTTGGTCTTTTAGAAGTGGATTTACTAGAAGAAGGAGAAACATGATGAGTGGATGGTGAGAAAGGCGCATGAGATGAGGCAGTGGCAAAATTAGGATGGGAAATGAAAGAGTCCCAAGAAACTCCCTTTTTCTCAAGTTGATGGAGGAGGATGATCTTGATAAGGGAATGATGAAATAGACAAGCTTGTTGTTGAGAAGAGGGATTATTTTGGACAGTAGATGTCATCTTTTCAATGCTTCTATAGAGGCAGAAAGGTAGGTTCAGCAATTGAGTTCTTGTGAAATGCATAAGAAACCTGATGTGATAGGCATAAATCCGGGAAAACCTCCCTTCACATGTGAAATACTTCGTGATGATTTTCATGAGGGGGGCATAACTAGTCAATAAGTGGGAAAAAGGGAAAATAGCTTTGCAAGCATCTTGATGGTCTGGTTTTAGAAAGGGTTTGTAGTGATTCAAATCTAGGTGTGTTTGTTTGAACCACCTTTCTCTGATATAGGGGATCTCAGTAGCTTTGGAGATAGCCCTAGGAGAGAGTTTGAAATCCAGACCTACTAGATGGACATGCTTCCCTTGCAGCCTCAAAGCAAACAAATGTTTCAAAGAAAGGTGACTTTTTACTTCTTGGACTTTTTGGCAAAATTCCAAGCACCCTACTTCATGAAAATTGAAGAGTACTGAAGGAGATTCATTCACTTCCTAAGTTGAAATAGGCTCATACCTATTGTGATCCCCACTCCTGCTGTCATTCTTTGGAGGAATTTTTCTTCTGATACCCTTCACTGACTTACCAAGGCAAACTGTTTAAATGATCACTAAAAAAGGCCCTCAATCAAAACACCTTTTCCTCCTTGCAAGATTGAGTTTGTCCTTAGTTGGCAAATCAGTTTTGTTAAGTGAAAACAAACTTCCTTCTTATGAAATTTTTTGTGAGAAAAAAGGCTTTTAATAAAATCTATTTGTGGTTTATGAACACAAATCCCTTTTCCTTTTGACACTAAAACTCTTCCTTCTTATTCATTGTTTCTCTGTGATTTTTTAGCAGACAGACTACTTTGAAAACAACAATGTTTTCCCTTTTGAAATATCACTAACCCTTTGATGATCACTGTTTTATTAAGGCTATCAAAACAATCCTTTTTGGATGAAGATCATTTTGTTTTACCAAAACAATATTCTCCCTATCACTGATTAAAATGCCTCCTAAACAAACTGTGTCCCTCTTTAATGATCATGGTTTCTTTTAAAGGCAAACAAGTCTTTCTTGATGAAGATAAGACTACTTATCTGACTGTGTTCCTTTTCACAAATGTGCAAACATATTTACTTTTACTTATGAAGACATAATTCCTCTCCTTTTACCATAACAAATGCTTGGTTCTGTGTAGTAGTAATTTTTCTTTTGAGCTGTCAATCTACTTTTCTTTTAAGAAAAAAGGTGTTCTTTGAAATCACTATTTTTTCCTTTAAATGAAAATTGGGCCAAGAGCTGTAAATACCTTTGAAAAAATATATTTTGCTGTGTTTGGAGGCGAGCTTGTTGTGGAAAAATCTGGTCTTTAACACCTTTGATGGCCTCTTTGAGTATTGGCCCTAGCTGGCAGAAGGCGTTCAGAGATGGTTGCAGCCTGAACAGAACAACTCGTTCAGAGTTGGTTGCAGCCTGAATGGAATAACTCGTTCAGATTTGGTTGCTTCCTGAATGGAAAAACTCGTTCAGAGTTAGTTGCTACCTGAATGGAACAACTCGTTCAGAGTTGGTTGCTGGGCGCCCGTTGAACGATGGGTACGGCCTGAACGGAAGAAAACTATGTTCAAAGTTGGTTGCTGAGCGCCCGAGAGGGGTTGAACGAAAACAACCACGTTCAAAGTTGGTTGATGGGCACACATTGAATGATGGCACAAGCGTGCCGTGCAGTGTTACAGGTGTGCCGCGCCTCTATGAAAATTCTTTCTATGGGCGCTTACAGGCACGCCGCGCTAAGTTACAGGCGCGCCGCGCATGGATCAAAGCCCAACAACGCTTTCAAAAACTTGTTTGATTTGTTTTGTTCTTGCCCCTGGTGTTGGAAAATGATAAAGAAGTGTTGGTTTCGTGCTATTATAGTGTAGGAGGGTTTAGGCCTTCATTCCATTCCTCACCAAATTGCAAAAAATAATTTACCCCCTTTATCATTTGTTTTTTTCTAAAAAAAATTGACTTTGTTGCATGGGCATTAGGATTGGAACATAATCTTTGTTTTGGATTTTTGAACGAAGACTTTTGAAAAAGAGTTGATTCCCTTTAGCTCTGTTGCCACTGCAAAACCTTTTAACCTTGATGATTTGTTTTAACACTTTGTTTGTCACAACATTTGTGATGAAAGGGAATTTATAAAACTGTGCTATTCTTTGATTTGTCTACAAAGGAGGTCATCACAAAAAACATTGTTGCAGCATTTTCAATGACCCTTCAGACCTATTATGAGGCCTTCTACTTATTTGCTGATGGAGGTCCTGCAAACCATAAAACCTCATTGATTTCAAAATTGTGACCCTGTATATTTTTGAAGAGGCTTATAAAAATACTAACACTACAACCTTCGAAACCCTTATGTATCCATTTTTTATGAAGTTATGAAGGTCTTTATCCTCTGATTAAAAACATTTCAAAATGTAAATTTCATGTGTCTTTTAAAACTTTGTCTTGTATCATTTGATAGAGGCACCCTTTGACTAAGTGAAATATGGCTTCATCACACCTTTTAACCCTTTGAATGAGTTGTTTCATGGTGCAAATATTTTGGAGAGCTGATCCTTTGTTTTTTGTGAAGGAGGCCTACAAATAGTGAAAGTTTCACCCTCTTACAATGTGCCCTCTGTCCTTTGACTGAGCTGGAAGTAACCTTCAGTGCTCTCCCTTAATTCATCACTTGGAGGAATTATTTCCATAACCATAAGGGATTTTTTTTAAAAAAAGAAATCCCTCTTTCATATACATGATCTAGGTGAGATGTCTCTTCATGTGAGTTTGAAAAGGTCATTTTGAAAACCAAGCTTGGTCTACTTCCTTGGCTATTTAGCTGAGGCTGCTCTTAGCTAAAAACTCCACCCTCAAAGTACACTTTGAAGGAGGATTTCATAGATAGAAGAAATAGAGGCTTCACACCATTGAGTCAATTTTGGATTTTGAATCATCACTGTCTATCTAGATGGATGAAAACTAGGATTTTTTCTCATCATAGACTGACAGGAAGGGGTAGGAGGACAAAAACAATTTTGGGGTGTTTTCTAGATGGCCGATTGATAGTTTTGAGATCAGTTTCTAGAGAACTCAGCTAAGGTAATTAGTCATCAATAACAGGTAAAAATACTGATGACTAACACATGTGATGACCATGATGACATGTCAAAGCTCATTTAGATCTAGCACCAATACATGGTACAAAAGGAATCATTGTGGCTCTAATATTATTCTATAATCAAGTAGATTTATGAGAAATAATTTGTTGGAAGATGAAGTATGCATACTTTGATGACAAGCTTGGAGTGATTGAGCATGTATCTATCATCAAGAGGGAGTGATGAAATTACAACATCAAGGACAATAATTCTCCCGAGGTCAGGTTGACCATGATTAGGGAAAATTATCTAAAGTGGTGATGTGATAGCATCAGGGACAAAAATTCTCCCTGTGTCAAATATGTTGACTAGGATTAGGGAGAATGGTCCAAAAGAGGGTATTCATTCTTCTTGTGTCAAGTCTGTTGACCAAAATTAGGAAAAATTGTACTAAAGGCCCATAATCACTCAATTGAGTGGGTTCCTTTCAGCATCAGGCCCATGATTACTCTCTAAATAGGTTGAGTGAACCCATTTAGCATCATGCCCTAGAGTAAGGCCTTTGGATTTGGGACCAGAATACTCAAATAGATTGAGTATGTTCCTATAATTTCACTACAATTCAAAGAGATTTACTAGGATGATGGTGAACCGGGATTAATCTGTATACCATGGGTGAAAGGTAACGACCACAATCGTGATGACTAAATGATGCTAATGATGTACCATATTTCAAGAGTATCGATCAGGATTATGGTGACGATGCACCATAGGTCAAAGGTACCAGCCATAATTATGATGCCTAGTTGATGTTGTAGAGATTAGCATGAATCAAATTTATTGACTAGGATAATGGTAATTGGTTTATGTTGATGCTAATGATAAATGATAAGACTTTTCTTAGATAATTTTGTCAACAAGAGAACATCTAGATAGCCATTATGAATACTTCCCTAGATAAGAGGGAGTGTTGAATTTTTGTAGCTATATTCGATATTCATAATGTTTTTGGCCCTTCAAATATATGTTATGATAAATACAAGAAATGTTCTTCATGTTGGTTTCAAAAGAGGGAACATTCTATTTTTGAAAATAAAATTTTATGTCTCCAATTTCAAGTTATTCCTCTAGAAGATCATATCGACCAATCCCAAAGGACACACCCTTTCAAGATCTTTCATCCACTATATAAAGGACATGTTCGTCCTCCTCTTCCATAGATCAATTCAAATCACTTCTCACATAGATATCTTCTATTTATGTGAATGGGATGAAGCAAGGAGACTGAGTTCATGGGTAGTCCAAGTTTGCAGGCAAGCGAATTTGAGAAAAAAAAAAAATTTGAGGTAGAATGACTAGACCGAACCTCTGAAGCACATGCAAACCAATTTCTAAGGAAGTATGAGCAGGCCAAATTTTAGATAAGACAAGGAAGAATTGGATGGGAAACATTATGAATTTAAAAGAGGTAATATTGATGAGGTTTGACCAATATTGTAGTAATAGCTCGAAATTTGTACCTGCTAATGAATTCAAACCGAAAACAATGGACACAATTTTCTTCTTGTAATATCCCAAAATAGGGAAAATCTACAATAATGGGAATATCTTAAGATTTTCCAAAATTGGAGATCCGAAAATACATGAACACAAACTGAAAATAGCAGTGAATAACATCATACCAAAATGTATGAAAACCATGGAGCCATTTTATTTTGTAAATCAATATCAAACATGTACAATATAGCTCAAATGATCAAGGCAAACAAGCCTCCCATGAATACATATACAAAAAATGGAATGTTGCTCTATTGCAGAGTGCTCATGAACATGTATTGCGCAGTCATAGATGGTACACTGCTACATGGGAATGTGAAATAACATAAATCTGCATATATATGGCTCATACAATATTGGGAGTGAAGATCTAAGCTCCCAAACACTATTTCAAGACAATCCAGAAAGGATTTCTTAAAATGTACAAAAGTGGAAAAATGCTGGAGTTGCAGTCTCAATACTAAGTAGCAGTTGCAACTCAAGAACTCGATGGAGATGGCTATAGATGATACACAAGCTGAATAGAACTCCTCCAATGGATCTTCCAAGTGAAAGGATAATCCTAACACTTAAGATCTCACCCTCCAAACAAACACTGCAACCCACACTACAAATACTCTCTAAAAATAACGTAGACATTGAGGGATATTGTGTTGTAGGTGCAAGAAAATAGATTGGCCAAGTGCCAAGATCTGAAATATGCTCCAAGGTCTTCCCAACTGATCACCCAAAGGAAATAATGCTTCCTCCTATGAAATATAAACTCAGGAAGTGGTGTTGAGGAACCTCCACTGCAACACCCTGCAACACAACTCAACTCCAAATAGAAATTGCACTGTAGCTGAAGGAGGATGCTTGGCCTGAAGCATGAATGTGGAGAAATTAAGAACAAGCTCCTTCAATAGGCCTCCCTTGAAAGGAAAATTCATTCCTAAATAGGAATGCATTGTGCTAAGCAGCACATCAACTCTGCTAAACAACAAGAGAATGCACAAAGTCTAAGCAGACCATAAAATCAATAATCCATATCATGAATAAAAAAGGCTGCCTTTCCCTCCTTTTAAACAAGTGAAAGCCCTCTCACCATGGGTCCCACTCATTAGGTTTTCCTTCATCAAATAAATCTCCTCCCATTCATATTGCGATGTCTCTCAAAGTGTTCTCCACCTCCTATCCTAGCATTGTTGACTTGGTCAAACTTGACCTTGTCCACATGAAAACGACCCTGTTCACACATGAGGGTGTGAAATCCAGATCTTATGAATATAACCTCTCACATCATGAGGGATTTTATTCATATTTTTAATACTCATGGTTTTCCTTACCCATTTATTAAGCTGCTAGGTGATAAAAACAAAAATAAATATTCCAATTAGCTGCATGCTAATTTTGGAATATTACAGTCCTCCCCTCCAAAATGTTGCTTGTCCTCAAGAAACTGCAAGGATAGAATTGAGAAGTGTCCCCTCCTCCTGCTGTAGCATCCACATATGATATGCTCCTCCAAGGAATGAGATTATGTCTCATCAATGAATCTCCATATTGCCCTTCCCAAGCATGCAAGTTAGCTAAATAGCTATCATCATGAGTAAGAAGAGTACTCAAGAAGGAAATAAGGTGTTTTCCAGAGGTCCCCTTGAGGCATGGGATCTGAAATTCATTGGGAATCATCATTCCCATGTGGATCCTCCATCCCCAAGCAATCATCCATATAAAATGAGTTACCTCCCAACATGGCAACTCCTAAAAATCCTCTTCCACCTTTGGCTCCTGCAATGTAGGTGGGCTGAAAATATGATCTTGGTAGAAAAAATAGCCTACCCCACGCTGTCCTCCTCTCCACTTAGGATAAGTGTAGATTATATGTGGATCTTGGGCTGAAATAATATTTCCCTCAAGTGGAAAGAATAAGACTAGATCCTCAAGGACCTTCTCTCCAACGTTATGAATCATGTTGGCCCAAACCATCTCATATGTGATGAGTTGGTAATCACCATCATATTGCATGTCGGTAAAAATAGATGTGACCCTATTTTTTAGGACCCAGGCTATTTTTTAGACTGATCTCCTAAAAATATGGAAGTCAAATATTATTTACCCTTAATAATATTTTGACTATAAACAGCAGTTTACTCTCTTGGCGCACTTCAGTTTGAGTCATGGAGGTGACTCATGCAACTGACACAAGGAATCACGTGGTTCCTAGAGTTTGATGGCATCTTGCATGGTTGGCTTCAGTTAGACTTCAGTGGCAGGAGTTTTGGAGGAGTTAACGGGACAGATAGTGGAGTTGTGTTCTGTTTGTTTTAGTTGAACTAGTTGGGATTAGTTAACTAAATAATCAACTAGATATGAGTGGAGTAAATTAAATAATATTTAATTTACTAAATATTAACTCATTAGTCAACTCAAGAACACTTCAGTTCACTACAGTGCATGATCAGTTCAGTGGAGACCAGTGGAAGAGGTAGATGAAAGGGTGAGTAAAGCTATCGGTTGGAGGATTAGTTTTGCATGGGATTTGCATTACACTTGGAGGAATTGTCCATGACAATTGCGCAGTCAAGCCAAGGGGATTCGAACCTTGGATCTCTTCATATACAGGCCATGATTGCGCAATAGAGGCAAGGCAGTCAGCAGTGAGTTTTGAACCCGAGACTTGTTCAAAACTAAGTTAGATTGTGTGTGACTTTATGAGAAAGTAATGAGTACTTGTGAGGAGTATTGTACTTTGTTGGTTACATGATTTCTCCATTATAATATACACAATAGCTGCGGGGTTTTCAGCTATAGGCTTTCCCCATACATACTGAGTTAATGTGTGATTGATTTGATGTGAGATTGCTTTTGTTATTTCCGCATGTGACAATTAATTGTAGAAGAAGGTTATGTGTTATGTATGCAATTCGAAATTGATATATGACCAGGTTAATCTTCAGTGAATAAGTGATTTATTCAGCTAATTTTTACATGGTATCGGAGCGAGATTAATTGTCGAGATCTATTACGGTGATTGCAAACTTATTTCCTCGGACAGAGTCTGCATACGGGCCAGGAAGCCTCCGGATTCATCTTTCTTCGGAAAGTGAAAGGTCTGGTAAAAGCCCATTGCAGTCAATCTCTGATTTGGAAATAATTTGTTTTCAAGTGTAGATCGGAAGCGATAGAGCTTGGAGTTTGGAATTCGAATTTTGCAGCAGATTTGTTTTCTTGGTGCCGGTGTTGAAAATGTCTTCTTTCAACGGTTTGCGACTCGAATATGCTCTTGAAGGAAGTTCGAATTATGTTGCATGGAAGGATCGCATGGAAGCAGTGTTAGAAGATAATGGTCTGAAGGAGTTCGTAGATACGGATGTCCAAAAGCCCACTGATGCAGCTGCGGTTGAAGCATGGCAAAAGAAGATGGCGAAATGTCGAAGGATCTTGTTGGAGGGCGTCGAGGATCATATTGTATCCAGCCTGCATGGAAAGGCTACTCCATATTTAATGTGGAAAGCTTTGACGGATCTATTCCAGAGTAAGAGTGACCAAAGGAAGCTGGCGCTCAAAGATAAGCTCGGGAACATCAAGATGGAGAAAGGCGACAGTATCGCCAAATACCTCACGAAGTTCACTCAATGCAGAGATGAGCTGGGAAGTGTGGGGGTGACTGTCGAAGACGAGGACATGGTCGACCTGGCTCTCCTTGGTCTTTAGAAGGCTTGGCACTCATATCAAGATAGTGTCAATGGTCGGGAGAAGCTGCCGGGATGGGAGCGCCTTTGGGCGGATCTCATGCAGGAGGAGATAAGGAGGACTACTCGAGATGGATCTTCATCGAAGGGAGCTGATGAAGAAAACTGCGCTTTGGTTGCCAAAGCAAAGAAGGGGAAGGGTAAGAAAACCTCTCATTCTGGTGCAAAGGGCAAGAAGCAGGATATGGCGAAAGTGAAGTGTTTTCACTGCCATGATCACGGACATTATGCTACCAATTGTCCGAAGAAGAAGAAGAACAAGCAAGCGGGAAGATCTGCAGATGGAGAAGCTTTGGCTTCACAGTTCGAGCTTGACTTTTCACTGATTGCATGCTTGGTTTCAAGTGTGATGGGATCGGTGTGGTTCTTGGACAGCGGTGCGTCATTTCATATGACGGGAGATCGAGAGTTGTTCTCAGATCTGGAGGACAAGGATTTGGGCATGCACATCGAGATGGGCGATGACGGTAGATACAGTGCGACTGGTATCGGTACCGTATCCTTTCAGAGGGAGTCTGGTAAACCCTTTGTCTTAAAGGATGTCATGCATGTGCCTGGATTGAAGAAGAACCTGATTTCAGTAGCGATGTTGGAGGATAAGGGTTATGATGTGGTCTTCAGCGAAGGAAAAGCTTTTTGGCGCAGTAAGACTACTGGAGAGACCCGGAAGATAGGGGTTCGAACTCAGAACCTTTATCAGTTGCAGGTAGATGACTGCGCAGCTATGGCATGCAAGGCTGGAGATGTGGTGAGCCGGGATGATGAGGGCGAACTATGGCACAGGAGATTGGGCCATCTTCCCCATGGAGCTTTGAAGATTCTGCAGCAGATTTCTACTGGACTTCCTAAGGGCACCCTTGCGCAGTCAGATCAGTGCAAGGGGTGTACTTTAGGGAAGTATGTGAAAGCCACCTTTCACGAGAAGGATAGTCGCACCACGACGATCCTTGAGAGAGTTCACACAAACGTGTGTGGTCCTTTCTCAGTTGCTTCGACAGCAAAGCACAAGTACTACGTGATCTTTGTTGATGATTTCTCTCGAAAGTGATGGATCTTCTTCATGCAGAAGAAGAGCGATACATTCGTGAAGTTCTGTGAGTTTAAAGCACTGGTCGAGAAGGAGTCGAGGAAGAAGGTGATTGCTCTAAGGAGTGACAATGGTGGTGAATTCATCTCGGCTGAATTCAAGGAGTTCTGCAGCGTAGAAGGGATTCGGAGAGAGCTCATCGCACCCCATAACCCACAGCAGAACGGGGTGGCTGAGCAGAAGAACATAACGATCGTGGGTGCTGCACGGGCGATGTTGCATGATCAGGGCCTACCCCTTCACTTGTGGGCTGAGGCATGCAATACAGCAGTGTATGTGCAGAACCGTTGTCCTCACAAGGTTCTTGGCATGAGTACACCAGAGGAGGCTTATTCTGGCAAGAGGCCCGATATTTCCCATTTGCGGATTTTCGGATCTCCTGTCTACATGCATGTGACGAAGGATGCGAGAAGGAAGCTGGATCCAACTGCTGAAGTTGGAATATTTGTGGGGTACATTGATACACCTCATAACTATCGAGTGTATGTGCCAGACAGTCGCAAGACTGTTGTGCGACGGGATATAAAATTTCAGGAGGAGAAAGCCATGCAGTGTTCGCTTGAGAGGGAGCTACACTTGCATGCAGATGAGGAGCTGTTAGTTCCTAAGGAGGAGCTTCGGGATGTGGATCAGCCACAAGAGGAGGTTCAGGAGGTGGAAGAAACCACCCAGGCAGCGCCAACCATCAGAGGGCGCATGCGCACTACAGAAGCTGAGCGACTGGCTCGGGATGCAGAGAAGGTTGTAGGACCACCTACAGCACAGCGCAGACAGAGACAGTCACCGGATCGATACACAGGATACATGGCTCTTATGAGTCAATGTGTTGTGATAGAGCCATCCTCTTTTGAGGAAGCTGTGGAGGAACCCGCATGGGTTGATGCCATGATCGAAGAATATGATTCGATCATCAGGAACAGTGCATGGGAGATTGTCCCAAGACCGGTTGGGAAATCGGTTGTAGGTTCGCGATGGATCTACAAGGTGAAGCAGGCGGCTGACGGGAGTGTGGAGAAGTACAAGGCGAGATTTGTCGCCCGTGGCTTCTCACAGATCGAGGGGATTGACTATGAGGAGACTTTTGCACCTGTCGCAAGGTACTCTTCCATACGGACGATCCTTGCTCTCTCGGCGCAGATGGGGTGGCACATTCATCAGATGGATGTGAAGACTGCGTTCCTCAACGGAGTCATTGAGGAGGAGGTGTACATAGAGCAGCCTGAAGGTTTTGAGATCTTTAGCAGTGAGTCGCATGTGTGCCGACTCAAGAGAGCACTGTACGGGCTGAAGCAAGCACCTCGTGCTTGGTACACTCGGATAGACAGCTACTTCACCGGGCTTGGGTTCTCCAAGAGTGAGGCGGATCCAAACCTGTACCAGATTGTGGTGGAGGGGAAGCTGTTGATCATCGTACTGTATGTAGATGATCTGATTTTGACTGGCGATGAGCAGTTGATACTTTCATGAAAGGAGGATCTTGCACGAGAGTTTGAGATGAAGGACCTGGGCATCCTTCATTATTTCCTGAGATTGGAGATTTGGCAGCGCAGTGGAGGACTGTTTGTTTCTCAGGGCAAGTATGCTCGGGAGATTCTGGAGAGGTTCAACATGCAAGGCTGCAAGCCTGTTGACACTCCTCTTCCTGGTGGTTGGAGGAAGGAGGATGCTACTTCAGCGGAGGTAGTGGATGCCATTGTCTATCGACAGTTGGTGGGGTCGCTTATGTATCTGGTCAATACACGACCCGATATATGCTATGCAGTTAACCAACTTTCGCAAGCTATGGTTAAGCCTACCAAGCTCTTTTGGAAGGCGGGCAAGCATGTATTGCGCTATATCAGAGGCACATCGGGATATGGTCTATGGTACAGACAAGAGGATGGAGTGAAGCTTTCTGGCTTCACTGATGCAGATTGGGCAGGGAGCCCAACGGACCGGAAGATCACTTCTGGAGGAGTTTTCAGCATTGGGTCGACAGCAGTTTCCTGGTACAGCAGGAAGCAGAGATCCGTGGCACTCAGTTCAGCAGAGGCCGAGTACATGGCAGCTAGCTTGGCTGCATGCGAGGCTATTTGGATGAGGAAGATCCTCGCCGGATTGTTCAGGTTGCATTTGGAGCCTACAGTGATCTACTGTGATAACCAGAGTTGCATTAAACTCTCGGCTAATCCAGTATTTCATGATAGGTCCAAACACATCGACATCAGGTACCATCATATCAGAGATTGTGTTCAGCGGAGAATCATGATGCTTTCATATGTTCCCACGGAGGATCAGGATGCTGACATCCTGACGAAGGCGCTCACCAGGAGCAAGTTCGAATTCCACAGAGGAAGGATAGGGGTTGCAGATAATCCATATCTTGCTGAGAGGGAGTGTTGAGAATGCAGCAAGATGATGGAGCTTAGTGAAATGAAATCGCCTTCACTAAGTGGGCCCGCAGGCAAATTCTGGCGCAAAGTCTATTTTTAGACTATGTCTATTTTTAGACATACGGAGCATAATTTGGGAATTCTACTTGGAGATTCTTGGAGTATGCGACATGTCGGTAAAAATAGATGAGACCCTAATTTTTTAGGACCCAGGCTATTTTTAGACTGATCTCCTAAAAATATGGAAGTCAAATATTATTTACCCTTAATAATATTTTGACTATAAACAGCAGTTTACTCTCTTGGCGCACTTCGGTTTGAGTCATGGAGGTGGGATAGAAGTTTTCCTCTAGCTAGATTCCTAGGAAATTGTTGCCCTAGGTTGTTGAGAATGCAGCAAGATGATGGAGCTTAGTGAAATGAAGTCGCCTTCACTAAGTGGGCCCGCAGGCAAATTCTGGCGCAAAGTCTATTTTTAGACTATGTCTATTTTTAGACATACGGAGCATAATTTGGGAATTCTACTTGGAGATTCTTGATGGATGCGACATGTCGGTAAAAATAGATGAGACCATATTTTTTAGGACCCAGGCTATTTTTAGACTGATCTCCTAAAAATATGGAAGTCAAATATTATTTACCCTTAATAATATTTTGACTATAAACAGCAGTTTACTCTCTTGGCGCACTTCGGTTTGAGTCATGGAGGTGGCTCATGCAACTGACACAAGGAATCACGTGGTTCCTAGGGTTTGATGGCATCTTGCATGGTTGGCTTCAGTTAGACTTCAGTGGCGGAAGTTTTGGAGGAGTTAACGGGACAAATAGTGGAGTTGTGTTCTATTTATTTCAGTTGAACTAGTTGAGATTAGTTAACTAGCTAATCAATTAGATATGAGTGGAGTAAATTAAATAATATTTAATTCACTAAATATTAACTCATTAGTCAACTCAAGAACACTTCAGTTCACTACAGTGCATGATCAGTTCAGTGGAGACCAGTGGAAGAGGTAGATGAAAGGGTGAGTAAAGCTATCAGTTGGAGGATTAGTTTTGCATGGGATTTGCATTACACTTGGAGGAATTGTCCATGACAATTGCGCAGTCAAGCCAAGGGGGATTCGAACCTTGAACCTCTTCATATACAGGCCATGATTGCGCAATAGAGGCAAGGCAGTCAGCAGTGAGTTTTGAACCCGAGACTTGTTCAAAACTGAGTTAGATTGTGTGTGACTTTATGAGAAAGTACTGAGTACTTGTGAGGAGTATTGTACTTTGTTGGTTACATGATTTCTCCATTATAATATACACAATAGCTGCGGGGTTTTCGGCTATAGGCTTTCCCCATACATACTGAGTTAATGTGTGATTGATTTGATGTGAGATTGCTTCTGTTATTTCCGCATGTGACAATTAATTGTAGAAGAAGGTTATGTGTTATGCATGCAATTCGAAATTGATGTATGATCGGGTTAATCTTCAGTGAATAAGTGATTTATTCAGCTAATTTCTACATGGTATCAGAGCGAAGTTAATTGTCGAAGTCTATTACGGTGATTGCAAACTTATTTCCTCGGACAGAGTCTGCATGCGGGCCAGGTAGCCTCCGGAATATTCATCCTTCTTTGTAAGGTGAAAGATCTGGTGAATGCCCTTGCAGTCAATCTCTGATTTGGAAATAATTTGTTTTCACGTATAGATCGGAAGCGATAGAGCTTGGAGTTTGGAATTCGAATTTTGCAGAAGGTTGGTTTTCTTGGTGCCGGTGTTGAAGATGTCTTCTTTCAACGGTTTGCGACTTGAATATGCTCTTGAAGGCAGTTCGAATTATGTTGCATGGAAGGATCGCATGGAAGCAGTGTTAGAAGATAATGGTCTGAAGGAGTTCGTGGATGCGGATGTCCCAAAGCCCACTGATGCGGCTTTGGTCGATGCATGGCAAAAGAAGATCACGAAATGTCGAAGGATCCTGTTGGAGGGCGTCAAGGATCATATTGTATCCAGCCTGCATGGAAAGGCTACTCCATATTTAATGTGGAAAGCTTTGACGGATCTATTCCAGAGTAAGAGCGACCAAAGGAAGCTGGCGCTCAAAGATAAGCTCGGGAACATCAAGATGGAGAAGGGCGACAGTATCGCCAAATACCTCACGAAGTTCACTCAATGCAGAGATGAGCTGGGAAGTGTGGGGGTTATTGTCGATGAAGAGGACATGGTCGACCTGGCTCTCCTTGGTCTTCCGAAGGCTTGGCACTCATATCAAGATAGTGTCAATGGTCGGGAGAAGCTGCCGGGATGGGAGCGCCTTTGGGCGGATCTCATGCAGGAGGAGATAAGAAGGACTACTCGAGATGGATCTTCATCAAAGGGAGCTGATGAAGAAAACTGCGCTTTGGTGGCCAAAGCAAAGAAAGGGAAGGGTAAGAAAACCTCTCATTCTGGTGCAAAGGGCAAGAAGCAGGATATGGCGAAAGTGAAGTGTTTTCAATGCCATGATCACGGACATTATGCTACCAATTGTCCAAAGAAGAAGAAGAACAAGCAAGCGGGAAGATCTGCAGATGGAGAAGCTTTGGCTTCACAGTTCGAGCTTGACTTTTCACTGATTGCATGCTTGTTTTCAAGTGTGATGGGATCGGTGTGGTTCTTGGACAGCGGTGCGTCATTTCATATGACGGGAGATCGGGAGTTGTTCTCAGATCTGGAGGACAAGGATTTGGGCATGCACATCGAGATGGGCGATGACGGTAGATACAGTGCGACTGGTACCGGTACCGTATCCTTTCAGAGGGAGTCTGGTAAACCCTTTGTCTTAAAGGATGTCATGCATGTACCTGGATTGAAGAAGAACTTGATTTCAGTAGCGATGTTGGAGGATAAGGGTTATGATGTGGTCTTCAGCGAAGGAAAAGCTTTCCTGCGCAGTAAGACTACTGGAGAGACCCGGAAGATAGGGGTTCGAACTCAGAACCTTTATCAGTTGCAGGTAGATGACTGCGCAGCTATGGCATGCAAGGTTGGAGATGTGGTGAGCCGGGATGATGAGGGCGAACTATGGCACAGGAGATTGGGCCATCTTCACCATGGAGCTTTGAAGATTCTGCAGCAGATTTCTACTGGACTTCCTAAGGGTACCCTTGCGCAGTCAGATCAGTGCAAGGGGTGTACTTTAGGGAAGTATGTGAAAGCCACCTTTCACGAGAAGGATAGTCGCGCCACGACGATCCTTGAGAGAGTTCACACAGACGTGTGTGGTCCTTTCTCAGTTGCTTCGACAGCAAAGCACAGGTTTTATGTGATCTTTGTTGATGATTTCTCTCGAAAGTGCTGGATCTTCTTCATGCAGAAGAAGAGCGATACATTCGCGAAGTTCTGTGAGTTTAAAGCACTGGTCGAGAAGGAGTCGGGGAAGAAGGTGATTGCTCTAAGGAGTGATAGCGGTGGTGAATTCATCTCGGCTGAATTCAAGGAGTTCTGCAGCGCAGAAGGGATTCGGAGAGAGCTCATCGCACCCCATAACCCACAGCAGAACGGGGTGGCTGAGCGGAAGAACAGAACGATCGTGGGTGCTGCACGGGTGATGTTGCATGATCAGGGCCTGCCCCTTCACTTGTGGGCTGAGGCATGCAATACAACAGTGTATGTGCAGAACCGTTGTCCTCACAAGGTTCTTGGCATGAGTACACCGGAGGAGGCTTATTCTGGCAAGAGGCCCGATATTTCCCATTTGCGGATTTTTGGTTCTCCTGTCTACATGCATGTGACGAAGGATGCGAGAAGGAAGCTGGATCCAACT
Organism: Pinus albicaulis; assembly: GCA_034641835.2. NCBI lineage: Eukaryota > Viridiplantae > Streptophyta > Pinopsida > Pinales > Pinaceae > Pinus > Pinus albicaulis. The sequence goes on from CM076576.1 coordinate 206,307,020, forward strand.
GCTGAGGTTGGAATATTTGTAAGTGCTGCTTAGTACCTCCAACTATCGAAAAGATATAGGCGCGAGATAGTCGCCTGCAAGTTGGTGAACTATGGATATAATTCGAAGGAAGGAAAGCCATGCAGTGTTCGCTTGAGAGGGAGCCACACTTGCATGCAGATGAGGAGCTGTTAGTTCCTAAGGAGGAGCTTCCGGATGTAGATCAGCCACAAGAGGAGGTTCAGGAGGTGGAAGAAACCACCCAGGCAGCGCCAACCATCAGAGGGCGCATGCGCACTACAGAAGCTGAGCGACTGGCTCGGGATGTAGAGAAGGTTGTAGGACCACCTATAGCACAGCGCAGACAGAGACAGTCACCGGATCGGTACACTGGATACATGGCTCTTATGAGTCAATGTGTTGTGACAGAGCCATCCTCTTTTGAGGAAGCTGTGGAGGAACCCGCATGGGTTGATGCCATGATCGAAGAATATGATTCGATCATCGGGAACAGTGCATGGGAGATTGTCCCAAGACCGGTTGGGAAATCAGTTGTAGGTTCGCGATGGATCTACAAGGTGAAGCAGGCGGCTGACGGGAGTGTGGAGAAGTAAAAGGCGAGATTTGTCGCCCGTGGCTTCTCACAGATCGAGGGGATTGACTATGAGGAGACTTTTGCACCTGTCGCAAGGTACTCTTCCATACGGACGATCTTTGCTCTCTCAGCGCAGATGGGGTGGCACATTCATCAGATGGATGTGAAGACTGCGTTCCTCAATGGAGTTATTGAGGAAGAGGTGTACATAGAGCAGCCTGAAGGTTTTGAGATCTTCAGCAGTGAGTCGCATGTGTGCCGACTCAAGAGAGCACTGTATGGGCTGAAGCAAGCACCTCGTGCTTGGTACACTCGGATAGACATCTACTTCACCGGGCTTGGATTCTCCAAGAGTGAGGCGGATCCAAACCTATACCAGATTGTGGTGGAGGGGAAGCTGTTGATCATCGTACTGTATGTAGATGATCTGATTTTGACTGGCGATGAGCAGTTGATACTTTCATGCAAGGAGGATCTTGCACGAGATTTTGAGATGAAGGACTTAGGCATCCTTCATTATTTCCTGGGATTGGAGATTTGGCAGCGCAGCGGAGGACTGTTTGTTTCTCAGGGCAAGTATGCCCGGGAGATTCTGGAGAGGTTCAACATGCAAAGCTGCAAGCCTATTGACACTCCTCTTCCTGGTGGTTGGAGGAAGGAGGATGCTACTTCAGCGGAGGTAGTGGATGCCACTGTCTATCGACAGTTGGTGGGGTCGCTTATGTATCTGGTCAATACATGACCCGATATATGCTATGCTGTTAACCAGCTTTCGCAAGCTATGGTTAAGCCTGCCAAGCTCTTTTGGAAGGCAAGCAAGCATGTATTGCGCTATATTAGAGGCACATCGGGATATGGTCTATGGTACAGACAGGAGGATGGAGCGAAGCTTTCTGGCTTCACTGATGCAGATTGGGCAGGGAGCCCAACGGACCGGAAGAGCACATCTGGAGGAGTTTTCAGCATTAGGTCGACAGCAGTTTCCTGGTACAGCAGGAAGCAGAGATCCGTGGCACTCAGTTCAGCAGAGGCCGAGTACATGGCAGCTAGCTTGGCTGCATGCGAGGCTATTTGGATGAGGAAGATCCTCGTTGGATTGTTCGGGTTGCATTTGGAGCCTACGGTGATTTACTGTGATAACCAAAGTTGCATTAAACTCTCGGCTAATCCAGTATTTCATGATAGGTCCAAACACATCGACATCAGGTACCATCATATCAGATATTGTGTTCAGCGGAGAATCATGATGCTTTCATATGTTCCCACGGAGGATCAAGATGCCGACATCCTGACGAAGGCGCTCACCAGGAGCAAGTTCGAATTCCACAGAGGCAGGATAGGGATTGCAGATAATCCATATCTTGCTGAGAGGGAGTGTTGAGAATGCAGCAAGATGATGGAGCTTAGTGAAATGAAGTCGCCTTCACTAAGTGGGCCCGCAGGCAAATTCAGGCGCAAAGTCTATTTTTAGACTATGTCTATTTTTAGACATACGGAGCATAATTTGGGAATTCTACTTGGAGATTCTTGATGGATGCGACATGTCGGTAAAAATAGATGAGACCTTATTTTTAGGACCCAGGCTATTTTTAGACTGATCTCCTAAAAATATGGAAGTCAAATATTATTTACCCTTAATAATATTTTGACTATAAACAGCAGTTTACTCTCTTGGCACACTTCAGTTTGAGTCATGGAGGTGGCTCATGCAACTGACACAAGGAATCACGTGGTTCCTAGGGTTTTATGGCATCTTGCATGGTTGGCTTCAGTTAGACTTCAGTGGCAGAAGTTTTGGAGGAGTTAACGGGACAGATAGTGGAGTTGTGTTCTGTTTGTTTTAGTTGAACTAGTTGAGATTAGTTAACTAGCTAATCAACTAGATATGAGTGGATTGAATTAAATAATATTTAATTCACTAAATATTAACTCATTAGTCAACTCAAGAACACTTCAGTTCACTACAGTGCATGATCAGTTCAGTGGAGACCAGTGGAAGAGGTAGATGAAAGGGTGAGTAAAGCTATCAGTTGGTAGATTGGTTTTGCATGAGATTTGCATTACACTTGGAGGAATTGTCCATGAAAATTACGCAATCAAGGGAAGGGGATTCGAACCTTGAACCTCTTCATATACAGGCCATGATTTCGCAATAGAGGCAAGGCAATTGGCGGGGAGTTTTGAACCTCAGACTTGTTCAAAACTGAGTCAGATTGTGAGTAACTTCATGAGAGAGTACTGAGTACTTGTGAGGAGTATTGTACTTGTTTGGTTACTTGATTTCCCCATTATAATATACACAATAGCTGCGGGGTTTTCAGCTATAGGCTTTCCCCATACATACTGAGTTAATGTGTGATTGAATTGATGTGAGATTGCTTCTGTTATTTCCGCATGTGACAATTAATTGTAGAAGAAGGTTATGTGTTATGTATGCGATTCGAAATTGATATATGACCAGGTTAATCTTCAGTGAATAAGTGATTTATTCAGTTAATTTCTACGCCCTGGGTGACCTAATAGGGCTAGACCCTAGGGAATGTGAATTTTCTTTAACGCTAAATCTCCAAATTCATCAAATTATATCCTATATTCAAACCTGATCCTCTAAGTTAGCCATTATTAA